>CM056554.1:11007500-11587500 GCA_029721515.1 Synanceia verrucosa | reverse complement strand
CATTGTCCATAGTTCAAAACTCTGAACTGTCAAATCAAGACAAACATGCCACAAAAATAACGAAAAACACAAAATGACTTATTAAGTGTTTGCCTGCATCTGCAACAATTAGTCGTGTGGCATATGCTCAGGTTGATGGTTAAAACTACAACATTAAGCAAAGTTCAATTTTCTTTTATGACTACCCTGAGGTATTACTCAACACAGGGTGTGACAAAGCCATGCAGCTGGAGAAATTACTCTTGTAAATGGGTATAGATGGCTTCCTGTGAGAGAGTACTGAGAGACAGCTCTCTGCTGCGCTAAGGACAGGCTGACAGTGCCAGGCACGCTGAGACAATCAACTCCAGAACCATAACAGTGTGACTACTCTCAGATTAATGCAAGCATCAGTGAGATGCATAAAAAGAAGCTGAGTATAGCAAGGCCATTTTATAATAAAAAAGCCTGTCTGTATTATCCTGCCTATAAGTTACCCATAGTGATGTGTAAAGCTGGGAGAGTGTGATAGACACGGTGAGAGACATCCCTCCATAACTGCCTTTCAAGAATAAAAGGCCATATCATCACTTCACGGCTGCGTGAAACTTCCAGATTTTCTGAGCCCCTCAAGCATTCAGAGAATCTATGAATTTCTGGCAGGACCGGCCTTGATGAAGGGCAATTTAATTGTCTCTTTTTCCATATGCAACAAGTAGGCTAAACATGCACATAGAGTGAGTAGCCCGAGCCATCATCACACGTGTATAATAAATTTTAACTGGTATGGAAATTACACACATGGCATGAGATTTGCCACCATCTGTTTTTTTTTTTAAATCTCCTCTGAGGGTTGGTGCTTAATCAGGCACAAAAACACATCAGCAGTGACACTTTGGACAGCAGAGGGTGGCTGCGGAAAAGTCTGTTTAGAGCCTATAAAAAGCCTCGTCAGATCCAAAACACAGTGTCAAGGGAGGACCACCAACGTGGCAATCTCATCTCCACAGCCTCGTGTGTCGCAAAGCAATCACTCTGACTCACCGTCTGTGACTTACTCACACTCGCATGGAGGAACATTTTTGGTATAGACACATATACGGGGGGATATGAAAGTACATTAAGACAGAGGTAGGCTATACACCGTAGAGTGCAACCTCTCTGTCACCTGAATCATCCCAGTGCAATTAGCAATCTTGTCCTTGTTAATGCACTAATTTGTGATTACGCTGTGCTCATCTGTTTGTGTGAAGACATGCTACATAAACATCAATAGGATTAGGTTTCATTGATATTCATGGGCTAATGGGAGGCTGTATAAGTGTTATTTACACGACACTAAGCTGTCTGGCAGATAAGGTTTCTCGGGGCTATAGCAATCGGATTCAATTTCATGACCTGTGCAACGCCAGAGGGGGAAGCAGCAAGCAATGCAGTTATTATTGGATAAGTGAGTTTCCAACCGCAAACACAATTTAAAAACATGATTGTTGTTCTCTCTGATAGAAAATGCTAAATGTGACAAACACTATTCTGAGGTGGAGCTGTGAATATTGATCCGCGAACCTTAGCCAAAATGAGTTTGAGTGAAATAAGTAACTCGACAGAAAAAGAAAAAAAAAAACATTTATAAAACTCTATTGATTTTTATCTTTTATTTGGAGAGCAGAACATGAGTGAAGGTGCACCAAGTCTCGCAAAAGTCTTAGCTAAAGATGACAAAGACTAGGGAAAAAAAAAAAAAACGTACATGACCAACATTGCTATAACTATTGATCAGCTCTAGGAGGACAAACAAGGGCCCAAACAAAAAGCCGGAGTCTCTGGTCTCTGGGTATCATTATGTCCAAGGCCTTGGGAAAAGCCTACAGGTCAATACTGGAGCAACATAGGCGCTGTGGGGTAGGGCTGGCGACTTAATAAAGCAGACTCATTGTGTGTGAGCAGACGGGTCGATGTGACTCCCCCTAGACGCAATGCATTTTCACAGCGGGACAGGTTGCTGCACTGTGCAGAGTGGGCCTAGAGCAGAGGTCAAGCTATTCACTTTATCAGCAGTAGAAACCAAAGAACAGTGGGAGACATGTGAGTGAACACAGTGAAAGAAGATATTATCAACCCAGGGGACTCTGCTCAGATATATCAGGGAGAGCTTACATTTTCAGGGGGCTTTGCATGGAGTTTGCTATGCAGAGTAAGAGACAACACCTGCTGTGTTAGAGAGGCGGCACTTCACATATGCAAATGCACACTTACAGTATACTATATATGCTATCTTACCTTTTCATAGTAGCGCAGTTCATAGTCCAGGATGATGCCATTGGGCTGTTCTGGCTGTGGCCAAGACAGTGTGAAGCTGTTCATGGTGGAGCTGATCTGATGCATGATGGGGACTATGGAGGGAGCTGCAGGAAACAGAGAGAGTAACACAAATATATTTCTAGAATAACATCTCAGCTGTATTCCCTCAGCCACAAGGTGTTTAGAGTTTAGAGTTTTGATTGTGCTTACAGAACATAGACTACATAGAAAATGTGGATATAGTCTCTGCGACGTCATTGACAGGTTTCTGAGGAGCCAGATGGGCCTGGATGATGCAGACAGTGAGCAGCTAAAGGCTTGATGGAACCCACTCACTCAAAGTAGCACAGTCCCAAAAATTGACCCCCTGTACAGTTCTCATGAACGGGGAAATTAGTTTTTGCTACTGGGCTGTAAAGATCTATATATAAAAAACATTACTATGGAGACCAAATCTGAACATGTAGAACTGTGTGTGGCTTTTTGTAGCACTTAATTATTTACTTCAAATTCATGAATTGGGCTATCAAGCCAGTTATGGGACAACATTATTTGTTTAATATTCTCATGACTTTTATGACAGCCAATATAGTTGCCACATTATCCATTCAGGAATGATGGAGGATGTGTTAAAAAATAGTGCACAAACAGTACTAGCCAATGCATAACATCCCATGCTTGTACACAGAACAAACCATCATCATCTATCACTATCAGCACAGAAAATTTTAACAAATGACACTCTCATCAGTACCCAGGTAGCCAGCTGAGTCAGGCTGCTTAGAGCTTCACTCAGCCATATTTTGGCAATGCGGGTCCAAATATGTGCCGGTTTTGGCTGAAACAATGTTGCCATAATTGGCAAAGATCTGAAGGTGTGGACTTGGGCTGAGTGTCAGCTCTAGTTAGCAGGACTCCGAAAGCCTTTGTGCTAGAACGGTCAGTCACCACGAGTCTGGCCTGAGTCCAGCAACCAATCACGTTGGATTTAGTGCACTTTTGGGCTGAGTAATTTGGGATACTTGGGCATCCACCAGATGCAGTGAACATATTAATTAAGTTCCAAAGGACTATACTAAATAGCATGACACAATTGTGTTTAAAACATTGTTTTTGTAAAATTTGAGTATGACAGGAAAGAAAACATATCATTTGTTATTTCTATAAAATTCTGTCTCAAAATTCACTAATATACTGTAATGCATGAATATTAAAAGAATGCATGTAGTTTATAAATAGCTTAAAGGGGAAGTGCTGTTTTATGTTTTTTTTTTTTTTTTTTACAAATTGGACCTTATTTCTGAGATAAAATACTGCTATTTACTCAGCCATTTCACTTTGGAGTCATTTGGAGTATTTCCGATGATATTGGAACTGAGGTAAAATACTTACAGTATTAGTGATGTTGTTGCATACACATCCATGATTTGTTTTAGTTCAGGCACTGTGAAGGCCACACAGGTGGCCACTAGATAATAGCAGTCTGTTCACAGATTGAATTTTCTCAAGTTACGGACAACTCCAGACTCTAATGGGAATAGTAATAGTGTAGCCCATCTTATTAAACATCTGTTATTTAAAAAAAATGTTCAAGTTTGTGTCATTTACTGGTTGCATTTCAGTGCCCCCTTCACTGCTGTTGAATGGATATCATCAAATCCAATATCGTCAGAAATACTCCAAATAACTCCAAAGTGAAATGGGTGAGTAAATGGCAGTATTTTATCCCAGAAACAAGGTCCAATTTGTAAAAAACACCACTTCCCCTTTAAGTGGGCTTTTGTGTTACAGGAATAACAAGTAAATAAACCTAGCAGGCATGCATCTAATGCACATAAAAGTGCACAAAACTTCATATTAGTCATATATTTATCTGATTTGCTTGATCTAGATGTAACTTGATAAAAATGACACAAAATTGATAGTGTTGCTCATACTGTCAGACAACAATTGTTGATTGATGAATGCGTCCAATAAAACCACCACCTCACAGGCATGAGCAGACTGCACAATGAGGATACTCTCTAGTCAGTACAAACATGTAAATCACTGTATGAACCACATGTTATTCAGGAAACAGAGCCCTCAGACTGTGAGCATTTTGGCCCAGCTGGTCTCTTGAATCTTTTAGGCCCAGTATACCTGAACACACACACATTGACTGTTATTTAACTATTCCATGATCTTCAAATGCAGTTCAGCAACGTGTCATTGTTCTGACATGACATGAGAAAAATATAATCCATTATAAAACCCTGCATGCGTGTGCAGGTTCTCTTTTCAGTTATATCCAAGTACAACTGTCTGTGTTTCCTGCAGGCATTATAAGGGCCAAACTCACAAATACCCCTCCCTGCTGAAACTCTAACAATACCTGTGTCTGATCACCTGACAGTGTTTTTTATCTGAACTACAGGTCTCAAATAAGAGCCTAATTTACAATCAGAACAGGTATCGCAAGTCACTGCAGAGTCCATCTCCCTGCATTTTTGCTACGATGCCTTGGCAGATTTCCTCACCGTTGACATTTAACAAATCGGCACATATCCTGTCACTGCTGACAGAAGCATCAAGGTATCAGAAAGAATTTTCCTGGTGCTGATATTCACTTTCTCTGCATCCATTTGCTATATTAATATGAGTACTCTAAGACAGACTGACCATTCCTAAATGCCTCAGGCAGCAGGTGAGTGACTTTCTAAAATCTGCACAAATCATTTTATTTTGTCTTTTCACAGTCAATGTTTTTTCTCCTGTTTCCTCTACAGAGCAATTTTAATGAACCATTCCCTGTGCAACAGGATTTTCAGCGGATTTAAAGGTCCGGCAAACATATTTTTTCATCATCTTCCCTTCTATAAATGATGTGGCCTACGTCCCACATGGCCATACTATTTTTTCTGTTAAAGTGGAAAAACACTACGAAGAACTGTGCCTCTACAAACAAACCTCCCTTGTTGCTTTAAGTTGCAGACTGACTGATGTATGGATGGTTTGTGCTAATGCTTACAGTACGTAAGGACATGTCATATTTCGTTTTACATGAAGAGAAAAATATGATTTAAAAATAAAAATATGGATAATTTGATTTTGTATTTTTGCATATTGTCAAACAGGAGCACAATACCAGTATAACTGGGATCAAAAAGGGTTAAACAGGCATTTTCATTTCACTTTAAGTAGAATTCTTAGTATGAATAAATCAATCTAGGATAAACACAGAAAATTATTATTAGTGGCATATACAAAAATATCATAAAATATTAAACAAAAATACAAATTGCTTAGCTTTTATGTACAAACCAATCTATTTAATGCCTCAAAACTTAATACATGATCACAAATCTTTCAAGGTGCTGAATAAACTTTAGTATCCAAATTGAATAGAAGTTTCAGAGATGAATCCAACCAAACTTACTCATCAAACCAATTTGTGAACATACAAGTCAGTTTGATTAAAAACAGATTTCGTGGCTGCTCATATGAAGTTCAAAGCCTTGGTGCTTGTACACAGTGCTGGAAACTAAACTCCACCCCCACGTCTGCAAGCATAAACAGAGCCCCACACAAGTCCATGCTCTACATTTTGTGCCCATCAGCCTCTTGGCTCTCGGCCTGCTCGCTGCTGGGTCCTCGTCATCCCTCCACCTGGTCTCCACTCACAACCTTTCTGAACAACTCCTCTATTCAAAAAGCAGCAAATAGCAACCTCTCATAACTAAATGGTCCTTTTCACCAGACTCCTTAATGCTTATTCTGTTTCTTTTCTTTGTATTCATACTTCACACTTGCATAACCACTTGAACGGTCGCAGGAGTTCTGTAAGAAGCCTTTTCAATCGATGCTGGCTGCTTGTAAACTGCGCTTTGTGGGAAAAGATTGCTTATGCTATGGTTTTGATTTGGGTAAGTATTCGTGATTTGCGTGTCAGATAATTACCTAAAACTGTAAACAAATGAATGAATTCTGTTTATCCTGTCAGTGTGAATGGATTGTGTTACGTCTGCCTCCACCTCCCTCCCCCTCTCATACCCTAGACAGAAAGTGTGAGGGCTAAGCTTCACCTCGGTGCACTTCAGCCTCTCTGCCTCTCAGGCTGGTTCACGCTCCACTGACCAGGGCTAGGGCTGCCTGGGCCGCATTATCAATTACCGGCCACAGGCACACACTGTTCCTGACAGACCCAGGGGAGGGGCGCTACACATAGAAATTCCTGCAGTGGAAAAGGGGGCTAAGAAGGAGAGGTATTTCCACAGCCATGGCCCCAAGTCCTGGTCTAATTCATGCATTCAGGTGCACAGATGGAAAAAATCTTTTTTTTTTTTTTTTTTTTTTTTTTACAGTGGACAATTTTTTATGCATGTTTTCAAATGCTGATCGTCTAGTGTCTGAATGTGTGCTCAGCTGGGTTGGGATCTTGCAATCACTACCCACATCCACATTTTCACCGATAGTGCTTATTGAAAGATTATAACCCCATCTGAAAAAACAGCCCAGCCATTCAGAGCAATGTAGGTGGCATTAAGGATTCAGTCTCTGTTAACATCCCCTTATGAGTGTGACCAAAGTTTCAACTGAAATATTGAGTGAACTTTATCACAATGGCAAATGAGTCTGGTTATTAAACTAGCAAGTGTAAATTCTGACTATATGATGATATAATTCTCACTACACTCCCTAACGAAGGAAAGAAATATTCTCACTGGCGTGTCCCATTGGACAGACAGTGACCGTGTTTTCTAGGAGAAAAGCAGGCGAGAGAAATAAAGAGTGTGTGCACGTGTGTGTCTGTGTGTCCTGGTAGCCCCTGTGTGAAGAGCCTGTCAGAGACAATGTGTTGTGCCTGTATGAGGGTGAGGTTCAGCCCAATGAAGCGCCGCTGTCCCCTCCAACTGCGTCCCCCACTGTCACCCAGGGACGATGATGCTGACAGTGATTGGTGACTGTGTCCTGCACTCCTCTCTCCTCCCTCCACCCCTCCCATCCCTCCCATCCCTTGCTCCTGTGCTCCACTTTTATCTGGCCCCACTCGCTGCCCCTGGCTTTTAATGCAGAGCTTGGCTCACCATTAATCAAAGTCAAAGCCTCCCAGTGTCTGGCTGAGACAGAGAGAAAGGGAGAGAAAAGGAAAAGAGGAACAGAGTGAAAAAAAGGTAAGAGACATTTGAAAGAAAGTGATGAAAGAATAAAAGCTTTGTACGATTAATCTACTGTGGAATACAGATGAGTTGGGGCATCATTTTACATGTCTGGCACAGACCACAGCCTCTGTTTTTATTATTGTTACTTCAATCTGTGTGCAGTCACCATAATTCACATGGGGAGGGGTCAGCATGTCAGTCCACTGATTTAGTATATGTAGTAAGTTAAGAGACATATATAAAGATTGGTCAGAACGGATGCACAGATATCCTTGCTTTTAGTCCCATGTATAGATAAAGCTCCAACAACACCTATACTGGTGTATCTTCACTGGACACTCCTTGGCAGGGAAATGCCAACATCTGTCGAACTCCACACCCAAAAAGACAATTACCCATAAAAATGGGTAGTCTTCAAGGCCAATTAACCACAATGACATCACCAAGGGTATTTTTCACACTCTCTCCAAAGCCCAATGTTAGTTTTATAAGTTCCACCCCAAAATGAGCATAAATGTTTACTCTCTCTCTCTCTCTCTCTCTCTAAAAAATGCCTGACTGCAGACGTCTGTCTGTATTCATGCAGCACAGCTTTCAACTCTGAATTCCCAGCTGGAAAGCTGTACGTTTCTGCTTTGCCTCAGTGAAATGATTGGACAGATAGTTGCACTATAATTGGTCAACTGATCTTCACCATTCAAAAAAAAACAACAAAAAAACACACAAATGCACAAATACGTATGGCCGCATTCACAAGCCAAGTTGTTCATTCTCTGTAGTGCACTTGCGGTTTGTGCTTTAAGATGCTGGCACACCACTGAACCATGCAGCCTCCTAATAGGGGCTCAGTGTCTCAGATGAGGAGAGCTGCCTATAGTCATGTGCTGCGCCTCTGTCAGAGGCATAGGTTTAACTACTACCCTCCCTATTAGCGAGAGCTCAGACGGCCAAGCCAGCCATGACTACATGGTAATGGGCCTCTCTCAAACATCATAAAGAGGGATCAGTTCAGCACCATGGATTTCTGTCAAGGAACCATGGTTGGAATTATTTTCAAATCACATTATATGTGGAGGATTCTTAACGGAGCTCTATGTTGGAAAAAAAAGAACCTGTACACTGTATGAGCTTACTTTTCCATAGACACACACACACACGCACACACACACTTCCTAGCGTCACTTAATTCTCTTTATGAAGATATCAGAATTGACGAAAAAGCTCAGTAGCATTCAAGCCCACACTTTTATTTTTGCCTGCAGCTAATACCTCTCTTTCTGGGTCCAGGGACAGGATCCAACATTTATGAGAACAAGCATCAAACGAAATAAAAATGGCACCCGGAGAGAGCCTGAAGAACTGTCTAAGATGATGAAACTCTTGGACACCCTAGCTCTAATACATGATACGCACAATGACGCACAATGATAGGTAAGAAACAAGGGAAAAAAGGCAACCCCCGGAAAATCAAATGGGAACACTGTGTATGGCTGTAAACTGTAAAGACATAATGAGTGGTGCCTCCATGGACATGTTTGCCTAACATCTCATCGGATTTCAGAACCCCACAGAGTGCAGATCTCTTTAATTCATCTGGTTGTTTGGATTTCAGTCGAGTGCATAACATCTTAGCAACTTGAATGCAACCCACCCGGTCGGACTTGCCCATAGAAGGCCGAGGACAGGGATGTTTGCATTTCTGTGGGAATAGCTCTCCAAACAGAGCAGCTAAGTGGAGGAGGATTGTTTGTAGATATACTTGGCATTCTGCAGTCTGAGGGACTGTTGGCACATAATCTGGGTCAAGAAGGCTGTGCCAGTAAGATCAGAGAACTGTTGAGCATCAGGCATTAGTTGGAAAAAGATCCAGTCGTGAGGGTTTCTGACTCTTTTTTCTTGTGCATTGTTCATCAAACCACCCTCGCATGACCACTCAGAGAAGAAAGAAAATGTGTAAAGAAGAAAAATGCCCTCTTTGTCTGAAGCAGTGGCAGATGTACAGAGATGCATGCATGGGGAAGGTCAACTGGCTAATCTAAAGTGCCCATAGTGTGAGTGGTTGTCTGTCTCTATGTGTCCTGTGATGAAGTGGAGCTAGAGACATGACCCCCCCAGTGACCCTACAAGCAGCTGATGATGGATGAATGACCAGGGCTACGATATATTTATTTTTGTGGTTAATCAGCAATTCGATAAATTCACTAGAAACAGAAAGGGTCTACAGTCCTAAAAATAGAACCACGCTATTTGACAAAGAGACATAAAATGTTTTGTTTGTTTTTTTTCCAAAAGCTATCATTGATAAATAAAGCCAGACAGGAAAAATAGGCTAGGAGGGGCCTGTATATAATCATTGTATGTCTGTTTCTGTATCTCCTGGAGAGCACAAGCAGTGGATGAACTCCTAAATCACACTATTGATCAGTCCTTCCTCCCAGACACACGCTGGGATCGAGGGCAGTTAAATGGCCTCTTCGGTGATTCACACTAAATCCCTTCAACTCCCTCCTTACCACCATTATTCCCCCTTTCCTCCTCCTTGTCCACTTTTGCTCCTCTCCCCTTTGTCTTCTCATGGCCAATTTGGACCATAACCCCTCAAATGACTGTTGCCTCACTGTTTCCTAGTTGGTCTCTTGGTTTCCTTAATCTCACAACAGTCCACAGTAAAGCCATGTCAAGTTGAAGAGGAAAAGACCCCTTTGAGATAAGCACAAACTTTATCTTTCCTGGGTAATCTGACTTAAAGGTCCACTTCACCTTTTTGTCTCTCATAGGTTGACATTCTTATAGTGCTAAAAGTGTAATAATATACCATTACACTTGTCAACAGTCTAGATCTCATGGGAAGGCTCTATTTATCCCCAAAATCCCATGGCTGAACATGTGAGTTTGAGCTGAGTAAGCAAGAAAGACATTTTGGTACAAAGGACTCTAGTCTTTATTTTAACCAAACAGAACTGTGAGACTTTATAAAAACTTGGAAGTATTTCTGTCTTTTTAGTGCTTGCATGCTTGAGACTGCAATCATTTTGTGGTGCTGTTGGTAAATACGGTACATAAGCCAGTTAATATTGTGTTTGTAAATTAAGACAAGATTGAACACTGATGAAACGGTCCTTTAAACAGAGATGTACATGCATGTTATTGATATTATACACTTTATTCCATGACACAGCCCCTCTGATGGCTGCAATCGCTGCTCTATATTGCACAGAAAATGAGTACATTTATAAATACACTTGCAATTTACTTTCATATTCATGCATGCTGTTTGCAAAAAGGATGGGTGAAATGGAAAATAAACAAGCGTTATATGCTTGTTAATTATTGCCTGGTGTGCTATAATTTTTACCCTAGCTCAAATCTTTTAACAGCAGTGCTGAGCACAACAACATGACAAAAATGGCTCAGCTTGACAGGCAGAGCAAAGAGGCATTTGAGGAGACTGTGAACAGTGCATCCTTTACAGTACCTTTACCTGTGCTGGCAAAAACAACTCCACTGGCTTCTTTAGAGCCCATATCAGTAGACTTCTAACAGTACTGTGTTTCTGATAACTAATACCAATTTAAAACAGAATCACAATTAAACTATTCAATGAACAAATGTGGACTTTCATATCCTAGATATCCATGCACCTGTACATTCCCACAAGCACATAAACACATTCATGTCACATAAACAAAGAAATCTGTCTCTTCTACTGCCAGTCCTGGCTCGGGCATAGAGAGGAAATCATGTGAAATTTAAGCTGTGCGATGTTCATCTGTTTAGTTGCATCCTTTGCTTTTGTTAACATTATCATTCTTTAATAATGAGATGAAGAAAAATCTTGCCTTTATATTCACTCTGGGTACCAGCAGAATGGGGATGTATTCATGTGGATCTGTTTTTCTTTCGCATTACTTGCCATTTGCAACTATTACAATATATTGGGTAAGATTGGCACGATGACCCCATTGTTTGTATGATGACTGGTATTGCACTGGGAAGCCCCTTGGGTGCTCCCCACTCGGAATACACCTCTCCTATCCCTACTTCATTTACATGGATCTTGCATTTTGTTACGCCACATCTCCCAGACTTGCATCATGCGAGGGCGCAGAGCACAAAAATACCAAAATAATGGACATGTTGTATTACTTAATGCAGTCTTCAGGACCCCACAAAAATAAAGCGCTAGATTTTAGTGTTGCCTCCTTTAAATTTTGCAGTGCATTAATATCAACATGAATCCCTCTTGGATAATTCAATGAAACATCCTGTCGAAACTAGGACCAGTGCAATTACCTGGCTACAAAGGGCCACATAGGGCTGGACATAGACCTGGCAGATTGCTGGCAGACACCTCATTACTGAAGCAGACTTCAACAATAGGCCTGGGCATTGCTTCTTCTACATCTATCTGTCAAGTGTGCTATTAGCCTGTCAAATGGGGACAGTCAGCACCATTAGGCCACCCTGATAATCAGACCTATTTACTCCCTCATTTTCCTTTGCTGTCACAGTCAAGCAGTCTGGTCAAAAAGAAAAAAACACTCCCCTTCACCATCCCACCATGTCTTACCTTCCCTCCCACTCCTCCTCTGACTCATTCTTAGACAAAGACAAGTTCACTTGGTCATTCCATTCTTCTGAGAATGATCGTAATCAAATACGGTATGCCCCCCCACCAACTGGGCTGAATTCAATTTCAAAATGTACTCCTATACAAAAGGCACATGGAGCTAAAGCAAATTCTATTCCACTGGTCTTTGAGATAAATGTGAAATAAGTTCATTCCACAATTAAAGTGGATATGTGCATTACTTCTTCATTCATTTCACATGAGGTATGAGGTTAGAAAAAAAAACAATGCAGAAAATCACAGTGCATGGCCATCAAAAGGTTCTCGGGGCCCTAGCTGACAAACTTTTAACTCTTCCCTTATGGGAATCATGCCAACAACCTCTTGCCTTTCACCACACTGTAACTCCACTTCATGTCTGTTATTAGATCCCACAAGCTCACAGTGTGACTTTCACTTTCATGTCTGCCACGGCCGCAGAAACAGAAAAAATGAATAGAACCTCATTTACATGTTTCACTTGGTCAGTACTTGTCCCTTGTTAGGTGCTTCAGGATGCAAGTCAAAGACCTACAAGAGCACGAAAAACACTGTAACAAAAAAAAGGACCTGCAAAGACACTATCCTCGACCTGTCGTTTCCATTGGCTGGGCTCAGGTCCCATCAGACACATTAGAGGATGAGCACACAGCAAACATACAGAGAGACAGACAGGGAGAAAGAGAGAGAACGATTAGAGGATGAAGGTCATTTTCACTGGCTGGGCTCAGATCCATCACAGGAACATAGACAAGGAGAGAGACAGAGTAGGAGTGAAGAATATTTCAGTGTAGCCTGAAAACAACAACTGTCCATGTGTCTATCTTGAGTCAGTCTCCTTCACTCTGACATTAAAGTATTGAACAGTGAACAGAGTTGAACCTGGGTAGCTGTCATACAACACTAAAGGTGAAACTTGTCTATCTGTTGTCAGGTCAGCTAAAAGCAGTGCAACAGAGAAATGGTGGATCACCTCTGATGCTCAGTGTGACTCACTTATGCAAGAGACAGAATTAAGTAAGATTAATTCTCTTGTTATCAATTCGGAGAGCGGAGACTTCAAGACAGGAGAGAAGTATTGCTGTGTGGCATGGCTCTCAATACAAAGCCTCATCAAACAAAGACCAGACAACAAAGAGACATGTCAGTCTGCAACCTGCAGATGTGAAACCTTGACAAAGACAGGCTTCATAAATGCCTCATGAGTTGTTTTGGAGGGATGATTACCTTTATGTTAAAAAGCAAGAATTTCTGGAATGCCCAAACAGAAAACTGGGGCTATTTCTATCATCGGATTTGATGTGTAAATAAACTACAAAAGAAAAAGGGATGGTGCAGTGAATTGTGCTTGTCTTGTAGCTACATGTAACGTGCTGTGTCTGAGCCTGAACTCTTCCAGAATGTTTTCAAAAGGAAAAGCCATTACTTTGAGTCGGGGAAGGAAGGCCTAGAAAGAGAACATGTGTGTATAGCTTTCACTAAACCAGCTGGCCTCATGCTTCACGCATTAAAGTCATTATTCACGGTGGAGCGACATGAACTCCCAGCAGCCCTGAAGTCAGCAATGCTGTGAGTAAGTAAGGTGGTGGTCTATTGAGGTGATTCACATTACCATCCACTTACCAGCCTGGTTGGTGGTGATGTCTATGGAGACATGCTGGGCAGGGTATGGGCTCTTATTGCTGACTCCATTGACCGCCTGTATCTCAAAGCTGTACAGGGTGTGGGCCCAGAGGTTGCTGATGAACACCCTGGTGTCTGTCAGACCTAGCTGACGAGGAACAAAGTCCACGTTGTCGTCGCAGTGGGAGCAGGAGCGCCGGTCGGCCCGGCACTTTTTGCACACTATGTTGTAGACAACGTCATCACGGCCGCCTGTCTCCCTGGGAGAATGCCACTCAAGGATCACAGAGGTTTCGTTCACAATGGAGATCACATTCCTCGGGCTGGATGGGACACCTGCAGACACACAGGGAAAGGATGTAAGCCAAATGCTCGGATCATCGTAGCTGGGATCATCTATCTTTACAGCTAGAGCCGGTTCATATTTGAGAAAGGCTTTATCATTAAGTAAGTGATCATTTGTGATCAGAATATCAAAACAATGTACTACTTGTGAAGAAATACTGTTTCCTAATTTTGCCTGCTGTTTGGCCAATTTAGTCAATTTACAACACTGTAATAAAGTGTTGTTGACCAAAAGCAAACTTGTCTTTTTCTCCCTTTTCTCCATCTTCAGCACAATTGGAATGCTAATTTATTCCATTCACACCCAGGGAGATCATACAGTGAAACGTTTGTGTCTATCAAACATTGGTTATTTAGCAAAGCGCAGTGTTGCATGGAGTATTCTTATCCGAGTGGCTCTAGAGATTCACTCCCTCATAGACCGCAGCTGGAGCAGAACGTCAAAGACGCCATTCAGACAGAAATCAAGAAATAATAAAACAATTGTGTTGCTGGAGTGGTGGCTTAATATTAGGGTGCAGAAGAGCGGCTTGTTCAGCCTCCCGCAACTGGGGCACAAATCTTTAAGAGTTCAAATTTGCTGAAATGGTAGCATACAATTTTGCTCTTTCTTCTCAGACACGAGACACTGCTGATAAAGCAGAAGCTCGCCAAAGCCCTGAGTCACTGCTCATTGTAAGTGAGGCTGTCCTGCAGTGCTGATCTGGTACCAACTTATCCTCCAAAAAGTTTGACCTTTAATATTAAAAGTCTGAGTTTAAGTGACCTACTTCTACATGACTGCTCTCTTCACTTCTCGAAGCCATTTCAAGGATTACTCTGCTCTCTAACACTTCCTTTCTTCTTCTCTTTTTACCCATGAGAAAAATATGATAACAAGCATACATATAGACTTCTAAGCATATTATGATACAGCACTTGAGTTTCCCCATTTCTGTGGGCTTAGGGCAGATAGTTACTTCAGTCAACACAGACACAATTAATCATTGTTGCTGCAAAGCCATGTGGGAAAGCCCTGGGGAGCTGGGACAAAGCGGCAGAACACACAAGGGTGAGGGAACCTTACAGTTACTACTGCGACCTCGGCACTGCGCCTCAACAACAGAGAGGTCAGTGACAGGAAGGGCGTGACCTCCAGAGTGTGATTATTATGGTCTGGCTGGTCAAATAGCACATTAAGTTGGTCCTTGGATGCTACCATATAGTATGTACTCTGCAGGAACAGGCCATATGACGGAATTGGCAGCACTTTATCTTTTCTCCATGGGGACTGAACAATACACACTTTGTATGTTATTCACGCTGTTTGCATCTTCTGCATCATCCATCACTTGTATCATGCACTTGCACTTGCATCCAAACTTGCATCACTGGGAAAAGCACATCTGCTCATGTAGAAAAATGCATGTGACACAAACACACATGGCTGAGCTCTCCGTTTCAGTGTATTCATGCCTGTGCTGTCTGTATTAACGGTGGAAGAAATAAATAAATTACCAGAGGTGTGAATGAGGTGTCACTCCACTTCGTCGCAATTACAAACAAGCGCTGCATATGCAGGGATGGCACAAGAAATCAGATGTGACTGCCACTTAACTAGTGATTTGCAGACTATTACTGCATCCTTTGGCTTTATTAATTCACCATAGGATTTAATTTGGTGAGAACATAACTTGCAGGCTCTCAGCTTGTGTTCACTTAGCCCTGCAAGTCAGATTTAATTGTGCTTACATACATGTTGCTTTCATTTAAGATAAGATAATCATTTATCCTCCCACAAACGGCAAAATTTATGCTAAAATTTTACATTTACATTTTTTAAGTTATTGGAGCAAAACATCATCTCTAAGCAGCTGAGATGAAATTAAGCTGTATTTTAATGGTGCAGTTACAACAATCAGTGCCAAGTGTCAGATCAATTGCAGAGAGGAAATTAAGACATTAATGCATGTGTTATTTTTGGTCAGTGCAGGCGGTTGCATGACTCATTTTATACACTTTTTTAACTTTTAACTTGACTTTTTTGTGTCAATCGTAGGGGCACAATGATACTAGCTCAAACTGTTTTCGTGGCTGCTTTTGTTTTATTGTCCATTATCATCCCCTTTATATGACTATCTAGAGAGAGTTTTTTTCAGTTGCCCTCCTACATTTAACGGAAATACAACTTCTGCTGTTTTTTTTTTTGTTTCATCTTTAAGTCATCTGGACAATTAAAATGGTTTTCAGCAAGACAGAATTTCTGGGTTATGATAAATTATAATGTTTATGTTTTTCGTGCACATACATGGGTGATGCAGTTCTCAAAGAGACCATCTGAGTTGTAGCTACATGCTACAGATGGACTCAGTCCGATAGGTCTGCCTAGCAGGCCAGTTAGTGAGCAAATGCTAAGGTGCCACCTGGCCTGTAAAAGGCCACAGTTCAGTTTTCTCCCTCGACTAATAATATAATGAGTGTCCCAGTGCCCAACATAAACACTTCTGCACATTGTCTACTCATCTAGTCTTTGAACGAACTGAGACTGGCGCTTCTCTTCTTTCAAACTGTTTGTTTTTATGGTGGCAAACAGGCCTTGAGGGACCAACAGAAAGTCCCTGTGTGGAGATACTGATCACAGCCAGAGGAGCTGGGAGAAAGATAGACGGGCTGTGTGGGTTGGTGAGACATGAAATAAAACATGCAATACTGACTGGCTGAGAGACTGAGGGAGTCATAGATAGACTGTTTGTGTTAGGGTGTATGGGAGCATCCAGTGCAGCTTGCGAGATGTGGGTTCATCCACAATGACTTGACTAAGGAGGCAAAATATGAAGACACTGAAGCTTTTTTTAGTATAATCTCCACACCCACATTACTCTGTACAGTAACGGCAAACATCAAATTACTTTGAGACGATGGGGTAATTTTCAATGTGTGCATGCATGTGCACACTAGTCTGAAACATTAGGTATTCCTAGCCAGTACAAGGATTAGAGCTCCATGCTATTTACTGAAGGAGGAAACGGCTGTGGGTAGATGGCTGCTGTGGGAAGCATCCTCAACTGACTCCAGAACTGACAACACAGTTCATGTGGAGGAAAAAAAAAAACTTGGATGAAAGAACAGAATATTTATACACTTTGATGGCTCGCTCCTCTTTCTCTTTGAAAACAGAACAAGGAGAGAGGAGATACAGTGAATAGGAGAGCAGAGAGGAAAAAAGAACCTAAACGGACCGCTGAGGAGAATGGAAAAGCAGACAACCCCGATCTCTCAGTGAGGAATTTTGATGGGTTTTGTTTGTTTTTATGAGGCGCAGGCAGTGTTTGACAGGGCTCAGGGAGGTTTTCAGGGGACGGGCCACAGGCATGATTATTGAGCGAGAGCTGCAAGCTTCAGAGTCAATGTGGTGCAGATCAGGAATGTAGAAATCCATCAGAACCGTCCTGTTTTACTTCTCTTCCCCTGTATTTATGTTGATTCAATTACATTCCAAAGATGTTCCTCATGAACTGGTTGGTGGCTGGTAGTGGTGGTTTCCAAGATGTAGATGTGCATATACAACATTTTTACACAGTATTGTGCCGCACTGGAACTTTCTCATGTATTACTGTGGGCTGTGTGGTGAACCTTCCCATTCAGCTCTTTTAATCCATCGGTTCTTCACATTGAGACCAAACCTTTGAATGGAGAGATCCAAATCTCAGATTGTCAGCTGCCTCCTGCTGTGTTGATGGACTTCTACCCGTCTATCTTTGTCATTAGTCCTTCCCTCCCATCATTGCCTTCCCTTCTCCACTATCCCTCACACCAGGATACTCCATCATTGCATCCCTTCCCCCCTACGGGCCAATCAGCACTGGTTTCACCGCCCGGCTCCCCTCAGTTACCACTCAGCTTGTCATTCTCCCTCTCTGACTCACACATTGAGAAATCTAGCATGCTGGAGCTGGCTGACCTCCCTCCAGTGCATACATGAGTTCTTTTTCCATATGTGCACGCCCATGGGTAGGTAGAGGTACGTCAGACTGGCGCCTGGAGTCTGAGGAAGGGACCGGTGCAATGCCAAGCTGATAGGAGTGGGCTTCATGCTGCGAGACAGAACATTTTGTGGTGTTCAGGCATGGCTGGAGTCAGCGTAAGACACAGGATTGAGATGAAGGTGGGCTGGGGGTGGAGTGTATCCCAGGATTGGCATACCCATGAGTGAAAAAGGGTGGGTGGGAGTGGGGGATACAATGTGAAGACCCCCTCTCGCTGACAGAGCCAGATGCTGGACAATCTATCAGCAAGCTAATCAGACTGATCTGGAGCACACAGGGACTCACGCCTCTGATGGCAGCTGGAAGCGCTAAAGCTACAGCTTCTGCTGCCACAGATTGGCCTGATTTATGCTACTCAAGCAGTGCTCTTATCAGGAGCAGCAGTATTAAAGGGATTCTTACTAGGATGATCTCACTGCCCCCCTGCTGAGATCTAGGGCACCCTGTGCATCAAGCTTAGCTGCTATTGCATGATTCAACCTTCAGAGGCTTTGAATGTGCTGTTGCAAAATAACTCTGTCAACAGAAACTGAGGAGGAAGTGAAGTCTTTTTAACATGTTAAAGGGGTGGTAAATAACAGCATTTTCTCTTGTAATGAACATTTTACTTCATAGTACACTGTGTAATTGTGATTGGAAATAGTGGACAAGTTTTCGTTTTTTTAAACATATGATGAAATATTTTACACCCAGGATGTGTTATCATGAAAAAACTGAAATACACTATCCTAAATGTTAAGATATAGAGAGGAATGACATGGTGCATGAAAACAGAGTGCAAAGAAAAGGAACAAAGAGCAGAACTGATAGAGAAGAAAAGCTTGAAAGTGCCGTGATTGAAAGCAGAAAAAAGTAACACAGGCTGCATTTGGAAATTGAACACAGACCAAGAGAGATCTGTTGCAGAAGCTCCACTGGGGAGCTGCTCTGGAGATTGCTTGGGGAATATTCAAGGCCTCAAGGTAGAGGCAGATGTTATAGTTGATGGAGCACTCACTAATTTGCCAGAGAGCTACGTAGTAAACCATGGGAGGGTGGAGAAAACTCAAGGTGAATAGGGTGTCATCCGTTGGGAACATCCAAACCCTAAAGGTGTGGATGGCTACACTTGGGAAGCCCTGGGGTTCCACTGCAGCTTTTCAGCACTTATTCACAGTTCTAAGAAGGAAACATTCAACAAACAAGGTGCATTCAGTATATGCTTAATCTGTGAAGGCCACAGCTGCCAAACAAAAAAGAATGGAGTGTGATCCTGAGCCCATTCCTGAGGCCAATTAGCCGGGTCTGTGTGAATAAATCCGTACTAAATAAATACATAACCACACCAATAATGCTTTCAGTTCTGCTGTTGTGAGGAGAATAAACCATTAAGGCCATCCCTGGCGGACTGCGAAGGAAAAGAGGTAAACAAACTTTTTGGGGGTCTAACAGTGCTCTCCTTCGGAGTAACTGTGTGTCAGCAGGGAACGACAGGAAGGCTTAGCATATCGCCTTTACATCATATTAAGATAACTATGATGCTGTGAGGCCTTGCGGGGTCTCCGGCGGATAGCGGCAGGACAGTGTCGAAGCTTCGCAGCATCTGCCTGAGTAATTAGGACTTCAGGGGATGATAGCAGACGGAACGAAAGAACACGGGCAAGAATAGAGAGAGAGAGGGAGAGAGAGAGAGAGAGATAACTAAGAGGAAACAAAGAAGAAGATCAGTGCTGGAGACATCAGTGATGGAAACCTTGAAATGTGATAACTGACTGAGAAGACAATGAGGGCTCTGGATATATGCTCATTTAAATGCTACTACATTTGTTGGCGTGATGACAGTGAGAAAGAGAAAAAAATGTCTACACTGTTAAAGATATAGTGGCTTGTATATGCATGACAAGTCTCTTCAATATTGATGTCACACAAACATGCACACTAAAATGGATAATGTATAAATGGAGGCCTATTACAGGTGCTTGTCCTAGAGTATGTGACAGTGTTGGAGTCATGTAATGTCGTGTACGATACACTCACTGGTGCAGGGTTCATCGGGCTGATCGGCGTCACCACGGTAGTATCCGTTGCGGCACACACAGATGGTGGCGGCCTCTGCTGTGGAGCGGCTGTTTGGAGGGCACTGTAGACACAGACCTGGACCCTGGGTTGACTTGAAGGTACCTGGCGGGCATGCTGTGATGACAGAAAAACAATGCCAGGAAATGAGTGGAAAAAAATATAACAATCCATGTACGCTAAGAGATTCGTGATCAGTCTTGCGGACCCAGTACACCCAGAAGAAAGTGGACAGTGTCTGTGGCAAATCATGGATAGTTTTTTCATATTCATCTGAATAGCCTTTTTTTTGTCTGTAAGGGAGAACTGGTTGACTGACTGTATATTCCAGCAAAGCAGGGATTTATGTCTTGGTTCTGTCTTATAATTCACCTTCTTCCATTGACAAAAGACCAAACTTTACATTACCAGATGAAACATTTTATCAGACACATCTGATAATTTAACTGTTTAGTCTGAGTGATATTGGCATGAACATGGTGGGCTAGTATGGCTAGCAACCTGGTGTAGCTCAGTACTATGTTCAAGTGCAAAGACTATGGAGGCAGAGACTTAGTGGAGGGCTTCATGTGTTTGAGCCCTAAATTCTAAAGGCCATGGTGGAGGACAAAGATTATTGTGGCTGATATCACCGCGCCTAAGTCCAGGCAATAACCTAATCCATTTACACTCATATCCCAAAAGAATACAAAGCTGAAGGGTTTCTGCACTGTGTGGAAGGATTTACTGACTGTAATAACCATGATAAATGTCTAATATTTCAGCAGGCTTACTGATGGGGGAGGAAACTATGGTGCTGCCGCACTCCAGAGGGGAGGGGTTATAAATTTAATGGGACAAGCATCTTACAGTTTCTCCAGCTGTGTCTATTTGCCTGAGTAAAAGATTTTAAAGGCTTGTCTGCGGCTGAGAAATAGGATGTGGGGTATTCTCATACTTGTATAAAAAAAAATGCACAGCAAAGATATATATCAAGAGCAAACAATATTTGCAGACAATGACAGGTAAACAAAATGATGAGCCATTGATTAAATGTTTCAGATATTCAAAGCAAAATAAATCTACGCTGAATTTGCTTCCCACAAAATGTTTCTATTGTATCTGATTAAGAGCCCTCTTTATTAATAGTTATGAAGAGCTTGGTAAATGGAGATTTATTTCAAGCAGTAAAGACCAAGGAATACCCCCTCCCTGCGGATCAAACAGTGGATAATGTGGCTGCAGCAGCTGTGTGAGACAAACCTTTAGACCTTTGTATCAACAGGCTTTTAAGATTTAATTCAAACATTTTATGCTTCATTAAAAAATGCACAGAGGGGCTGGGTTTGGAAGCTGCAGTCTACTTTACTACGCTGTAAAAAGGGCAGGTTCCTTATTACAGCTCAAACATTCCTACCACTCAGTCGGCCATCTCTGATGGGCTGTTAGTGAAGGACAGAAAGATAAAGAAAGAAAGCAAGTGAAGGAGAGATGAGGCATCATGCACAAGCACAACTCGAGCCACCACCCCCGACAGCGGCTGTTCTCCCATCTCCTTCGGTGTGGCGGACAGACACACCAGAGGCTAACTGGTTGACTTCATGTCTAGTCACAAAACACTGTCCACACACAGCCAGGCCATCACATACAAACACACATGCATGACCAAACCACAATAACCACAAACAGCTTATAAATCTACCCTAGGAGCTTTAAGGCATATCACATGAGCAAAACATACTGCTGTGCTGCGGATTCTCTAGAGCTGAAACTATACATGCATAGTTGGAGGAATATACAGTTCTACAGATAATAGTGCTTCTATAGGGGAGTGTGAACCTCTGGTTTGGTGTGTGGGAGTGGAAGTTTGCAACCTCTCCTGTCTTGTATAATACACAGGACTCATGTGAGAGAAGACAGAACTCCATTTAATACAAGAACACTGAGACTCTTAAAAACACTCCCCGGCCATATGGAGAGGCAAAAACCAGCTGCAGAGCCATTTTATAAAGCAATAACTTCTGAAAATATCAGAGATTACAAGGCGATAAAACACAGATCAAAAATTCATTTTCAGTGGGAGAGGGGGAAAGAACTTATGTGTCATCATCTTTGCTGTATAAAATTCATACATCAGGGCGAGCGAGGAACCGCACACATGCTTATATCCAACACACACACATGCAAGCTTCAAATCTACTGCCCTGACTCTTATGAAAAGGGATCACAATAAGTGCTTCAGAGTGTGTTTAATGGAGTGTGAGCAGAATATGTGCATTTGGGTTGTGCCCTCGGGTTGTGTGTTTACAGACAGACAGTAGCTAGACTGGACACTCATAAATGGGCAAAAGTGAAGAGAAAAGCAGGGAGGGCTGTGCTGCTGAATCAGCCGCCTGAGATAGCAGCGCTGCAAAAAGTGCCTCAAGGCAAACTTGTGAGCAGGAGAATGCATATAACCACACTCTCTCTCTCTTCGACTCATGTACACACTCACTGGAAAAACTCATAAGAAACACTCCCATAGTGGCATTAGTGATATCCTCACCTCCACTATGAAAGTGATTTATACGGTGACACATGTAACCGCCACTGACCCCATTAAATGAAATGGCACGTCCACATTTTCCGCCACTTGACTAGCGTACGTTCTACCAAACCTGAGATAATTTAATGACTCTCCTCTGACAACTGAAGATGCTGCGATCAGCATTATACAGGAGGGGAAATAAGTGACAGCTAGGCAAAACAAACAGGCATCACACACACACAAACACTTCACCCAGCACATGATGAGTGCCCATCAAGATCAGAACTCCTACCTTAGAGTTGAGGCTCTCTGTAATTGACACACATGAGTCCTAGCATTAAACTCATTAATTAGCCACTCACTGATCTGCCTCACAAAACGAGAGGGTGGAATAAACCGAAATGGGAGAGAGATGGAAAAAGCGATGTGAACAATGTTCACAAACCCTCAAAGGTATCGTTTTGAGGGCGGGCAGCAGTGGATCGAGTAGCGTTACGGTTCATTGAATTTGGAACTGAGCCCAAAGTCTTTTCTTCTGATTTGTGAATATTTAGACTGGAAGAGGCCAGGAGGTCCTGTCCTGTAGAAAGAAAAAAGAAAAAAGCACATAGTCCCATAACTCATCAAATATGTTGGTTTTCAGGGACAGGAGGGGACAGAACATTAGATCAACAAGCAATTAGTCTCCCCAGTGGAAGAATAACCCACAAATGAACTGGCTGCATGCAAACAAAAAAATTTTCTTCCTTTCAAGTGGTCTCTACAGGATTCTCTCTGTATTCTTCTCTCCTCCTCTGCTTCTCACTTCTTCTCTTCTCTCACATCTTTTTTTGTCTGTCCCACTGGTAATTTATTGCTCTACCTCTCTTCTCCCACCTTTCCTCTGCTCATTGCTTTCTTGTCTTGATTGGCAGGTGTGAATCCTTGTTAAGGTTGACTGTCTTTCTCTCTTTTCCTCTACTTCTGTCTCTTGCTCGCTCTACAGTGAGTTGACGGAGGTATATGGCAGCTGCAGATCGCCGCTCGCAACTCATCAAAGTCTAACCGCGACGACCTTGTGTCACCGCAAGCCTGACCGGGAGAGATGAGATGATGATCTCTTCACTGTCAGTTATTTCCCCAGCAGGTTCTCTTCCTCTTTAGATTTATGATGATGACAACGAACTTTGAATGCAGCTCATAAACAAGCATGAGGACTGACTTTTCCAAAGTCTGAGTTCATTTGGAGTGAACTATGGTATTCTTTCTACACAGCAGTGCTGTATTGATTGGGCTGGACAGCATGAGGAGCTCTGCAATATGCGCTAGTCTCTGTGGAGAGGGCTAGTGCTCAGGGGTTAGACAGCACAATGTTGCTGCTGAGCGTACAGCGCACACTTGCAATACATCATACGTGAAAGCACCCTTGCTCTGTGTCCCATAAGGTCCATGTGTTTCGATTGTGCCTTTGCAAAATGTATATGGTCGACCAGAATCCAAGGTAATTGGAAATATGGGATTTATGGTGGCTGTGGAATAAGACTCATATTAACTTGTCATGCAAGCATCGCCAGGTGTGTTTAAGATAAAATGGAAATGTACAGTTAGGAGATGCAGGAAGCAAATGCAAAGGATTATAACCAAGACAGTTTTGGAAATAGCTTTCATACTCACAACCAATCAAAGTTACAGTACACTAAGTCCTCCAGTGACTTTTCCTTTGGCGAGACTCTATAGTATGTATGAGGTTTTAAACCAGCAGGAATGGCTTGGCAGCATACTAGGGGAAATGCAATCAAACATATGCAGCTGTTGATATGGAAAGGCACTATGATAAATCTGAGATTGAGAGGGATGAGAGGAATTCTGCAATATGAGATATTTATCACTTCAAAAAAGTTCAACAGCAATCCCACACTGACAAAGTTAGGACTGATTTTGTAAAACTGCATTCGTCTGATGGGATTCACATACATTTTCTCCTTAAATTGTATACAAATGTCTTTTAAAATTAAAAACTCTGACCACACTGTTTTTACCAGTTTCAGCCTTGATATACAAAGTTTTAAAACACTGTGCAGAGAAGGTGCGTGACCCAAAGGCCATGAGTTATGACCCTTAAGCACAACTCTTAGCCCCCCCGATACACCCTTAACCCTGGCCCTCATCCATCACATGGGATGGATCACAGTCTTTACACAGTCATGCATCCACCACCCTGACTCACAATCACTCATACACACAGACTTATGATCGGGTCAAGATCCCAGTTGACCCCTGTTTCACTATTTAGTTGCTCAGTCACTCAGAAAAAAAAGTCTGTCTCCCTCTCAAACCACAGGCTGCAAACATGCCAAGTGCATGTCAATAGATTTGCCTAATCAGATAATATCAATCAGGTGCTGAAATGAACAGGATTTGTTTGACAGAGGGGACACAAAACGTGGCGGGACAGCCAATATCTTAAAACAAAAAGGCAATCAGCGCTGCAGCCTATTGGTATTCAGCCTCACTCGTCTGTCATTGTTCATTTTCCAGCCACAATTCACGTAATGAGCTGCTTTTCCAACCCAGGTGTTCCATTTCTCCACAAGGTCGTTGAAAAACATAATGTGATAATTTGAGACAGAGGCACAGCTCGAAACAAAGGCATGTCAGAGAAAATGCCCGCATGATATTAAAAGTCAGGGTGAAATGCCTTTATGGATTTATTCATTCATAGAAAGGGATTCAAGAGCATTTTTGCATATTTCTCATAAACTGCCAACAGGGACTGGTGAAAAACGTTTCAGCCCAATCTGGGAATAAAATGCATGTGAAGTCCTGTCATTTCTTCTTTACTTGAAGGCATCCAGGGTCCACAGTGGTGACATCACTCGACAAGTCTGGTCAGTGTATGTCTCCACTACCGCCCGTCATCGCCTTCTAATCTCACAGACAGAGAGAATGTGAGGAGGAATAAAAGAGGGCCAGAAAGGTTTTCTCAAGAATAAAGGGATGGTTGAAAGAGTGCAACGCTTGGAGCATACCTCGTCTGCTTTTGTTAAGAGCTGCAGCGCTGGAGAGTTCCTCCCTGAACACTCCCCCTGATCATTAATCATCTGTCTATTCTGACCCTGTCAGAGCCTCTCTTTCCCAGCTAAGATATGCACCTATACCCAAAACTGCCCAGCATACCAACAAACACACATAAACCCACACAAATACAACACTTTCTGCCGCCTTCAAACACTGAGGATCTTGACATGCCTGTCCTCTCAACTACCTAATACAGCAATGTCTGATGCTGCAGAAACCCAAGTGGACAAAACTTAAACCCCCCTGAGAAGACTGAGAAATCCTCCAATTAGGCTCCCTTTAAAACTCCACCCTGTGCTTTGTAACTGGGTAGTATTGTATCAGAAAAGGGAGGCGTTAAAGAGCACATAAGGAGAAGAAAGAGACAACAAATCTCTTCTTCTGATCAATTTTTGACAAGTCCTAATATTTGGTGGAAAAGAGCAGTTCAGTAGCAAAGTCCTCCATGAGAAAACCATGTCTGACTGGATTCAACAGAGGGCAGTGCAGTAGTAAAATAACCAGAATATGAGAGCGAGTGTCCAGATAAAGACAATAAATAGGCCTGTGTGTAATTTCCCCCCCCGAAATAATCTGTCTGCTTCACATAAGAACGTGAAATCCAACAGTGTGACTGCTCATGCTAATGAACAGAGCAGGTGTCCGCTAGACAATGAATGTAGGAAGACACATTCAGTAGAAATTAAGGTGTGTGTGTGTGTGTGTGTGTGTGTGTGTGAGTCTTAACAAACCAGCGCACAATTTAGCAGACAGCCCACGCCCCTGGGCAGACTGTTACCATAGTAACCTCACAGCCAGTATTTTTTTGGCCCACACTTTCCCTTTGAACAGCCGGCCAATGACAGACCAGCCGACTGGGAAATCTGGCTTACTGAAAGCGCGTGTCTGCGTGTGCATGTATTACTGTGTGTGTGTGTGTGTGTGTGTGTGTGTGTGTGTGTGTGTGTGTGCATAATATGAGCATGATACTGATCAAAAGAGCTATATAATCTCTTCGCTCCACAAAGACTCGTCATAACCGAGTGTTGCGTCGGCAGTTGGACGCCCTGCATCACACGTGGCACACCGACTCAGTTCAATTTTATTTCCATGCAGGAAGATGCTGCTATGTGCCAAAGCTCTGAGCATGTCTTTCAGACTGAGGAGTTGTCAGAGAAAAGCAGGGGAAAGACAACAAGGAACCATTGGTATTCCTAGAGACTCCACTGTGCCAGTCCATCCCTGGCTGGCAAGGATAGAAGAGAAAACCGCCCTCCGAAACATATCGCCGCTCAGCAGGCAGTAACACGTGCTTGCACTACAATCTATACTGTAATCAGAACCTAACAGGGGACTGACCAGGCTCTTTGCCCGCTGCAAACTATCAGAGAGAAAAGGGCTAATACAGACAGACAGAGATGAAGAGTTGCTTGATGAGGGGTGAAATCAGTCAAGAGAAGTTGTGTGAGCAAGAAGCATTTTATTGCCATGTTTGATTGCAATATGATTGCAGTGCTGTTTTGATCAATCTAACTTCACTCAGTGAGCTGTAATCACAAAAGCCTCCTGCATTACCAATTTAGATACATTAATGTGATGCCACGAGCATGTTCACAAACTTTACTGTCAAATTAAATCCTGTTCCTGTACTCTCACAGAAAATGGCTGTTGAGCTATCTGGAGTTTATATCAGAAATCAGTTGTTGCCTCTCGTGTGGAGTTGCCTGTGGATCCTGACTTGCAGAGAAGGATGATCACAATGAGGTAATAAAATCAGCAGTTACAGGCCCCGTCAATTACCTTGCGATTCTGTCACGCGGTGAATAAAGTATATGTTCCAAGATAAATAGCTTTCTCTTTCTTACCACTCCTAGTTGTGAGAGACCATTAGCTTCCTCTGTCTTAGCACTTGTCTCTTTTAAAAAGGATCTAGCTCATTAACTTCATGGCTAGATCAATTAATCTATAGCAGTTAGCCAAAGATGCTCACTCTTGCTCTTTTTGCTCTTTTGCCGTTGTTCTGTTCAACAATGTCTATTATATTTAAGGATTTTAAACCTTTTTTTTCACTGCTCATAGCTCAGTCAGTGTAACCTGGTGAGAAAGTGTAGATTGTAAACAAGTAATCTTCATGCTGAGAAAGTACGAGGGACAGAAAGAAACTGCTTCCTCATTCAGAAATGTACCTTTGCCTTATTTATACAATTAGAAACTGGAATAAAAAATACAGAAACACAAATCAATTTGGACTTTTATCAGCCAACCCAGTCATTTGGACCATCTACCTGTGTAGCTTTGCCTAATGCATAATGCATACACTCTGGTGCCATTTTTTTGTTTTTCATTGCAAAGTGTGCGATTGAAAATGAAAATGGATGAAAACAAAGATTCAGACAGCAGCTTCATGCAATGAGTTTACTACTGTGAATGCACGTTCTAGTGATACAATTCTGCAACTTGTACAGCACACACAGTTTAGAGCATCCACAGCAATCTCAATGTCAGTCATTACAGAAATCCACAAAGAGAACTGATAGACTGTGCATGCAGGTAAGTGTTGTGAAATGTAAATGAGAATTTTGTTTTGCCATTTACTGTATGATCAAAGAGAGCCGCCAGCTTTTTGATAGGCTTTGTTGGTTGTTTTCTAGTGTCTTTATAGATTTATTTGATTAAAAAGAACTAGCTCAACTAATGACATAACGAAAGAGCTGGTGAATAATATAATTAAGCAGCTACAGTATGAGCAGCAGTTAACCTCAAAACAAATCCCATATATTCTCATTAATATACAAGAAAGAAATGTTATTAATTAGTTTATTCTACTTTAAGAAGCTTTTGGATTTGTTTGTATAGTTAAACAGGGCTTCGGATTACAGCAATGTGCCTGAAATATTGATTGGATATAAAAGCACTATATCATGCAACAATGTAATGAGTCAGTTGGAGTAACAGATTGGCTACTGGCTACTCCTTTCGTTCCTAACTGAATAAATTATAATAAAGGTGGACCTAATATAACTTGGACTACACATAAATGATAAACAAATGAAATATTTTTCTTAAGATATCATTATAATACTATTTATTCATGGCAAATGCATAATAATAACAACAGTAATAATCACCCAGCCATTTAAATTAGAAGTTGTGAACACATACCACTATAAAACTAGAAGCAATGCAAGAAGAATGTAAATCAGCATTTTTATTTGATCTAAGTGTGCACACTTATATTTAAACTAAAAAAAAACAGATGAAAGAAAGGAAATCTGAGGCTAATACACTGGTTACTAAACCCCAATTGTAACCTAAATGAAATCAAACGTACATTGTTCCTCAACAGCTCATTTAATGTTAAAATGCTTTGAGAATTGTTCTTACAAGACTTAACAACAGTGTTCAAATACCAATGTATCCTAAAATACTCAGCCCCTTGGCTCAGGGTTGAGGCCCCGCTAATGAGCGGAGAGGCCTGTGAATGGGGATGAGTAATTATGCACATTTGAAAGTAGCAGAGGAGTGGAATGATAAAACAACTGGAAAACAAAGGTCTCTTCACTGTTTACCATTCCCTAATTTGATTCCTAATTGAGCGTAGATAACACAATGTTTACACCTAAATATTCTGGCAAAGACAAGCAGCCATGACAGAATCACACAGCTGAGCGCAGCCTGCTCTTCCCACTGATGATCTAAGGGAGTGGAACCACAGGAGGCTCTTCCATTCACACCATCACTACACAGAAGTGCGGTGACACGACTCCAACCTAGTGTAACTCACTAGTAAGTGTCTGCACAGTCATGCAGATGCTGACATTTTCACACATGGCAAAGAGGCTGTCAGACAGGCCAGAGGTTAGAAGTGGAGTGGAATTGAAGGTGGATGACAAGAAAGGAAAAGGGAGGGAAAACACATGTCTGGCTTTTTGAAATCCAACAGTGAGTTTAGAGCCTACCCTAGGGCTTTAGCCCGCATCACTGATGGCAGAACAAGGTAACAGAAGAAAGGATGGGTGGCGTGGGCGTTACGGTGATGGAAAGGTCATCGCGAGCAGCACTGCATGCTGGGATGGTGATGGCATCAACTATCACAAAAACAGCTACTTAAAGCATTCACTGTTCCTCCAGCTGAACTAGCATATATCTGCTGCTCATCGTTACTGCTGCTATTATGCCTAATGGGAAATCATGACCAAAAAGCTCTGCATCAAAAGAGAAGTCACAAATTATGTGTGAAGCGTGGGAGAGGAAAAGTGACCAGGATCAGGGAGATAGAGAGTGAAAAAGGGAGATACAGAGAAGTGGGAAAGTGAGAGCAAAACAAAGTGAGAAAGCACTCAGGAGTGCATCTTGTCAGTCAAATTGTTGGCGGCAGAGTCGCACAATGTGCGTGTTGTGCAAAGAGGCCATTTCTCATCACATACTAAGTGACGGCCAAGCTATTATTTCTAGAGCTGACAATAGGCAACAGGGAATGGAAAGAGGCTGGATAATAAACACTGCTTAGAGGAACTATGCATCTGTGTGGACAGCTCCGTTCATGTTTCAGGATGGGTGCGCTTTATACATACAAAACAACAATTATGTTGACATCAGGCCCAGGCACGATCAGAAAGGTCAACGGTTGAATGATGGCCATGAATGGAAATGTATATTTAATACTGTACAGAGACAAACGGATGTGTTCATCAAATATTCTGTTGCGTGGCGTGAATGAGCAAAGGTTGGCCCAATTCCCTGGCACGCAACGCACCTGCAGCCCTGATATCCTCCAAAAGTAACCCGTGCCCACAGCACATCTATATTCATATTTACATATGCATGACCTCTACGCAACCTTATCAGAAAGCTGTATTCCCTTCCCGACAGACAGTCACACACTATAACAGTGTGTGTGTGTGTGTGTGTGTGTGTATGTGATGGTGGACTACAGCCCTCATCCCACCTGTCCAAATCTGGACAGCACTGACCTTTATCAGGCAGCCTATGTCAATAAGCCCCGGGCTATGAAACTGGCAAACATATTTGTTGTTGTATGTGTGCTTGTTTGTGTGCATGCGTGTGTGCATACGTGCACGCGCGTGTGTGTGTGCATGTGTGCCTAAAGGAGGTGCAGCCATGCGGGACCTCCTTATGCCGCATGACATCTTCACACATTCATCATTGATGGAGAGCAGAAGTCAGTGATTGGCATGTCGAGAGAATGATGGACTGCATCACAGCTATACTAATGGCCGATAATTATCCCCTTTCAATGTATGATTATGTAAATCCATAGATTGGCAATCCACTTGCTGTTTGGAGAAATAGTGTTTATGTTGCAGGGCAAAAAAAATGGTGGTGGAGCTTGGAATCTCTGATTATGTTCTTTTTAAAATGTAACGTCTGTTGTGCATTCATTTGTAAGTATCCAGGGGTTCATTTTGCCAAGATAAAGGCTAGCTGAAACTGTCAGTGAAGGGACTGCTGTGTTGCTCTGGAGGCCTAGGCAGAGCTGACAGAAGCAACAAAAGAAAGTGTGTGTGTGAGTGGCTTACTTAAAACTCTGTGTGACACATCCTCATTAGGTCTCTGTGACATTGTGGACTTTGAAAGACATCAACACCTTGTCCAGCAGAGAATTAAAGGGAAAACACAACACAGCCAACAGGGAAAGTGGATTAACTGTATAAATGGCAGAAAGCCATTAACATGAAGGTAAGGTCTAACAAGGTACAGTAGAGAGTATTTGTGTGTTTGTGTGTGTGTGTGTGTGTGTGTGTGTGTCAAAGACAGAAAGAAAGTCAATATGTTTGTGTATGAGGGGAGACATATGAAGGAGAGAGGTTTGGTTTCAGGTGTTCCCAATTAATCATTAAATCGATCGCAGCACACACACACACGCACGCACGCACGCACACACTTTACCCCATTTAAGATTTCAAAGGTATTCAAGTTCATAGCTTTAGCAGCCACAGTCAGGTTTCTTCTACAATCTCATTTCCATTAAAGCATCCAAAACAAGCGAAATTGACATTTTTTGCCACACTAGTAAATGTACGCCTGATGATGATGCTTCCTCTACTGAAGCATGTGTTATTTTAGGTGATGACCCTGAAACATGCAGGGTCTTGCGTGTTCACATTGAGCACCAGTGGGACATAACAGTGCCATACACTATGCTCCACTGCGCTGAGCTGAAAATCCATAGCAACAAATTTCACAAATGAAAACACTCACAGATGTAAACGTACACACATGGAAGAGCATGACTGCATAAACAGGGTCAAATATGATATGCAATGTTATCATATATGCATGAATACCCACTTGCCAAGACAAGTCAGACATGTTTCTATCGATGGCATGTTTCCTCTCACGTGTCAACAGTCATGCACCAATTCTTGTTGTCGCATTTTGCATGCAAATGTTATTCAAGGGGTTTTCTAAACTGTAAGTATCCCAAACTGCATCATGACATGGGGTGTACACACACGCACGCACGCACGCACGCACGCACGCACACACACACACACACACACACACACACACACACACACACACACATCTTTGAAAGCACACCTGCCCTGGGTAGGACATATTGGATTAGGAGTGATTTTTTCCCCTTTGCTCCGTCTCAGAGGTGCTAGATTAAATGCCATTCCCACTTTACTGCAGATGGCTTGAAAATAAATCATACCATCTATAAACACACACAAGGAAATTTGCACACAACTCTCACATGCACATAGAGTACACACAAACAAACACTCACACGGGGAGAAATATAACATGTTGGCACACCTAAACACTAAAGCACCTGTACGGTCCAGCGCGTCTCCTCTTTGTATTTCAATCACTGAATCGATGGCTCTAAATTGATTGTAGCTGAGCAGGGGCCAGAGATGTTCCCCCTGGCTCGCTGCCCTGGACCTCTATTGATTAGATCTGAGAGAGCCAATTGCTTTCACACTGGATTAAGGTGTTCCGGAGCAGTGAGCAGGGAGAAAGAGAGGTAGAGTCAGAGAGAAAGAAAGGCAAAGAAAGAGAGAGAATAGGCTTTGCAGCCTGAGAGGCACACAAACAAATCCCTAAGATCAGGCCAGCAACACTAATTAGTTAAAAGAATACTTCACCCCCCCAACTGTCCATTTGTATATCAATTACTCACCTTGTGTTTCCTTGAACTCTTGCATGCCTCCACAGTAAATGGAGAAAAACAACAGCATATTAAAACTTCAGCTTACTAATTTCAATACAGCTAAGTGCAGAACAATCCACTATCCAAACCTCACTATTTAAAACCAACAGTTTACATTGTTTTAGCAGAAAAGCATGTGTTTTGTAGAGAGCATATGACTGCATGACTTGTGTGACAGTTTGCAGTGGATGTCTTCATACAGTTTGGCTGTTGTTTCACACAGTCCCCATTTACTTCCATTCATCAAAACTTTTGAATTTCCATTCGCAGTGTAGACATGCATTCAAGATAACTCTGAGTAAGAAATTAATATACAAATGGTCATTTTGGGGGTGAAATATTCCTTTAATAACTTTCTATGAGGAGAAGACCATGTCAGCACACTCATTCACACAGCACACACTGATTATAGCACTTTATGATAAGATGACATAAATATGGAAACTAATATGATTTGCAATATTAGAGGGACTGATCATTTTTACATCATCATTTTGTGGTGTGATTTGTTTGCGAGGATCTCTACCAAATATTTTGTTAAGCTGGGAAATCTCTTCAGCACGACCATATTGAATTTAAAAAGGCATTTTGACACATATTTCACTATTAATAAATAGTGCAATTCTAATATGCAGTAGTTGATTCAATAAAATTTCAATTAATTGCACAGATTTACAGACACATGCACATTTGCCTGTGTGCGCACACACACACACCTCTATGCTACAATCCTGCAGATCAGACGGCACTAACACAGATCAAGGGTGTAATCTCATTTGACCCTGGAGCTAAGTAGCCCAGGGCAACAGCATCATGCTTCAAAGCTCCACTCTCAGCTTGTTACACATTCCAGCTCGAAAGTCTTTTGCACTGTAACCTAGAACAATCAAACCAAACTTTACTATCAGCCAGCATCAAGGTCCCTTCTGACCTGGAGCAAATGATAAATAAATTGTGAGAGGTGCATCAAACATGGATAATTTCTCTTTTTACCAAAAAAAAAAATCTAGCACTTTTCCTATGCAGTGTTATTCTCTCAGGTGTGAATTCATCCTTCCTCATTCCACAGGGGGCAGTGTTAAGCAGGACATCCACTCAACACCCCATCACTCTTCCTCTCCATACAACAATTAGCTGCTCCTGCTGGGGCTTCTGTATGGAAGAACAGAGAGGGAGGAACAGGGCTAAGGAGGCCCCAGCCTCGGAAAAGGCGAGTCCTTTTTAGCCTGGCCAAAGTCCCCCTCTCAAATCATTTCCACAATGGAGAGGCTTCCAATCCAGATTAAGCGCTTATGAAAATGAAGAACTGTGTGCTCTGAGATGGGGCCTGGCACAGGCAACGTGGACCGGGGTCACGAGAGCCAGTGAAAGGGCCCCTCACTCCGAATGCTCAGGGAGGCGTTTCTCAGGGAGCAGCAGGCCTATTCACATGGCATTAGAGGTGTAAAAGCACCACATTGACTGCGCGAGTCAGGCAAGCTTAATATACATTTGGTTAATACCCCTATTGTGGCGTTCCATATAAGACTGCTCTCCTAGCAGAGAGAAGGAGGACAGTGGTAAAGAAGGACTTAAAGTGTCAGTAAAGACGAGATAGAGGAGGAAAACAAGGGAGGGAGGGAACAGGATTTGCTGGCCCATTCATGCCATGATGGGTGTGAAGCATACACACACACACACACACACACACACACACACACACACGCGCGCCTGTACGCAGATATGCACCCACAATAAAAATCTTATAAAAAGGCAGCTCTGAGTCCCGTTTGTGGGAATCTGACATGACACTTGGCTGACACTATAAACGCGGCGAGAGTCGAGAAACGCAAAACAACTGCAAAGCCAAACACATAATGATAGGCTAGTGACGGTCGCCAGAAATATAAAAGGTCAGTTCATAGGGAAGTAAGAGAGAAAGGTAGAGGGATGGAGGCAGAGAGAGAGAGAGATGATGCAGTGAGATTGTGAAATTGACTGAGTGTATGAGCATGTGTGCCTTTGTGTCCCTATCACTCTGTGTTTGGTTCATTCCCCAAAGGGTCTTATTATGCTTCGCACTGGCTTCAACACAAAGGCAGCGTCTCTGTATCTCAGTGCATCCAGCTCCCCCAGAGAACATTCTAGACACAGCAAATCCATTTGTTTGTCAGCTTCTGCCTCTATTCGGAACTCAGACTAATCAGATATCATTCTCTTTGAGAAGCATACCACTGTGCATTCTGGCCGAGCACTACAGCAATACTGGCCCAGCACTGAGATAACATCTCTGGTCTTATATTGAGGACATTTCATATCTGAGAACAATGTTAGAGGGGGAGTTATCAAGGCATCTCTCACTGCATTAAATAATTATCGCTCTAATAATAAGGTAATTACTTCTAGAAAATCTCTCTCATATTATCCACAGATTGCAGATGAGCTAACAAGTGGGCAACTCAGTTGCCCTCAAACTGGTTGTGGGTTATAAGAATACAGGCATCCAAGGAATGAAACATCCACTTCTTAAAAGCAGCCATATAACCCAAACCTAGGAGCACAACACAGATGGAAATAAAGGGCAGATTACATATGTTGATTGTGCACAGCATAACGGATGGAAGAGGATGGAAGAAAAATCATATTTATTGATTGAATGGTCACGATGGAGGCTCATTTCTATTGTTATTATTTAATGTTGGTGAATTCTGCAAGAGGAGGACAAAAAGAAATAGCATACCGAAGATGAAGGCTATTGACTTTAATGCCTGGTGAAAAAAACAGGCCCGTCATCAGATTACATGTGTTGCCTGAATTGGGTTTCACATCATTCAAGATACTGCAGCAGTGTGCAAAAATTATTCTTTGAGCACAAATCATGGATCAAACTGAGTCAGTTTTATTCTGCTGAATGAATTAAAGAGGACTGGAATAGTAGGACTGCTCAAAATGCAGAATGGAAGGGATGTACAAAATCATGTTTTGACATTTATTCTACTTGTAAACCAAATCTTCCATTTTTCTGGTTTAGCACCATCATATTATTGAGTGTGTGTGAGTGTTTATCATTTCTACAGATGGGTGTACATTGCAGCTAATGGAAAGACCAGCGTGTGTCGACATTTGAAGTTGTGGGAATGAGAAAAGACTGGAACCTCTGTAAAATATGGTGCAAAAAGATGCGGTCAATCCAACCTCCTAACGAGATATCATCCTCTGCAACATGTAGGCAGTAGTCAACCTGTTGACACAGACTCTGTTCCCACTCAGCACATAGTGAAAGCACGAAGAGTATTTATTACAAAACGCAGCCAAAAAAGAGTGTCTGAGAGGTTAGCAGGCTTGATTAGACTCTATAAAACCACAGTGGCTTTGAAGATTTCATTAAAGTCGGGCTGCCCCAGCCAATGAGAATGCGTTAAGCCCTCAGATCATCTACTGCGCGCCCCCACACACACACACACACACAGATAGAAAAAAAGGGGACACACATGCATATGAAGAGCCACACAGATCTGACTACAAGTCTGGATATGCTAATTCCAGTCTTGAAGAAAAGCTACAGCCCCCCTAGCCAGTGTGGGAACTCAGTAAACAAATGGAGCACAAAGCACAAAGTGCTCAAAGAGAGGATTACCAAGTCACTCTCTTTCTCTTTCGCCTGTTTTCACACTGCCCCCCAATACACACACACACACACACACACACACACACACACACATACAGATAGGCGCACACTCCTCCTCGTCTCCCTTATCTGGCTTTCAAAATTCAATATTCACGCAGTGTCTATTTTAGTGGGCGTTTTCCAAAGACAGCCATAGCAGGGGTCCTTAGCATGAGGAACGTCAACAATCCCTAGATCAATACTTTGTCAGAAACATGGTCTGCCAGGTTGAGCTTCATACTCTCTTTCTGTGTGTCAGTCTGAAATGAGACATTCCTTCTAGTTTCTGCATGTCCTGACCCCAGAAAGCACAGGCTGTGTTTACTGTCAACCAAAACATTCAATTAAATGTGCACAATGACATAGTGCAATGCGGATTATGGGAGTTGTCTAATTGCCAGGTAATTGCATATTGTGAAGGTTCTGAGGTCGTGTTTGATATGACCTGCCCAGTTAGAAAGAGCCCAGTTGGTTTAGGATAATGCACGGTGTCATAACAGATTACACATACATAATCCTTCACGTATGTTTAATCAGAGACACTTAGCGAGCACTTTAAGTGGAACTGTAATGCTGTTTGCTTCAAGTGTGAGGCAATTATGGCAAACATGATTAGGCAATGAAATTGGACATGCAAAGTTCAACTTGGGGTGGTGGAGAGTGTGTGTGTGTTTTCTTTTGACTGCAGGTCTCCCACAAAAGAGAACAAGTATCTTACAATCTTTGACACAAAATCCAGAGATTCTGAGCTGTAGATTGATTTTAACCACCCAAGTGGACTGACAAAATCAACACAAAGCATGGAGGAAATGCACTTTTGGCTTACTTCAAAGCCCAGTCTCAGCATGTTGACAGTATTGAGTGCTGAGCAGTTTCAACTATTCCATCTACAGGAACCTAAACTAACATTAAAAGCTCAGGCTTGTACTGTAACTTGTGACACTCTAGTCTTCAGTGGTCTACAGTTTATATCAGTCAGGATATGTTCTTACAGCTTGTTTGGCATATAATCCTGAAATTTCTGCTTCCACCCCAATGAGACAAGCAGATTTTTGTGGTGCTTCCTTTGTTAAAGGTCCAGTGTGTCAGATCTCGCAACATCTAATTGTGTGGTTGCAGTATGCAACCAAATGAGAGCCCCTCCGTTCATTCCTCCCTTTCCATGACTGCATCAACGGTAACAGCAGAAGCCGTCCTTAATAACACTAAATTAGGAGCAAAAGAAGTCAAATGGCAGCAGCGATATCACGGTTTGGCACTCTGCGGCTCAGATTACCACAGTTTCATAGAGAGTCTGAGAACTATGATGGGCGTAACAATACTACTTTTTTTTGGTTGTTTTTAAAATGACCCATAATCCACTCCAGCAATAGAAAATTGGGCCACAGTCTTCTTGGATGCATTGTCAACTGATTTTCACTGGATGTGGAATGAATAGAGGGATATTGGTCCAACCATAATTGCAATTCAATTCTAACTAGATCATCAGTCTGCAAGTTCCGCAACACAACCTGACTAATCCACATCTATCATCCTGCTGCTGATAACCTCCGGTAAGGAATGGGACAATTTCCTCAAGTGAGATGTGTCCCTCTGCCGTCAAAACAAACAGGCCCGGTTGTTATTAGCTGAACAGTGAATATTGATGGACAGTGATGAGGCAGAGGGGAATCAACAAATGAGGGACGATGGAGTGAGATGGAGGGGGGCTCTGTGGAGAGACTCAACATGTCTCCTCATTACTGCCTGCTGGAGCAAACTCTGGAGGGGGAAGAGAAAAAAATGAAGAGGTGAGTTGCAGAGGCAACAAGGAGAGTGAAGACAGTTTTCTATGTGCAGTCCAAATTTCTCTTGACATTTGACTTCTGCTTCCTTGTGAAGACAGCACAGAAATAGAGGCTGACGCTTTTCCACAGCATTACTGATGACGTCTCTGTTGTTTTCAACAACATGTTTTCAACACGCAATCAGAACTTAAAAGCATAAGGTGAGGGATTTGATTGATGGGGGTCACAGTTGGGGTGAGGGGCTGGAGTGGAGCCCTTTGTAGTGCTGGGCTTTTGTGTTTTGCCAGCGAGGGTGACATGGGCAAATTACCCAGAGCCCCAGCCATCTGCTGAATGTTGGGGGTTCTTTGTCTCCCTGTGCCCCTCAACACCCAGAGAGGAGTAGACATGACAGACAGAAGTCACTAAAGACAAGAGAATTGAAAAGAATTTGGCCAAAAAGATTGGAAGGGATGTTGGGTCGAAGTGGAGCTTTCTTGAAAAAGTTCCTGTGCAATAGCTGAGGGAAAGACCAAGTCAGAGATGACAATGAAACACAAAGAAAGGAAAAACCCAGTGACCAAAAACATGGCCTGTAAGGGACTGAAGGTTAGAGAACCAGAGACAAAAAAACAAAAAAAGGGAAGACATAGTGAATGAAAAATAATAGAAGTAGGAGAATGTGTGCCTCCATGGGGGATAAGAAGAGCTCTGTGTAGAGCGGGTATTTCCATTATGTGTGAACAAAATCTCTGGATTCCCCCTCACATTATGAGGGACTGACTCTGCCATTGCAGTGGGAGCAGCACATCTGTGTTTGGGGTCATTACAAACATTCTATTTGGGTCTTAAATTCAAAGAGTCTTTGTTTGGGTCACACTCTTTCACCACTGATCTCTGCCATCCCTCTATTCAGCCCATTGAGAGCCATGGTAACAAGAAGTCTTTCACTCTCTGCTCTCTCTTCGTCCTTTTCTTCAGCTCCTCCTCCCACTACTCCATTTTTGTCTTCGTCACACTGGTCATCGCTGCCACTAATAAGGACAGGAAGAGTCAGACACTTTCTAATTGTGCTTCAAGAGGACTTAGTATATGTTGTGTGTGTGTGTGTGTGTGTGTGTGTGTGTGTGTTTGTGCTGGTGAATAGACATGGATGCTTCTCTGCAAATGAAGTAAACTCTGTGAAACAGAAGCAGACAAGGTCAAATGGACTGGAATTTGCTCTAATAGCTTACCGGGGTTTTGTGGGTCCTGTCTGCCAGATTCTTTACACCCTGATAAGAAATATCAAGATGTAATCAAATCCTCAGTGAAGCAGAAAGCCAAACATTTACTGTAAATAGCTTCCAAAGCCAAACATTATAGTTATATAATAAATCCAGTGGTTGTATGTGTTCCGGATATAACTTGAAAGAATTATACTTTTATACCCCAACTCCTATTCTCTCTGATACAGAGAAATAAGCCAGCAGGTACTGTAGGTGTCCATGACAACGAACTCTACATGGGGTTTATATTGAGGTTTATAAGGTTGCAGACAAGGGTTAATAATATGATACATGTGCCTGGAACACTACATTCTACATTTTAAAAGTGCACACATGGAAGAGCTAACACTTATTCTGAGCGTATGCCCAAGATGTGTGTTTATGTGTGTGTCAGTGTGAGTGTGTGTGCTCGCGCCCCATGATGGCAGCCATTAGACAGGAGTAAGGCAGCCATGATGAATCGGCACTTAGCCCAGGGAAGCGCACTTGCTCAATGGGCTGTGAATCTCCCGCTGCCACTGTCAGCCTACAGAATGTTAAATAAAATTATTTGAATATTTGTAATATTAATGTGCCAGTGTGTCAAAAGCCCACTGAAGCCTAACAGTGAGAGAAAATATGAGAAGGTTCACATTAGGACTATAGCACTGCTCTGGTGGGGAATTGTAAACCAAATAAATAAATATAATCACATACAGAGCGGTAGATTCCACATGTTCCATGAATAAATAACCAGAAAATATGATGGATAATAATGGTTCAATCAGGAGAGATTCGATTTGCACGATAATATGAATGGTAAAGAGTCTTTGGTGATGAGGGGTAGACATGATCCTCAAGGTCTAGACTCTGGTGGTGTAAAGGGATTTGAAGGGCTGGTAAAGATCTGATGCAGGGAAGTGGAGCAGGATTGGATGCTGTGATGAAGACCAGAGGTAACAGGGTAGAGGAAGGTTGCATTGTTTCATGCTAGAATGATAACTGACAGCAGCAGAGAGCAGAATAGTTTGACATTTGACAGGCGCTATATGATTGGCTCACAGAGAACAAACCAGATTCTGCCACGATAACTTAGAGAGAACGCCCACAGCCGGCTGATAGTGTAGGAGCTGAGAGAGAGAGTAATGAACAGACACTGGCTGAACTTCCGCTAATGCTTCATTAACCATTGTGTTTCTTATTAAGCTATTTCACGTGTATCTAATTCACATCTTTCTAAAATCGATTGCTGAAACAATGCTGCCTCCATTCCAACGCTTTTACTATCTGTTCCCATCCAAGTCCATGCGGCAGCTAATACATGTGCTTTGCATGGGAATGGCCCACTGAGGTTAAAAAAAGAGAAGCAATAAGCTTTGAGCATGGTTAACCAATTACAAAAGAAGACAAAATATAGTAGAGGGCTTCATAAAATAAGACTGCCAGTTTTATGGACTCCAGGCAGGCATTTATCAGCTCATAGAAAATTTTTGTTCCCCAAAGGAATAAAGTGTGAACAGCAAAATGAGGAAAAGGCAGTCCAAAGTTTTGAATTGCTCTTCATAGTGTGGCATTTAGCCCTGTTTACTGCGAAGCGATATGCGCCGCATCAGTCACTTTTAAGAGTTTAAACGTCAGAATAATTAGTTTACCAGGGAGTTTTAATCACTCCATATATGAGAATACAAGGAACATTAAAATGATCAACGATTATATCAGATTATTAAAAAAAACAAAGAGATGGATATGAAGCAGTCCTAATCAAGGTGATTCTATCAATCACTCAGCTGGAGACCATGACAACGACCATGAGAGGCTTCAGTAAAACCATCAAATTAGTCTGTCTTAGGCACTTGAGTTGAAAAGGACACACACACACACACACACACACACACAGACAAGCTTTGCGTTATTTGGTTGAGGTAGTGGGGTGCTATTTAGACTGTCTCCGCTCGATTTAACAGGGAGGTGATAAAATATTTAGCAGATTGCTTACATAGCCAAGGGGGAGAGAGAGGGAGGAAGAGGGAGGAAGAGGGAGAGAGAGGGAGAGAGAGGGAGATACCCAAATGGCTTGTGTGGGAGCTGGGGAGCCGGTAATGAGGATGGCATGCTGGCATCATCGTTACACAGCACAACAACTCAACATGGTCTCTCTGCCCAGCTGATAGCGGGCCACACACACACACGCACACGCACACACACACACACACACGCACACACACTGTCACTAATTAAAATATATAGATTACAGAAAGCCCAATGTACAGGGGGCTGCACAAGCTGAAATAGCACGTTTAAACGTGCACGCGCACACACTTTAATTGCAATTAGGGTAATTTTCTCTCTCATGACAAATCACTTCCATATTTAAACAAGTAAAGAATTATGTGTCACTCAACAATATTTGTCTGTCTCTGTGTGACTGGCACAGCAACTGTGTTTTGTTATTCCTTATGTCATCATACACATTACTGTCCTTAGCCGGTTTGATATCAGACGAGACTGATGTTTTTGTCATTAACTGAGTTACGTCAATTAAATCTATGTTATTGTGTAATATTTACACTGTCATACCAACCATTCACAAATACACGGAATGGACCATTTTCACATGAGTGGATGTTGAGTAGGCGAAAACATTTGTCAACTCTTTTATTTTCCTTATAATATACTCGCACAATATTGTAAACCAATATCAGAGTGTTTAGCGTGGCTCAGAACGAGCGGTTTATTCTCTTGCTTTGATTTCCCACTGTGCTTCTAAGCACCAGAGAGTCTATGTAATACCTTTCCATCTCACGTTGCTCTCAACGAAGGTAATTATTTCATATTCGTTTTGTTCCTCTTCCTGTTACTTCATCTCTAATGGGCAATTACTTCAGACCCAAAGCTGAGGCCCATGTTATTGCACCAACCCCCACAATTGATTGGTTGCCCATAGTACTCAGCTTCCACAAGCACTTTAAGGTTAGATTTCCCTGTTTAAATAATGGATTACAAGCCCATGAAAAGAGACTTCGTGGAAAATAAAAGGTTGAGATTGCTCTTATTGGAGGGGCCCTCTCAGTGGAGATGAGAGGTGAACAGGCTCCAGAGAGTAATCTGATGAGAGATAGAAGCAGCAACATCATCTGTTTCTGTCCTCTTCTGCAACTCTTTTCCTCTCTTGTGTGTGTCCTGAAGCTTAAGGTCAACCAACATAAAACTGCACAGGTTTATAGAATGCTCTACTGCAGCTGCGCACTAACAGCTGCCTCCCTCCACAGGTTGTTTTTCGTACCTCTAGTTATACCACATTTCCATCAGAGAGACGCGTCAAACTGAATGTAGCAGGAAGTGTACTTGCTGTGGGTACGTAGAGCAGGAAGTCAGGGGGATTAGGAGAATTAGTGGAAATATATGTCTCCTCCTTTGTTCAAAGAGTCTTTGTAGTGTACCAAGGGACTGTGAATGTGTGCATGCCTGTGTGTGTCTGTGGAGTTTACAGCAGTGCCAATGCCCCCCCACAAACACAAGCCTACCAATACTTGGGGATATATATGGGCTCCAATTATTGTGCTGTAAGTGTATGTAAGGTTGAGGAAAAAATGGATGGGGAAAAGGTAGGCAAAAAAAGACATGGATCAAAATCAAGTTTTCAGGACAAAAACATTGCTCCATTTAAGCCTGGGAGTTTGCATTAGAGGACAGGCAAGGTTGTTATTTGGCTAATTTGTTATAAAATCCCTGTACTGAACCTCTCCTTAAGATGTTTAACCTTCAAACAATATGTTTTCACATACACTAAATACTAGTTCTGAAAAGCAAAGGTAGTCTAAAGGGAACCAAACACAGTATAGTCAATCCAAAAATATTTTTTTTAGAATAACGTATTTCATCCTAAAAGATTTTTCATGGGAACATTCGATTTTATGACATAAAAGTACAATAAATAAGGACAAAAACAGACGTTACAGTCACTTTTGTAGGTGAAATAGACTATACCTAACATAACACACTGCTTAAATATTCTGCATTATATTTTAATAGATTAGTTAATGTATAAAAAAAAAAGCAGATTGTAACCTATGTTGCGGTTATTTTTTTTCCTACTGCAGAAACATAAAGGACTCATGTTGACCCACTTCTTAGTTTGACATGATTAGACACTAATAAAAATATAATTTTGAATAATGTATTACATTTCTGCTAAAAGATCCTCCAAAAAGTGGCACACTGTTCCTCCTGATAAAACAGAAACAAATTGCAGTCCCACTGGTCAGATGGTCACTTAAATTATATATTAAACGCTAAGGACCTTTAATCAACCTAACTATTTTCAACTGTACATTAAAAGCATAAAAGCATATTTGTTTCACTCGTTTGAACCTTTCTATCAGACATAATGGTGCTGCAGTTCTTTAGAACATCACAGTTGGAATAAAGATTCACAGCAGGCTACAGTCTGCTCTTTGTTTGCACATAATGCACTGGAAAACGTAGGTGTGGGTTAGAATACAAAGTTGCTTTTAAAATATAGAAATAAAATGTAGCTTGCACCGAAACAAAAGTTAATAATCATAGAAAGAAAGTCATGCAAAATTAAATGACCTGTAAAAAATGTAAAACAGCTGTGATGAGATGAGATGATGACATTAGATGTGAAATGAAAACTTCCAGTAATGAACTGAATAAAGGCAAGTAACTTTTACCTTCAAAGTCATTCCACCTCAGCTACAGTGTGTGTGTGTGTGTGTGTGTGTGTGTGTGTGTGTTTTTGGATATTTGTGTGTTTTGCACAGTACATAGTGCAATGCGAGGAGGATACAGTCAACGCAGTCACACACAGTGTGCTTTGTAGATATGTGGCACTCTCATATCTGTTTATTGATCAGAACAGATGTGCGTCAATCAATCTTATCTGGGCACCACACACTCTCCAGCTAACCTCCAGAGGCAGGCCAACCAATACTGAGCCACACTGAGAGCCCCAAGCCACTCATATTATCATCAGACACCTTGAGCAAATTTTCTCTTTGTGTGTGTGTCTGTGTGTGCGTGCGTGTGTGTGTGTGTGTGTGTGTGTGTGTGTGAGAATAACAGAGTGTAAAGGTGCATTAGAGGACAGACAGAAAGAGAGAGAGAAAGTGACAGCTTGAACCAAAATTCCAGATTAACCTCGTCTTTATGTCAGCGCTATTATCTATTCCTTAGAACTCATATGCAGCATGCACATCATACTGAGGCACAATCAACCCTCTCACCATCTGTATGTGAAGCACGCTGCACAGAAGGCTGGCATTCGCTACAGATTAGGAATCAATGCTAATGTGCCTTTCTAGTACGCCGAGGTGGATGTGATCAAGGAAGAAGTACGGCACATCATGCTCAGCAAAACGCATGAAACAAAATCAATTCAGCCATTCCAATGATGTGGAAAACCTGTGATCCGAGGCTGGCGCCTTGTTTTGAGAGCTTAAAATAGCATAAATTCATGTCACCTGTCTTCAGTGAAGTGTTCTATTATGACTGGTCCATAATTTGAAAAGAAAGCAAATGATGAAAAGCACAGGATTTGTGAGTCGGATGCTTGAGGCAACACTCAAATAGCAACTATAGGATGTTAGTGACAGTTTCGTGGAGTTCAACTCTGTACTTACCTCGACATACGTTGCCGTTGTCAGGTTCAAAACCAGCCTTGCATGTGCAGCTACCAATAGGAACCATCCACTCTCCGTCTCCGTTGCAGTACAGCTTTATAGGGACATCCACTTCCTCTGAGTTGGGAATGCAGATTCCTCTTGCGATTACCAGGGAGGTGCTCTCAGCCCCTGTCATGGTCTCTGGAAAAATTGCAAAGTTCTGAACCACACTTGGGCACTTCTTATAAAAAACCCTGACTGACAGCAGGGACATGCAGGCGCCGTAGTCCTGAAAGGCCAGGTAGAAGCCGTTTTTAGACAACGGGCCGAAGCTCCGCACCTCTGTGTTGACCTTCATTAGGCGTCCGCCAAAGTCCACCTGAGAGAAGCTCTCATCTGCAGCAATGGTGTCCACCTTGAGGTAAGGGGCCTCCATCCAGAAGGCAGTGCCTTTAGTGGCAATGACGGCGTCAGTTTCATAGTAATAGAGATTAAATGTCTCCTTGCACGAGCCAGGGACATTGGGGATGGAGCTGCAGTCGCGCACGGTAAATCGAATCTCCACGTAGATGCGCTGTGCTCCACGTCGATCGATGAAGGTGGTGAGGAGCCAGTTGTTCTGACTGGGCTCGAAGACGTTACACACCTGGTAGGTCCTGATTGTGTTGAGGTTTTCATCATAGCCACTCACCTCCTCCCACTAAAGACAGAGAAGGAGAAAGAACAGTGCACATGATTGATTAGTAATCAGTGGTGATAAGGCTGTGGTGCTTTCTGTTTTATTTTGTTTTTTGATAGAGAATGTTAATATTAGCTGAGCCGCGGAGAATTTGTACACATATCACTAATCTCCCTAAAGCACTGAATTTGAGTCTACTTCCTGGATTAACAGAGAGGAATCAGCCTGTCGAGCTGTGGGGCTTATTTGTCTATTGAGAATACACAAATGTCTTTCCTTTTCAGAATTATAAACAATTCTTTAAGCGCAGCAACAGCAAAAACACCACTTTGCTGTCTTGTTCTCTAAATACGCTCAACTGCATAAGCACAAACCCCATAATTACTTTGGATGCGCTGCTATTTGCCATGTATGCTGAGCGTGGCTCGGCACAGAGTTGATGCATTAAAATTATGGTGTGTAAAGAATTCAAGATTATGCACTATTGAATTACAAATAAACAAAGGGTGGGCTACTACATGGCAGCCAAGAGCCAGTCTGATGGAAGCCATTTGCCTGCAGACTGAACTGAAACACACTGCAGGCCATTTCTTGCAGGTGTGACCCAGAAAGTGTGTTGGATGAGCACCAGAAGCCCCTTGGGGTATTGACTCAGTGCACAAAATCATGATGAAAATGTGCCATTACCATTTGGCTGGAATCACTGAGAATCGAGAAGAGAAATTACTGAAATAAAAAGATGCTCGCCTCGAAGCTTGCTTTCAGACAATTATTTTTGGATGACTGTCCAGCTGCACAAAAAGCTGTTCGAGCTCGAATTGGTAGTCAGGCGATGTGATATTTTAATTTGTAAAGCTATTTTTATATAGTTGTGTGTTATACTTTGTCTTACAGCTGTAGAGTAGACAGAAAAAAAAGCACATAAAGCCAGTATGTATTATGACAGTCACATAAAAGCCACTCTAACTTGAAATGAATATTTTGTGGAGCAGAGAGTGATTTAAAACAGTTTTGAACATGTTCCTCTCAGATCACTTCCACTGTCTGTAATAATAATTCTTTTTCCTCCTATTGGAAGCAAAAGCTTGGCTCACAGATTTATTTCTGCAACCCTGCCGATGAGCCAAACAGCTATAGGCCACGAGGAGTTAATGAGGTCTACAGAGGAGTGTGTGGGCCTCCAGTCAGTTCATGTTTCTTGTGAGTATATATCTCCTGGTGCTTCCTCTTTCTTCTGACCTTTAAAGCAGCTCAGCTGCTCAGTCAGACCTAATGGAGAGGTGAACACATGAAGTCTCAACACACAGCCCCAACAAGCAGTCAAATGATGGAAAGAAGTCAGAATTTGTTGTTCGATAAGCTACTAGAACAATGATGATGATAAAACTATTCGGCCCCAGGAATGCATGGCAATATCTGGAGGAAAACAACAAGGTTTGAGTCAGGAGGGGGCAGAGAGAGAGAGAAGACACGTGCAGAGAAGCGACACTGCCGACATGATAAACGAGTTTACAGAAATCTGAGGTGCAAATTAAAGCCTTTTTTCACCGATGCTCCCTCAGTGCCCACTTCGCTGTACTCTTCTCCCCCCTCTCCTCTCTTCCCCTTCTGCTCTCTTCCCTCGTCTCTGCTCTGTAATGACCATTCATCAGCATTACAGGAACCTGTCCCTTTCAGCACAGCCTGTTCATTAATACAGCCAGCCCGAGGCTCCTCTGCACCCGTCTGCTCCAGTCTAGGAGGGGGTCCTCACCGCCTCTCGTCTAGCCAAATGACCACCATCGTTCACGCCAAAGAGAGACCGAAGGCGTCTCCGATAATGCCCGTCTGAAATCTTTCCAGAAATTCATTGGCTCATATAATAATGAACTGAAATATTTTTCCTCCTTTTCCTGCTCAGTAGATATCCAGTGTCATCATTATGTTGAAGACAAAGACAAGTACTACAGGTGCATCAGTTACTCAGCAGAAATGAAACTTTGCATCACAGTTTCCCTTTCACCGCTTTGTATCTGCTATTTACGCCTGTGTGTATGTGTGTGTGTGTGTGTGTATGCACTCAGAGATCGTGCTGTTTATAATTTGATGGTTTACCGACCACATATTGATTTGCTGGCTGTTGTTTTGCAGCTGAAGAGCTCAAGGCTGCACGCCACATTTCTGCTCCTGTAGGTCCAGAGCATTTGATTACTCTGAGTATTAACATTAATTCTTTATCATTCACCCCATTCTAAACAACATTGAAATGCATGTGGCACATGCATTTAGGAAGCAAGGACACTATCTACGTAAGCAGCAACTAGCCCTCCAGTCACGTCGATACCATGCCTAGGTTTCCTATTTCCATTTCTTTGCTCTTCTGCAGACCTTTTACATCATTTAAATCAAATCCATCTCCTGCACTACATTGTGACATCTCTCTGACCTTGTCAGAGAAGAGAGAGAAGAGGAGGCATTATCACCTGTCACCTCATAGATAATGGAATTCCCTGGTCCTTGCATCCATTTCCTCTTCAAGGATTTGTGTATGATATAACACAGTTAGTCCTGTGCTGTGTATATTTAGCCCATGGACGATGGACGTAAGCGCATATGCATGTTAAAGGCATGTATCATTCATATCAGCTCAAGGTGAACAATGTGCGGAAGAGCAAAGAGGGTCTGATCTTTATGTTTCCTGGTCCTTTTTCATACGACCCCACCTCATGTTTTCCCTGCAGTATATGCCCCCATAAGCTATGTGATAATAGCTAATGCTGTTTGTGTGGGAGTCAGGTAAGAATCCACAGAGCAGATGATGTGCATAATATCTTGTCAGCTCTTTTACAGTAGCTCTATATTTTATCATTACCAATCTCATTGAATGCAAACTTTCTTGCTGATGAAAATATTGAGAACCTCTATCCACAACATTCATTTTTACGCAAACGTAAATGTACTCATTGGCTCCACTCTAATGGCATTGCTTTTGCCAGTAATATAGGAGACACTCATCCGCTACCCCCGATTGTCAAGTGTGGCCATTGTGTGTGTCATTATGGCTCCTCTGTTTTATGGGCAGTAGCGAGGAGATGGACGATCTATGGATTCACAGAGCGCCTAATGTTTGCGTTAATGACCAGTCACAGCTAGCTGATCTGGAGAAGACAGAGTGGAGGAGAGAAAGAGACGGAGTGACGGATAAAAGAAAAATACAAGAGCGGAGAGGAATAAAGGAGGGGAGGAAGGGGGGGTAATATATTAAGGCTGATGTTCCCCTTCCCACAGCCTCAGCTCGCTGCCATCAAGCCATCGATACTCTGCCCTCATAAAGGCCATTCATCAAATTGATCTCCTGCCATTACCTTCAAAGGCTAAAATAACACAGAGCAGCTCAGATGGCCACAGTCTTGCTCTGGAGGGCCACAGCATCCAACAGTGAGCTAGGCACAAGCAAAGCCCCAAATCACATAGCTGGAAGCAACCTGTCAGAACATGGATGTAACACCTGTGGACAATAATGGGAAAAATGGACTGGATTAATGAGTAATTTGGAGCAGGCATGGTGGGAGAACAGCTCAGAAGCTATCGCACACATGCTGCAAGATTACATAAAAAAAGCTATGGAAAAGAGGCCTGGCCTGAGAACAGCACAAAAGGTCAGAAAAGCCCGTCAGTTTCACCACATTAACCAGGGACTTTTATAAGGAACTTATTTGAGAGCTTGGGAATTCTACTTACTTTTAAACTCAAGGGGCCTAGATTTTAATGCGGTTCCTGGGCCCCAAAAGTCCCTGCTAGAGGGACCGCTGCTAATGGTCAAACATGAACATAAGTGACAACTTCTTTACAGTAATCACTGCACAGAAATCAGCCGTGGATGCCAATGGTTTCAACATTTAAATGCTGTTATTACCTACTGAAGACAATATCATAGACTGTATAAAAGAAGTGGACATAGACACTGTGCCATTTTGAAGCCTTGAACACTGTATTCTGGCTGTCACCATGTTGTTTTTTCGCAACCAGAAGTGAGAGGGAGGAGCTCCAAGTACAACCAAACACCATTTTTAGGCAACAAATCTATTGCAATTTCCTTTCATAGACTGGAAACACATTGCCATAGGGTTACGATTAAAAGACAAAAACAATGAGCAGTCAATAAGGTACCCCAGCCCTAACCCCTGATTTCTACTAGATGCGGAACAACGTCGACATGCCGGAGCACGGCGCATCATGGGTCCAGCACGGAGCAGATAATGTGGAACAGGAAGTCGTGTTCAGACAAAATAAAACATCCAGTTTATTTTCAAAATAATGTTTGAATTATGTTTGCGCCGGATTGTATAATCAATTTCCTTCTACTCAGTGGTGCTTCTCTTTCACTGGTGCTCCGCTACAACCCGCTATGTTGCATGATTATAAGTGAATTTGTGAGATCTCGTTAGTCCGCGAGAACCCGTTCCAGCTATTCCAGCTGTCCGATCTGGCAGGTGGATCTGGTGCGTATTGATGGACGTCGTTCTGCATCCAGTGGACATTAGGGTTAAGGCTTACCCTGCTTTATCGTCTATTTTTACTTTAATGTAACGATTAAGACAAGTCATGTTTACAATGTTTACTGAGGTAACAAATCGAATGAGATTTTTTTTTTTTGTCTTTTTGCAACCAACGTGTATTTGGTTCCTCGGGCTCCATTTTTCGAGGGACTATTTGGTGGATGGAGGCCAGTAGTTGCCACAAAAAGAAAAATGAGTAAAGTACGAGCAGTAGCATCTGTGCCCTGATGTACTGTAACTCAACCCTCTGAGTCGTACAAACCAGCCAAAACACTTGGCAGCAATAGGTCTGGTTGTGGCTCGGGCTTAACTACATATACATAAAGATGGGTCTTGACTATTTTAAGCTCATAATTCAATGTCATTCAGTCAGTTCACACAAGATGGAGACTCGAATAGAGAAGCATCTAATGGGCTGATCTTTAACCTTCAGTCTGCTCTCTGATTCTCAGAGGAGTCCCACTCACTGCTTTTCAAATCCATCAGCACCAGTTAATACAGCGACATCCTCAGACATACTGAACACAGATGGATGATGAGCAGCTCAGAGCGTTTCCACATTTAAAGCTCCCCAGACCAGAAAGGTCTACAAAATGCCACTGCAAATTGCAGATGAGCGCCTGGAAACTGTTTCTTGAACTGCCATCAAATCTCCCATTATTCAGTTTGATGATGGGCTTTTACAGCAGGACTGGAGGCAAGATGTTTATGAAAGAGTAGACAACAATGGCCAGCACCATCTCGATCCCCTCAACTTTGTCCCAGGCAACACTCAATCCCTGTTTACAACTAGACAACTTCATAGGGTCAGTTACAGCTTTAGATGTTTTTGTGTGATGCCAAAAGGATTGTGGGACTGGACTGTGTTTATAGTGCTTTGTCAGAATGGCTGAGTGTTGGTAATCCCCAAGAGAAATGGCTGGCACATTTGTGAGCACTTTCTACCCAAGACTACCTGTTCATCTATCAATGCAAGACTAAAACATGTGGGTGGAGGCAAGCAGGAGATTGCTTTTCATACTACAGGCTTAGGATGGACATTTCAATAATGAACCTATTTGTTATTCATGACAACACAACACTGTACTGAGGAAGGGAAAGTATACCTTCATAGACTCCATTTTTTAATAATTAGGCATGAATAAATCAGCATTTAAAGAGCTGGCTTTTGATAAAAAGAGAGACGAAAAGAAAAAGGAAAGGCGAGCGTGCAGGTGAGATTCACACTGCTATATTTGTAAAGGCCAAGGTCTCAGAAGGACAGTGGATTATAGCTGGACATGAAAAGCTCAGAAAGGGATTGAACTCTTTACTCCTCTGCTGCTGCTGCTCTTCTCATTTTGCAAACCTCACCACCAACAGTAATCACAAGACCGATAGCTTTTGCTTTCCAAACGCTGTTTCCAATAACCCTGACTTAATGAGGATATTTGCATTTCAACCTTCGGGGCCGTTCTTTGAGGTCGAAAGAATGGACATGTCATGTAAAGCAACAGTTGGTTTGCTTAAGTAACAACAACTGCAGCTCCCATCCTCGAACAAGCTTTGAGGCACATGCTTGTCACGTAAATTCACATATTCTGAAAGCTCCACCTCACACAGATTCAGAGTACGGCCTCTAAAATATGCAGCGGCATGATTGCTATTATCATTTCTGATCAGCTGTGTTATTGAATGAGGGCTGCTGTCAGGCCAGTTGCATGGGAATGATTATTTTGCAGGGCATCTGTGGCCTAGTTCCGCCTGGGTGAATGTGATAGATGGGGAGGAAATGGTGATGTCTGAAACACTCCCAGTCCCGCCAGATCCCAGCCACTCTATAATTACAGTCACACAGTTTGACTGAGCCCAAATAGAGCTCTGTCTGTCTGCGTCCAAATGAGGCACACTGAATATCTGCTCCCAGCCACACCCAGAGCCCCCGATCAATACGTTTATTGAATTAATGTGTTAGGTAAGTGTTGTTTTAGTTTGGTTTGACTTACATACCAAACTTTATCCGGATGTGTGTTTATACCATGTGAGAAAAGTGCTGTGTTGACTCATTATTTGCAATTTAGTCTGCAAATGTCTTTGATATGCCTTTTTTCTTACATCCTGTAAGAGATGCACATAATGTGGCATCACGCTGTGCCATTCAAGTGAACAATCCACTCTGACGCCACGCTCTCCCGCTACTCCATCCAACTTTTGTAATATCATTATTAACACTCCCATTTTCAATTACGTGCTGGCTGCTTTGAAGCAGCAGCCAATCTGCTAGGCTGAAGATGTTTTTTTGACTGAGCTGCTAGTAAACACAACCCTACTGTAGTTTCTCAATGCAGTTTCTACTGTTTAAGTAAACTTAACATGGAAGACAGCAGGCTTAAAATGAACACAAATGTTTTGTTTTTTTTCCACCCAGGAAGAATGACATTTAAATGTTAACTGCAGGTGCCTTAGCCTTATCATTCCCACATAGGATTGAAAATATAAAGATGTAATTAACACAAACATAATTCACAGAGACTGGTGGGTGGTGGAGCTTTTACAAGTTTGCTTACAGCGACAGTAGCAGAGGGGAAACAGAAACACGTGAATAATACAGCAGCTCATGTTTCAAATAGAAATAAATGTGCACCAGATAACTTCTGTTAAAGGGAGAGTTTGGGTGTTTTGAGGTGAACTGAAATTTTCATCCATTAAAGTGTACCCTACAATTAGAATAGTGTCTCCATTTCACCTTGCCATCATACAGCCACTTCCAAAAAGAGAAATAAACTCAAAGTAGAATATTTTCTATGGACTTTTCAAAGCTCTCTAAATATAGTATTAAACACTTCAACTGATATAGATTCTTTTGGGTGGGTCTTTTATTTAGATGGCTAATGTTTTACTGCCAGCCCCTTTGCTTTACTCTCGCATCGGTTCTCATGTCTGCTTCTCCAAACTAGGGCCATGCTGACCACCTTCTACTGTAGATGATAAACTGACTATGGGCAATACATCATACAACACCACTTCAAAACTAGACCAGTTCTATCCATTTAATGTAATTGTAATGAAAGAGATAACAGTTTCCTGAAGATTTTTGTTGCACAATGACCTGGTAACACCCACTCATGTGCCTTCAGAGAAACCAAGCAGCTGATGTTGCCTCAGCAGGGCTTTCAGGTTCCAGTAGCAACATTACCTCAAATCACCCTGTGTAAAAAGCTATAAAGCTGTGTGCAAACGAATGCATATACTGTGGAGGATGATAAGGTGGATGACTAAATGATTCACCATGACTGTGTGTATATATTGAAGCTGAAGATGTGCCCTAATGCACCAGCAGGTATGTAAAGAGAAGAAAATGAAAATTCAAAAAGTGTAAGACGAATGATAAGAGATAGAGAAATCCAGACTGAAAAGAGTTTAAATAATTCAGAATGAACGAGAGGTACAGTGTACAAGTGGTAGATGAAAACGGAATGGTTTAACAAAGGGTATGGGGGTGAGAGAGCGAGAGTGAAAGAGTGAAAGCTGTCACTCTGTAGGATCCCTGGCCCCCTACAGCCCAGGGCGAAGCCATTTAGGGACAAAACACAAAGAACGTGTCAGCAGGGGACAGGAGAATGGCAACGTATCAAGGCTTTTGGGTGCAAAGGGGTCCCTGTCTGTCTATGTGTGTACTTGCATATGTGTCTATATAAAAAAACCCTGCAAAGCATGACACCTGACATCCCTATCCTCCAGATACAAAAACATGGAGAGGGGAGCGAGGGTGGAGGGTGGTGTGTAGGTAAAGATATTGAGAAAAAAGGGAGTCTGAGCTTTGAGATACACAAGCTGAAGTAAAATAAAGCAGAAGAAGGGGAAAATTTACTGCTATTTCTGCCAGCTCTGTAGGACTGCTGAAATAGCAGGTACTGCAGGTAGAAACACAATCACTCCCACACACATAAGTCAGCCTGCAGCCACTCCTTCACACTCCTCCAAATTCATACCAAATTAAGGACAGACTCATTTCTCCTTTCATTTTTTTGCCCTAGTTTTATCACTTTGTTCTTTTATTTATTCTTTGCCCAAAAAATATCCTTGGCTCCTAATACATCCAAGAGAATTGTTACATGTGAAACATGGAGGGGAAATTCACAGAAAGGAAATCAATAATTGAGGCAGTCACATGCAGTCATTTCAAAGAGGCAAATAAAAAAAATGGAGGAAGAATATGTTAAAGAATAATAATGAAGAAACAGGAGAGTTTTTTAGTGGATCTAGCTTGTAACTTTATTCTGTTTGTTTTGTACATACTGTATACTGTAATGTAAAATGTAGATACTGCTGTCTTGGTGAATGATTTGGAAATGAAGTCTTGCCAGCAAAAAACAATGCTGAGAGCTAAAATATGATCTGGGAGTGGTTGTGTATGCATGCGTGGCTCAAACAGAAAGCCATGGATGCATTGTCTGGCTACTAAATCACACTCGATAACCATGGAGGCCAAATGAAACAGGCCTCCCACTGATATGATGACGACGGTTGTGCATGTTTACCTGTTTGCATGAATGTGCACGTACAGTACATCCAGTCACTTTAACCTCAACTCATTCCTTTCATGATGAGTTATATGTGTGATGGTGTGCATCTGTGCATGTGCTCATGTTCGAAGGCACTCTGCTCATCTGGCTGTTGACGCTCAGCCAGCATGACTCACTGTCGTTTTTCTCCTCTCGTTCCATTCCAGCTCAGGCTCTGCAGGTTCACAGTTCACCTCAGTCCCTTTCTCTCTCTTTTTCCCCTCAATCTCTCAGATTAATATCATCCACACCCCCTTTCTTCACTTTACTTTTCCCTCCTGCATTCCCCAATGCCCGTTAAGCCCCTGCCTGCACACCTGTCTGTCTGTCTGTCAGGATATAAATAATTGAGGTGTATAGAGTCTGGTCAGCAGATGGTGAGATGGATCTATCTGTGCTCTTTAGGATTCGCTGAGTGCATGCTGACACCTGTCCAGTTAAGGCCCACAGGAGCGTTGCTTAAGCACACCCCAAAAAAAACTGCCTCTTCAGCACGCCTGCTCTTGAGCACGCTCACTGATATATGCAGGTGCCGATAAGCGACAGCAAACTCAGTCACAAGAGAAGATGCCTGAACACACACCATGTGGAAACACAAAGGAGCGGAAACACAAATAAAACAAATGTCAGGGTGCGATCAATTTTGCCGTTACGCACCTGCTACAAGCAAAGGACAGAGGGATTTCCCCAAAATCTCCTTCCTTGCCACTCTCTACGCCTTTTCCTGTCTGTTGTGTCTGCCAGTCTTTATCCTCCACAGCCTTCTCTCTGTGTTCACTTGACCCACTCTTTATCCCTCCTCTCCCCCAAGCCCCGTTTGAGCACGCCAACCTGCCCTGTTTCGACACGCTTCACAGCACCCACAGCCTCTGTCAGCACAGCCGCCGCCACCCCACTGACCTCTTAACCCCCCCGACACCCCCCTCTCCTGAGGCTCTCACCTTTAAGCCTGAACCCTGTCTGTGACCTCCCAGAGTCACATGACTTAACCCGAGCTCTGTTCCCCATGCACACTGCTGAATGTTGCAGTTCTGCAGAGCTGTCCCGTTCACACACAATTGATATCCTGCGCTCCCTCATTCCAGTTTCTTCTAATCCCTCCGTCCTCAGCCCCCACCTCCCCCCGTTTTTCCAGATCCTGGAGGAGCTCAACTTCTCCACTGTCGCTTCTCCTCTCTCAGCCCCTTCCTCTCTTCCTCCGTCCGCACTCCACTAATCCCATCCGCTCATTCACAAATGAAAGCAATTATTCCTCACTCCTCATTTATCTAAATCATTCAAGACTGATGAAATACAAAAAGAAAATCACCACAAGGCCCTTATTTTTTCATTGTTTTTGGCCACATTCAAACAAGCTGTCACTGTATTTAATGGCAAAGATGGCAGAAAAGCACAGAAAAATAAACACAGCAGAGAAATAAAGAACAATATAGAGGAGCTGAGACAGTATGTGTTTATGGTTTGCAGTTTATATCGATATATTTCCCTACAGTATAGCATAGTGCTACAGGCTAGTCAGGAGCACCACAGTATCTCTATGCTTTGGCTGCTTGCTCGCTGCCTCCTGCACCATCAGCTGCTCTTTAAAAACACAGTTTTGGTCTTCTGCTGCTCTTCACCTCATAAAATTATTTTAATGCGTGTAAGAAAACACTCCAACTGGTCACCTTCACTATCTCCTTCTCCACAGTGTGCTTACACTATGAAAACAGATTACAGAGAAATCAAGAAGGGAATTAGATAAGACAAGACAAGACTAGACAATAAAAGTGGGATCGCTCTAACAGAGAATAGGTGAGTTATCAGGTATAGGTGCATGTAATCTACATTAGTGAGGACAGTGTAAGTCGTTGATGTCTGCTCTGTCATAAGAGTGTGTACATGGGAGAAAGACAGAGAGTAAGAGAGAAAGAAACAGAGGACTGACTCTTAAGGATGGAGGTGAGTCAGAGAACAGAGAGAAACAGAAAAAAAAGTGCACAGAGGGGAAAAAAAAATACATACCAGTGAAATGAAACAATCAAAAAAAGCTGGGGCAGGAATGTACATTATGAAGGTATATTGTAATATTGTTTGCGCTACACATCTGTTTGCCTTCTAAGCTCTCCTCTCCAACAGATGCTCACATGAGAGTGTGCATTCGCATACTGCCACTCCATTATGCATTCACATGGCCAGCCATGATATGTCCTCGTGTTTACACCACTGGAACTAATGACACTGCTTCTGCAATCCCTCAAAATTAACCCTTCAGGTCAGCCAAACACAAACACACACACACTCAGACAGACACACATACACACACATATTTTATGAACTCCTGAAGGAGAAGTTGCTGAAGGAAATTAATGAGGTGTATCAAATAGCACAGGGACAACAGTAGTGTGTATGTGCCTTTCCTCTCTGTGTGTTAGAGAGGCAGTTACCAGGTCAACAAAGAGAAGCTAATTGACCACTTAGCCACTGGCTATACAAACACGTATATGGCATTACTGAATAAGTATGTGTAGTCACACTGTACGCTGTACATTCTGTACATATACATTTTACAGAGTAGCCCAGTTGCTAGGCATTGTATGTTTCGACAAAACATAACTTTAGTGTGGATGTTTTTGCTTTTGTGCAGAGCTAACAACAGCATATGGAGAACTACGGAGCAATTGTTATTGACAGTTAACATAGTATAATAATGACCATAATTAGCAAGAAAAGTCCACTGAGTGTGGATGGGTTTGCTCAAACAGGAAAACAAAAATGCATTCAGCATATCTTTTGGTTTGCAGAAATATACAATGCCAGCATTTATTCCAGCAACTGGGTTGTGTTCACGCCCCCTACAGGCTATAGTCTTGGTTATCATTGTTATTGTTATCTGATTATCTATTTAAGATTTACAAATCAACTACATGGGACACACAAACATAATTTCATTTATCTCTCTCACAACTGGAATCCATTAAAACCCTGCTGAGTTTAGCGTGTGCATTTCTACAGAATCACATTGCATCACTCACACACTACCAGCAAGGTTAAGGCCGCTGTGTAGCGAAGTTCTTCCAGAGAGAGGTGTGAGTGTATTCTCCCTACAGCAGGTCTCTCCCTGCCTGCACCTTTACACCAGGAGTAGCTTAAAAACGATGCTCAACACAGACAGCAGGCTCTGTGTGCCTGGAGGCTTGCTGAACTGAGCAGGCTTCGATGGAAATAGCACTGTCGATGTCTCTACTCAGTAGGTCTTACTGGATATTTTCGATTTATGGTGAAAAAGGCTGATCCAAAAAGAAAACCATGTTGCATATTATGTGTGTAAGTGTTGACCTGACTGATCCTTTAAAATGAGAATGAGTCTTTGCAGGTAATCTCGAGATTTACTGCAAAGACTGAAGCAGAGAAGTGTGTAATTCTAAAAAAAGGGCAGAGAAATGAGTCAAACTGACGACTGGCAAGTCGCCACTTAGCCAATTACAAGTTGTGCATTATCACTAACACATAGTAAAACATCTGAAATCAAAATGGAGAAATAAAATTTATTTTAAATTTTAATTTATTTCTTTGAGTGCCAAGGACGTACGGCATATTTACATTTTTAAAGTAGAACATTTGAGTGCCATATTCACACAGCCTGTGAGTAATTTTGTGGGGATTTGTAGTCGGGACATAAAGAGACGGTATACGCCGCAGAGATTAAAGCAGGAAGTGGAGACAATCGAGATTAGAGAGCAAAACAAAGAGAAAGTAGTGATTTGGTGAAAGTGGCCTCTACCTCTGTTAAAACAAGAACAGAACAAGGTAAAAACAAACGTTTTTTTTCATGATGAAATAGAGAGTCTCTTCTTTCATTTGAGCTATTTCAGTGTTTTCAGAGACATACTACAAAATATTCTGTGCATCATGAAAGATGACTCAAAATGGCTAAAAATGCTGGCACAAGGCACTTTCTGTTTTAAAAAAGGGCAGGCTCTCAGTGAGCTGATTTTTCATTCAGTTTAATAATTTTTGCTGATCTGCGAAATACGCAGAATGCATTTTAATGAACTGTATTTGGTATGTTATAATATCTGTATAAATTCTTTAGTATTGATTTGATTCATACAAGCCACACAGCTGCAAACATGAGCAATGTCTCAGCCACACACACACACACACACACACACATAAAACGAACACACAAGGTTACGCCAGGGTCCAGGTTGTTTTAGTTAATACTCCTTTGGGGAGAGAAGAAAAAGCATGGACTGCCACACTCTCCAGTGTTTAAACAGAGCCAAAGCTCAATTCAAAGGCAATAAAAGCTCCCTTTACACGTGTGTAAAATGCCTCATAAAGACCCAAAGACCCAGAAAATGCAGGAAACAGTCACTGTCATGTCCTGGATGGCTCTTGCAAGATTCAACTATCAGTGTTGCTCTATGGAGCTTTTCATTGAATTACTGAATTACAGCACAGAGAACAAGGCCTTCGAATTTTCTTAAAGTCCATTAGTGTAATAGGGCAATCATACTTCTGATACTGTGATTCTTTCAGACAAAAATAGAGCACTGTTCCCACACTGATGACTTGGCAATTCCTTCCATTTCCACTCCTTTCATGTGCATGAAACTACCTGAAAGTTGAAAATAGTTCCTCTAAAATCTGAAAAAGCTCTGAGCGTTTCCATCCTCTTGGCTCCTCCTCCCCTGTTTCATCCTAATACCTCCACTTCCCTGCATAAATGTATCATTACAGTATCATTATGTCTATGGTATCCCCCCAGCCTCCATTTACAAGGACTTAGGTACTGTGTTCTGGGGCTTATGTGGAGCCATTATGTCATTAAGTCATTATGAGCTGGGACAGAGAGAAAATAATACCCATAATAGGAGCTACACTGAGCTCTACTTAAGTCTGTACTCCCATCCTGCTTGCCTTCCTGTCTATTTGTCTGTCTGGCTTGTCATTTTGCATATCACCCTATCTTCCTCTGAATTTTACAGAGCATGTGTATGTGTTGGCAATAATAACCGACTCACCCCTGAATTAGGATATGCTGTCCAGCCCAGTTCAGCTGTGGCCACTCGAGTGTCCATCACGGTCTCTGCAGCAAAGAAAGAGAGAGAAATGTAGAGGGGGAGAAGAAGACAGCGGTTAGTCTTGGAAAAGCTTCCCTGAGTATCATTCCACAGAGTTGATCGCTTGACACAATCATCGATGAGCAGAGAGGAGATGAATCCTTCGCAGCATTTCATCCATCTCTGCTGGACTTCTGTTAAGACAAGAGACACGGAAACAAAGCTTTGGCACTTTGCTGGAAGGAATGTCTGAAAGCCTCTCTTTGTCATGCTGTTAAATGTTGAGCTTTGTATTGTGTTCCCTCTTTGACGGTGTCAAACTACAGTATGTGCATCCTGCCTTTGTTTGTGTGCGTGTATTTGCTCAATATGCGGTCATTTGTGGTCATTTGTGTGTGATTGTGTGACTGCTGAACTTGACATTGTGCTACACTGTCACTTTGTTTAACCTCTGATAGCCTGGCATAATATAACTACCAAAAATCAGGATTACTTCCACAACCATAAGATAAGGCTTGTATGCATATATCTGGCCTCTTCTGAGAGGTAAGGAGCTAAGGTATATGAATACTTGTAAGTAAAATAAACTATGTTACCTTGAAAGAAAAATAAACCTTAGATACTGGGACAATATGGCACGCTGGTAGCAAGCAAAAATGAGACAATAAAGTGTTATAACCTCAGAAAGGAAGATCTACCACAGGAGAACAGTTCAGAGGAGATTTGAATTTATCTATCTCACTTTGGACTTGTGTTACAAAAGGTGTCTTATCTGGTCCCATATCTATGAAATATAAGACTAAGATTACCTCTAGCTTATCCTCAATGACACATCGTAGACAAACAAGTCTGGCAGCTCACCCAGGAAGTTTGTCAGCCCTGTTTTGATTAATATCTGCCTTGTTGGCACACTGAACTCTGGAAACCCGATATAGCTCCAGGAAAGAAGAGCGAATATGACACACACACAGATTTATAGAGTGATGGACTGGCTGACATGTTAGCCTTAGCAGTGTAATGATAGATTCAAAATTTCCCCAGTAATAGACACTTTATTCTCCGGACTGCACCTTCCATCTTACTGAGAGTGAGCCAGGGACATATTTCAGGTTTTTTGATGTCCCCTGCCAACATGCTTTCAATTGTGTTTGCTGTGGCAGAGGAGTGAATGGTGTGTCTGGGTGATGATCTGTAGTAGATAAGTAGTGTGTGTGTGTGTGTGTGTGTGTGTGTGTGGGGGGGGATTTTCAGAGAAATTGCAGTTGCCGTGTCTTTGCTTTGGACATCTTCCACCATCACAGCAAACGGTTGACTAGCGACGCCCACATGTGCTGTTGATAAGGGAGAAATCTCACTCTGATTGAATGCAAAGACACAACCAGCAGACGCTGCCCTCGTTCAAGGAGCGGCTCCAGCCCTCAGTACCCTCCCTTTATCTACTCCTCCACAGGAAACACACACCCGCAGCTGTTGCTTATTTGGAATCTGACTGAACTTGCAGTGATTTAGAAATCATTCCAAATGATGGAGCACTCGAAGCCTGTCTTCTGCAGTTCAAGTGGTCTTGTTAAAAAAAAAACAAAAAAAAAAAAACAAGTACACAGATGATGAGTGACAAGCCACGGGTAGGAAAGAAAAAAGCCTTTCATTCTCAATCTGCACTTACTGGGAGAAACTGTCCTCAGACATGAAACCAATTAGCCCGGGTAATTCGGCAGCACACACACAATCACTCACAGAGATACACATTAATCAACACACCTGCTGCACACACACACACACACACACAAGCACATTCACAAGCCAACTCAGAGAGCAATTTTCTATGTACACCTACAGTGACAGCCTTGTTCACACCCGGCTTCCATCAGAGTATTTCAATTTCCCTAAGATCAGCCTTGCCTTGTCTGGTTTCCACAGCCAGCCAGCTCCAGCCTGCCTGCCTGCCTGCACGACTTGCTGTCAGCTGGGGAGATAGGAGCATGAAACAGCCCTCAGCGCCAGCCAGCGTTGTGGGGACTGCCAACCCTTTCTCGGGGGAAATCACAGAAGCTTTAGTCAAATCACACAGGCCATTTTCCATTTCCTTTTAAAAGGAGAGGAAGGGGTAAGGAGGTGCAAGAGGGTGAGGGTGAGACAAAAAAAAGGTCAAAAGGCCCACGGGCGGGGTGTCACGTCACCTAATGTCTACCATTAGCAGAATATCAGAGTAGCAGATGAGTAAATGGAGAGCGCTAAGTGGTTATTAGCAACAGGGTGGGGCTCACACACCTGTCCACAGGCACTGGGGATTTGGGGTAATGTCCCTTGTGTACGTATATGACTGTGAGTCTAAATGAGCTCATGTGGACCATTCATCCATTTAATCATAAGTGGATTGGAGAGTTTAATTTTTAAATGAGCAAACCACATAAATTAGAAATGCTGGCTCTTTCAAAATTACAAGAGGCTCATTTTGGTTTATTACTAACATTATAAGTCATCCTATGACCTAAGTTTACGGAATAATTAGGAAAAATACACATGACTGCTCATCCATCTTATATAAGAACATCTTTCAGATACAAATAATATGTACATACATTTTGAGATCACATATATGTTTGCTGTAACTCTCCTCACTGTATGTGGGTTGAGTAGTCTCTCTCTCTCTCTTTCTCAGGATTTATCAAGTCATTTGGAAGACAACTAAAGACAACAGCTAGCTTTAGTCCCTCATGTTTGGAAGGTAGCCCACAGTGTTTTCTCCTGCATTCATATTCTGCTGTGTCAGCTCCACCTGCAAGCTCCAATAAATTAAACACAGCCAGGTTCACTAGCAGTTCAGTCTGTGGGAAAATTATTAACATAAAAAGCTTCATGTTGACTATGTCATAAATCAATTGGAAAACAATAGCTTGTAGGTGTCAGGGTAGCTTGCCTTGAATGGATTCAAAGAGCCGCCGGGCTGGGGGTGGGGTGGGACGGGGGGTATTGTGACTACATCACAGAATATTAGTTACTTCAAAACATACAGTGGATGTGGGTCGGCTCATTGTGTAAGGCTCACTCAGGCTGATACACTGCCAGCCAGAGGTGATTTCTCTACGACTGCAAAGGAAGCTCAGCTTCCCCTAAAATGTCAAAAAATTAAATGGTCAGATATGTATGGTTGTGTTAACATTTCATTGACTTCACCTCAAAGACGAGTTTGTTCAGAATCAGCTACTTATCACAAATTGACTGAGTCAGTGCTGTTAACTTCTCATACATTCCTTATATAGTCTACGGCCAATGCATTTGCCCGTAGAAGCTGAGTGTCCATTCACTTCAATGGGACTGCATGGAACATTCATTGCCTCCAAACTCGACGGTCACTGAATAAATGCCACGATTTTGTCCCGCCCCCGGACGCTCAGCGTCTCTGGGGGTGAATGGAGCTGTGGGCGAGTCTTGGCTGGCCTGGATGCTGAGCTTCTGCATGATGATTGGAGGATCACTCAAAAGGCTGAGTCCCGTTTTGATTGACAGGTATTGTGAGATATACACCATCACTTGAAAGCTCAGCCTCATCGCGGATTTTGCAAGCGAAGTCCAAAGACACACTGCAACCCATTTGTTGGTATTTGCTCGGCGGAATTACTTGTTCTTTGTTCTTCTTTGTTTCTTACACTGTACATAAAACACACTCATAGTATTTCCTGGTTTCAGTTTAACATCATTTCAACATTTTCTTGTTCGAGTTTAATATTGTTTCGTTAGATCGTTTTATCGAATTTTATGATGCAAGCCGACAATGAGCTTCCCCTCTTTGGAAGACAAGCAGCCGCCACTGCTGCCAGCGTACTCGTCAAAAAACCCAAAAGTCACAAGCCGAGCCAAAACCGAGGCTAAACCCAACAGGGCCTACAGCTTCCAGCGCCAGAAAGCACAGCTCCTTCTCATTAGCAGCAAGTGGAAGATCAATACCAAATGGTAGGCTGTTTCCACAGATCCAGGGAGGGGAGAGCAATGAAATAGCGAGGGAGACTGCATTAAACATTGATGGGGCCTTGCGCTACAGATCAATAAGGCAGCCCCCTTCACACAATTACACGTCAGCAAGCAGTCGCATGATACATCACACAGACACGCGTGATTGCATATTGCTCACATTTGGGACAAAGAACATCTATAGAAAGAGAATTTGGAGAAGAAAGCAGCAGGACATTTTTTTCCACTGTATTTAAAGCTTTATGGACAACTTTAAGTCGTCAGTTTGCAAGTCAGAACGGAAAGATGTCTGTGTAATTCCCCCCTTTGTGGCCATGTCTGTATGATTGTATGGCTGCTGGTCGATAGAACATGTGCTGAAGCACCTCTCTGAAGCTCCCTGCCTCCTTTAGTCAATATGGCAGACAATTCTCCGCGGATTTGCCTTCCCATCCCATAACACGTCTTTTCCATTCATCTATTCTTTAACCCCCACCTCTCCTCCCCCTCCACTATGTCATCCTGTTCAAGGATGGCTGGTACACTTTGTAATTCAATGAGACAATCATGTCCAGATGCTGGATGCTGAGAGAGCCTTCTCTTTGTGATTGTACTGAAATAAGATCCGAGGGCCTTAAATAACATCATTTAAGAGGGGTTTATCTTTTCCCAAAAATGGAACCAACATGGGAGGACAAAGGAGAGGGAGATGTCGGAGGGAAAAGACAGACAGGGGGAAAGACAGATGAAAAACCAAGAGAAGAAATCAGCGGGATTGAAATGAGCACTTAACAATGATGAAGCCCCATGGCAGCCCGCTGAGCCTGGCATCTTAATACGAGGCTGAAAACAAAGCGACAAACAAACAAGAGTAAAGGCTGCTGCGTCTCCCAAACTAATCAGCCATCCACTCGGGGGATTTATGAAGAGAACATTCATAAAAAGGGAACATTTTTGATAGATTTTCTGAACAAACCGTGTGGAAGTTTGTCACACGGACAGACGCTGTTCACTCCATGCATCCTGGGAAAAATCACACAAAAAAAGATTGTTTATTGGACGGTAGTGGACCAGCTTGTGTCCAACATGGTCAAGAAGAGCTAATTTGAAAACTGCAACTGGGTTTACACCACAGCACCGCTTGAGGGTAAAAAGAATATCAAAGGGGGTGATGTCTTTGATTGAGTCACCGTGTTCAACAGAGAAGACATTCCTTGAAAACAAAGATGTGAGACTTTTTTAATCTGCGCCACACGAAAGCTGTGTCACTCACACTGAAGGCTTTTCACTTTAAATAGAAAATACAGAAGAGTCAATGGAAATACATCAGAAGAAATATGTTTCTTCGATGTCTCCCCGAAGACAGCAATGACAATGTGGCTGATTTGAAAATTGAACAGAAAATAATCTGCCATCCTCAGAGACATTAGCGGGGAGTGATGGGATACACAAGTCCCGCATCGGTGAGCGTCAGACAGAATAAATGAACGTGCTCACAAATCACACATCGCGTGCGCGCACACACAATTGTATTAATAGTGTTCTGGGCTTGCAGACGCTCTCGCTCTGGCTGAGTGAAAATAAAATTTTCAGCATGAAAGAAGACCAGGTCTCAGGGACAAGAGGCGAATCGGAGAGAGATGTGAGGAGACAGAGAAGAGGGGGCTTACAGCAGCAGATGTTAGGAAGAAGATTATTATACATGCAGTATCTGCACATCCTGATGAAATTATCCCATCGTCACAGCAAGGTGACATTCTCTTGGCCTTACACATCTGGGCTGCCACGTGGTATAAAACTTAAGATTCAACCTTGCGGCACTCCTGGGCAGCCATATTCTCTTTCCCCACTATAACTGGTTTGTAACAGAGTTGCTGTGGAAGGGAAGTGAGGAAATACAACAGTTCCCCCTGAGGCAGGGCTGGCGAACACAGACAGGTACACAGTCAATACATACCTAACAACACTCATGCATCTAATCATATGTGCATAGTCAGTCACTCATTCGGCTACAGGCCTGTGACAGAATCAGCACATTTGTACATACTTCACAGCTCTCTCTCTCTCTCCGTCTATTTCACCCTCACTCTCTCTCTTTCCCTTTCCCTCTCCTGGTCAGAGGAGAGAGGTTAGGCACATCATTTGCATTCATTAACATTACATTAGCAGACAGAGTGATCTTTAGAAACCAGGCTGCCGGAGAGTGTCATCTTTAATTCATCATAACCCCACCGCCCACTCCTCTCGCTCTCTCTTTACCTCCACCTTCTCCTTCTCCCTGTTTTCCTCTCCCACACATCCATCCCTCTTCTCTCTCTTCTCCCCTTAATCCATGTGCATCCTCTCTTCTCCTGCTCTCTCTGCGTTCCTTCCATTTACCACTGTCTTTCATCTTCTTCACCTCCCCCTGTCACCTCTTTGCCTTCTCGCTTCCATTCCTTTGCCTTATCTTTCTTTCTTTCTTTCTGCCTTCTGGTAATGACAGGCAACAGTGGGGTTGGATTTGTCTTCCTGCATGAGCTCCATGCAGGATAAGGAGTTGGGACACACCCCAAAAGAAAACAAAACACACACACACCTTAAGCTGGGCCTGGAAAGCAAGGCTGAGCTGAGGATCTCCAGGCTTTATACAGGGCTCTATGGTGTAACCCATTGACCTGTGCTTATTACAAAAGAAATCTTCCAATCAAATCACTCAACACACACACACACACACACACACACACAGTTCTCTCTCAGCTGCAGAAATACATACTTCCTATCTCTTTTCCTAATGTTTACAAGTGGAAAGCAATTTTCTAGCTGACTGGATAGGATAGGAGAGGAAACCAACATTCTTCTATATTGTAACCATTACTGGAGACAGATAGGGAACATCTAACCAGGAATTAGTCCCATCCTATGGGTCAATTAAAACAAACAACCCAATTACTTTTAGCATAAGTGCAAAAGGCTTCCAATTAATACTCCTCCTCTTCTACACAAAGTAAGAGGGCTGTGAATGATGTGGAGAAATAAGGATCGGTCGATGGTCGGAGAAGGAGAGAACCCAGGAGCCGTTGAAGTCATTTAAAGAAGATTCTGATAGGAGAAGGAACATTGTCAAGCACAGAAGAATCAGTGCTTGAGTCCATCCCCCATTTTCCTGCCCCCTTTCCCACTGGTCAGGCTTTTAAAACACTACACCATAGTATCATATGCCCATACAATTAAAAGTATCTACCTCCCATTACTTTGCATCATGCTACAGAAGGGCAAGCCCATCTAGTAGTTTTACTAGTAGTCTGGCATCTCTGTTGGCATGCTGACTTCAAGTCATTACATCTTGTCGAATGGCCGGCGTGGGAAGCCTCCTCTGACCTTGGTTGCCAAGTCAACGCAGAGATAGAAACACCTGTTGTCCTGAAGCAACCCATGTTTCAACTCTGCACTCTGAGAAGACAGAGTCTGCAGCCTTCAGAGTTAATGCTGCTTACAGGGCACAGTAGTGACCCCAGGAGCTCCTAGATTTAGAAAATTCCAGAATAGTGAGAAGCAAACATGGGTTAGAGCTCAACCACATAATGGAGGCACACAGATCAATGTAAGCTGAGCATAATATAATATCCAAATATGTTATTTCATTACGCGTGTATCAGTTTCAGGCCAAACAGCGGGGATATTAACATTTCTGTGAAAAGGTTAAATTCTATCAACATAATCTGGTGAAACAGAGTGTTCAGCATTCTGACAAAGGATATGCCATTTCAAACGTCTCCTTTTCTCTCTGCTCCTGACGCACACAGCAGAAATATGATCAGCCGCCATGTAGATCTTTCAAGAGAGCCTGGCACTCGTGACACCGCTCAGGGAATTCTGGCCATCATTTAATGGGCGCTTGCAGGAACCAATCAAAAGCCGCTATCTTTCTGTTGTTGTCCCCCAACACCCATACTGTGAAGATAATGCTTCTGGAAAGGGAAACACACTTCACACCATGTGTGTGCAGACAGAAGAGCATGAATTATTATCATACACACTGCCATGCAGCTCGTGGACAGAATACAAATATCTCAAATATCTATTCTGGATCTTCAATGAAAAAATGTGAACATTGGAAAAAAAATGTTGGTGAATGTGTATTTCATATTGTATAACCACACAAGATTAATGTCTACATATGCACTTATCAGGCTGCCAAACACGTAGTGCACAGAAACTCAATATTAAACCATTTATACCTCAGTAATGAGCCCAGGATCTGCTAAGGTTTGCTGTAGCAGCAGACCAGCAGCAGTGACCAAGCAATAATCCAGATGGAAACAGAGCTAGCCTCCCACAACCATCACAATACTCATTACTGCTGATATTACCTCAGCCAGCCTGTCTGCTTTTAAGAAAACCTGCCAATTTGCTGCAGTAAAATGAGGTAATTACAACTCTTATCAGGCTCCTCACCTTACAAAACAGAATTCAGGGAGGTGGGAGACTACTCCCGAACGGTCCACTGGCTATGGAAGAAGGCTTTGGCTGCCCTCCCAATCACTCAGCCACTCCCACCCACTGTCATTCATTCTCTCTGCAACTCCTGCTCCTCCCACTCCCCTTTTATTTCCAATAAAAACACTAAAAGCAGAAATTTGATCACTTTAATGACACAACTACAAGAATTCCACCACTGGTGCCCCAAAATTAAAAGTGCAGAGTGGCTGACGTGAACCATGAGGGCCAGAGGAGTATCATCTTACGGCACAATGGTGCCAAAATGGAAAACGCAAGAATTAGTACCAAACTCTGTTTATGTTGGAAAGTTTGCATGAAGGGGAAAAATTGCACTGTAATTTAACCTTTTCCCATAAGGAGAATGTTTCACAATGAAAGTCTATCCACTATGGCTTTGACATTTCCAACATTCACAGATGAAAGTTTGAAGTTCATCACTTCTGTTGGCTTGAGACACAAGTGAACTGATGGAAAGAGCTGTGCCCAGGTCACACTGGGATTGTGCGAGGCTGACATTTAGAAGTATAAGCTATGGCTAATGGGATACGCGAGGTGAGTTAAAGCATCCTTGTTTTTCAAGCAGGAAATAGTGCTGAGTGAACAAAATGATGTCACTCAATTACCTCCCACTGCAGTCCTTCATTCTAATTAAGACAGTGAGGATTGTCATTAGCACGATGCCTGTGTGTGAGTATGTGCATGCAGTTGATGTGTATGGGGGAAGGAATCAGGAAACTAAGTACAAAAAGAGAGAGAAATAAAGGAATCAATAAAGTAAATGTCAAATATGTGCATAGTGTCTCCTATGGCATCTCAGTGGGATTCGACTGCTTGCATTTTATTACAACTGAGGGTTAGGAGGGCGAAGAAATTGATAGAACTGTCTGTCTTTTTCTGTCACACACTTGAACTAAAATAACCAATATAATGTAGAGCCAGTATGATTGGTAGAGGGAGACAGAGAGATAGAGAAAAAGAGAAAAACGGGATGGAGATGGAGGTAAAGGACGAGAGAAGAAGATCTACAGTTCATATGAGGAGAGATACTGAAGAAGATGTGGAGTAATCGGAGAGACACTGGCGATTGGAGAGGGCATCGTGTGGCAGCACCCGGCGTCATCTTATCCAGAAATGGATAACACAAGAGTCACATCACTTCTTAGAAACCACCTGACCCCATCTGAGTCGTGCTTCCTGTACAAAAAGACACACTCTGCTCTTGTGTGGCTCTTGCAATATTTATGAACTATAAAACCCAGGAACAAAACGGTCTCGCCCTAACACGGACATGAACATCACGCTCACGGCAGAAAAAAAGAAATGCATAAAGGGATAAAAGAAAGCCTCATATGTGCGTGCACAGAACAACACGACATATGCACGCTCACACCGTGCCTGTCAAACAGCAGAGCCTCCATCAAAGTCTGACTTTGGGTGACATGTATCATGGAAAAACAAGAACATAACCTCTGTTACTGCTAGAGCTGGGTTTAAAAAAAACAATTTTAATCCATGCCCCTTTCAATGGTTCATAATCGATTCATAAAATCCAAAGATCGATCTTTTAACTTCAGTATTTTTTTCTTCCTTGGACGTGCGGAGAAGCAGCCTCAAGTATCAACCCTGCTAGTCTCGCGTGATCAGCGTTTAGCGCTGCTTTCCACCGCTTTCCATCGAACAAGATCTCTTGAGATGCCAGCAATCAAGCAAACATGGGTGGAAGCGAGTCCACCTCTCAAGGCACCACCGACGAGTTTAAGAGCTGATGTTTGGATGTATTTCAGATTTAACAAGTTGGAAGAAAATGATGAGTTTGACAAAACAAGTCATATGCAAACATGCAACGGGAAGGTAAAATACAGCGGCAATACGACAAATCTGCACATCCGTTTGACGAGACATCACCCAGAAACACAGTCAGCATTGCTCAAACAATCAAAATATCTCTGACTGAATTAATATCAGCTGGGATCGAATCTTGAATTGAATTGAATTGGGACCTTGTAATATCGAATCAAATCGATTTGGAAAATCTGAATCAATACCCAGCACTCGTCACTGCTTGTCTCTCCACAAGAATAAGGCCATGTAGCACCAGGAAGCAATACAGACGACGAAGAGGTAAAGCTAGCTATGCATATAGCCAGTCTCATTAAAAGCTGTTGTTAACCATGTTTGGATGCACCACATGATCGACTTGATCATCCTGAATAATTCCCCCACCGGCAGAGATGGGAAACAGACAGGAGAGCCCAGCAGAGAGGCAGGGAGGAGACAGAGCCTTGAAGGTTTGATGCCGTGCTCCCCCTCTATCTCATCTGTGGCAATAAAAGAACAACCTTCAACCACCTTGAACCCACTGGAGCTGAATTTCAATAAAAGTCAAATTATCACCATCGCCCATGGGGCTCAGGAAAGGCACTAAGCCTGAATTGGCTGTGCATATAAGACGATTTAACAGTCATATGGAAGTGTGAGTGAGTCAATCATGTGACGCACTTCTACTTCTCACAGAGAAGAAGTCTCAGCGGTGAGCGGTGGTTAGTGTACCCTGTCGAGAGAGAGGGAGCCACTGGGATGGATCACTGATTGTTTTCCACGACTGTGTGTGTGTGTGTGTGTGTGTGTGTGTGTGTGTGTGCCAGCAATAGTATGTGTGCAAAGGCACATATGCCAACATGTGATTGGGAAAGTGTTATTCAATTTAGCTGCTGTTCTCCCTTGACCGATGTAGTGAGATCCAGGTAATTGAAGCCTCAGTTTGGTATTCCCCAGCTGTGTGCTCTTCACCACAGGGACAGTGATGGCTAAGCCGGTGTGAATGAGAGCAAACGCGCAGTGTGATCTCACTCCCTTAACCGCGAATGAGGTGTTCTTCTGGGATCTCGTTAGTGCAACTACACTCACACACACACGCACGCGCACACACACACACACTACATAAGTAGAGACTACATCCCATGGGTCTGGCTAAACTACTGACCGCAGACATACTCAGGTTGAGATCACCTCTCATTCGCTTTTCTCACTATCTCCATAAAAAAAAATGCCAGTGGCCTCTCCAGTGCCTCTGAGCAAACACAATGCTTTCCGTTAAAAGCACACACTAAATCCACCCTCTTGCAGCATATGCTCACATGCCTGAGGAAGTCTATATATTTTTGGAGATGGGCTTTGTTTTTCCTCCAGGGCTTTGCTGGAGTCGGCATTCAGCAGTGGGGGAATAACAGATAGAAAACAGTCCTGGGGCTACAAGAAAAACTTTTTGCAGAGGATCTTGACCTTATAGCATGAGGCTGACAGAGGCGGGGGGGGGGCTCTCCAATGAGAATCAAACAGGAGGGAGGAAAGAGATAATTTTTACCTCTGGGGAGGAAGAGTGAGTGTATTTGTCTGGAGGTCTCTCATCCTGCAGTGGAAAACAGCACATGCTCTCTCTGTGCTTTTCAGTGCTTCTTTAGAGTTGGGCATTAGAGACAGAAAAAGAGGAAAAGGCTGATTCGTTTAGTTTCCAGGAGGAATGCCCGCTCTTTTTCTTCATTTCCTCTTTTTAATCAGTCGTCTCTTCTCTCTTGCTCTCCCAAACTCTTCTGTGAGAGCAAATGTCATTTCACACGCATTACCTGTACATTCAGGCTGTTTTGCCACAGGCAGGACGTCTGCGATTTTGAGCTTTAACCACCCACCCACCAACCCCCCCCAATCTGACCTCATCTGATATGGCATCCAGGGTGTCCCAGTGCTTGAGCTCTCACCTGGGGAGCAGCCCCAAATGTCACAGCTTTCCAGTGACAGTGAGCTCAGACCATCAGCCATCCCTCTGCCCCCCTGTGCTCTCTCCACAGAAGCTGTGCCAGTACTAGAAATCATCTTTTAGGCACCATCCACCAACATCCCTCCTTATTTTTTGGATCTCCAGGCACTTCTGTTGCTTGCTGGTGTAATGGAGAGAGCACGGGTAGATCAGAGGGTGAGCTTCTGGATGCAGTCAGACAGCCCGTGGTTGCTCCTCTCACTTAAAGATGTGCCAGCCAGAGGAAAGCAGAGAGCTTCCAGGCTGCGTTGTACTCGGCAGCCCCACCAGATGAGGCTGTTTGCTGGCGTGACATGAGGTGTGCTCCAGAAGTCAAAGTGCGACTCTCTGCTCGCTGCTCTACAACGGCGGAGCTAAAGAGCTGAGACGCCTCGTTAAATATGTAGCACCGCCGACCCACTTCATGCTGTTCCTTTACTTCACGCGTAAGAAGCAGTGGCGCCAAACACTCGCTCACTGCTCACTTTTGAGACACACACATTCACACCACAAAGAAAGCAGCTTACAGAGCTGTAAAAGCTCCAAGCTGGTAAATTATTTCTCCAGTTGTATGTCACTGGGTTAGAATAGATGCAGGTGTCTGTCCTGTGTGGGTGTGAGTATCTGCCTGTAGTGTAAATAGCTCTGATAGGAGACACAAGCAGTTTGCAGGTGTTTGGAGAGAGCAGCACCCCGTCATGACCTACAGCATTTTAGATGAAATGCTAACAGTGTTTGCGTTGGAGGGAATAAGTGCACCTTTGGGTGTGTGTTGTGTAGGAGAAAGCGTATATACTGTTATCCTTAGTATTTGTTTGAAGCTGCTTGGAGGGCAAGACTGAAATCTACTGTACTTCTGTGTGCCAAAACGTTTAGACAATGCTAGTTATGTAAAATGAATGTGGGCAGTGTTAACTCTTTCCATCCTGTCCTTATGAAAATCAGGTACTGAAACAGAAAAAAAGGCTGCACACACAAGCGGCAGCATATTGATCCAGAGAAGTGATGATGACTGCAGGTGTTCCAGTCATCTCTGCCATCGACCTGCATTGTGTTGGAACAGATGAGCCAGAGAGACAGTTAGAAAAAGAGCCAGCGAGGTTTCATTATAAATGTTGAGTAGAGCAGAAAGGCTCCATCTCATCCCAAATTAACACTCAGCCCATGGGGTTCAACAACTCTTTGGCACAGGCTTTGCATTAAGCATGCCACTTCAATCAAATATGAATACAAAGAAGGAGACACGTTTCTTGATTTTTTAGCAAATATTAATATATTTGGCAGGGTTTTTTTGCTCTCTTACACACACTCCACATAAATTTGACAATTTCTTAAGCTTCTTATTCAAAACAAAATCAAGCAAAGTGGCAGGGCTGTTATTTAAAAAAAAAAAAAATCAAGTACAAAAGCAACAAATATGTAATGTGTTTAATTCAGATGCTACACATCTTATGTGCTGCAGAATTAACCTTCAATTCATCAACTGAGCCTCACTCTTTATGCACCATTATTCCACATTCCAGGCTGTTTGGTGCCATAACAACGGGTCATTCCCGTAGGTTAGTTTTATCCATATTATGTTAATAAAGCAACAACAATATGCTAATGAAAAAATGCTTTTAAATGATTTTAAGTTTAAGGCACAGCCTTTAACATGGTTAAACACAACATCGGTGATTTTTGTTTTTTCCCACAGTAGCTTGAGTTTTAAATAAAAAGTAAAGTAAATAAAAAGCTCTTATGCGTCATGGCGATATCAGAGGCTTTTTAGAGGGTATGCCATAATACTTATGAGCAATTGAGAAACAAAACACAATGTACCTTGAGTCATAACCTAAGCACATACAGCAGTTGTATGAATATAATAAGGCACAAAACACTGTGCTACGGTGGCAAGAACAGAGATTTCACCCACTATTATAAAAGGCAATTTTCCAAATGTTTGCCAGTACACACACAGTGCACTTCGCAAAATGCTTTTGCTCAGGCTTAAGTGTATGCTTGCTGAGCAAATATGACTACCGTTTCATGAAGTGTTTGTTATCTGCGGTTGTGCTGGAATTAATGTAGATGGGTGTTGGAATGACTCCCAGAGAGTTTTCACACACTACCACTCCTCTTTTCTCCTCCCCAGGGGTGTTGTTAGCCTGTGTGTCCCTTGACAACTCGCTCCACATAATGAGGCTGACAGACCAAAACAAATACAGGTACAGAGCATAGATAGACACCCAAAAAAAAAAAAAAACATAGCCAGAGGAGATGAAGGAACAAGGAGGGCAACTCGCTATCTTTGGCAAGACCTATGGCTACTGCTGTGGTGGCTGTGGCTGGAGCATGAGTCACAACACTGCTTTTCCCCTCATCCCCCATCCTGCTTTTTTCTGCTCCGCTCTACACAGATGCAGTTGGTCACGGTCTCTGTAAAAGGCATAGGGCGATAATTGATGATGAGATAATGCACTGTGCCATCTCCTCTTTCTTTCTCTCTCTCCCTCTCCCCAGGTGTGCTGAGGCGACATGATGAACAGAGCCACAGTGTCTGCCGTCTCTAATGGGGACGTTATGCAGGAGGATGGGAGAAGTGCTCACACCAGGTTCGTAAATCACAATGTCCCGTAGAGAGACTCACTGCAAGGCCTCACTGCTCCACTAACCCTGCAATAGATGCACACATACAAATGGGGGGGAAAGAAGCTAAATGCGCGCGCACACATATTTGCAAACTTTTTGCGTGTACATGCATATATAGCTAAACGCACACACTTGTGCTGCAACTGCACAGCCCATTTACCTGACCTCCGACAGGTAGTCTGCGCTTGCCATGTAACTACTGGGACACAATTCACTTACATCTGTCCAGCGACAGCACCTCTGCCAACAGGACAGTGCGCTACCAGCGGAGCTTGTGTCAATGTGATTGAAGTTTGACAGAGCAGTTAAAGTGTTATTAGTGCTCCCTGTCACAGCCCAGCACACACAGAGGCCTGCTGGTGCCACAGGTGAGGTAAACACAGGCCCCATTTAGCATATTACCCATCAGTCAACACGACAGGCTAAGAAGATAAAGAAATGCACACCCACTGTGAGTGGGAAAACAAGCAGTCCAGCCTGCCCCGTCTCATAAGGAGGGCCGTATGATGGTATTTTGGCTGGTGTGTGCGTAGGCAACACACACACGCACACGCACACACAAATATGCAGCAGAGACACAATGCCTCTATGCACACACACAGGTTGATGACAGAAGAGGCATTAACCCCAAGTGAAACATCTCCAGGAGATGCCTCACATAGCTAATTGACTGTGATGAGCCAGCGCCAGCATGCCTTGGTGCTTTCTTTTTTCTTTTCTTATTTATCCCTCAATTTCCACTTTATCTGCACAAAGATAATCTGGAGAAAATCCACAAAATTGGGTATTTTCTTCTGTGTGATTTACAAGCCACAAATCCTTGGAAAGATCCCCGACTGCTGATGCATGGCATTGCTACAACAAATATGCTAATCTGGTGAGAAATTTGATTTATTATCTTTCACGATATGACTATCGCTTCACGACAACACGCTCTGTTTGACACCTGCGTTGATGGAAGTGAAAGAAAATGTCAACTCACACTTTCAAGACCATTTAGAGGAAAAAAATCCTTGCCTGTTAAGGTAAGCAACACTCATAGGAGTTAGTACACACCGATAATGGTAAGCTTTTAACAGTTAGTGTGTTGCCTGAAGGTGGGGGGTGGGCATGATGTGGCAACAGGGGCTTAGAAAGCAGAGCTGTTTGGACTAGAAACAGACAGCTGGGCACAGTGGTAGGGAGACCCATTTAAATGCTCTCTCCTCAGGAGAGTGTGAACCAAGTTGACCTTCACAGTTTCAATCAAATGTAGACATAAACGCATACATTAACAGGGGTATTCTTGAGTTCCTGGCAGGCTACAGAAGCCTCTTCATTGTGCCGCAAAGATGGACAAGAGGGATGTAAAAAAAAGATAGAGGTAGGTTAAAACAATAAAGTGAGACAGAGAGATTGATAAAGCAGACAAAAGGGAGACAGCACGCATACTATCACCGCAATGTTTACACGGTCTGCTGGTATTTGTCTTACATCTTTGAAATGGCATGAAACAACCTTTATCCAGCACAATTCCTCCCTGAAGATAATGGATTGTGAACACAAAACGTCCTCCTCAAACCTCGTCATGTGCCCCTTCCTCACTTCCCATCATCAACACAGAAGTGCAGACACACACACACACAGACCTCTGTCAACACTCCCCAAGGCAGCAGTGTTAATTCCTCCCAGCCTATTCTCAGTCACACATGGCCGTGGAGGCAGTCGCCAGCGGAGCCTCACTGCCAGATTAACCTTTGCTCTCGCCACAGATCTGTTTTTCAGTGGGACTGGCAGTCGAACAGGGGCCACGGCTGGCAGATAGTAAGTCATTGTCAGAGCACTGTCAGCGCTGCATTACTGGCTTTTGAAGACAGGGACTGTTGACGTGGGCAGGGTGCCAGCAAAGAGGAAAAGCAGGCCTACTGCCCCACACAGCACTTAACCTGACCTCTGCCCTCAGGATGTGGAGAAAGGGTGGAGGACTGTGAGTGTGTGTGTTGCTGTTTGTGTATGCACACATGCATATACCTGCATTAAAAGTGTTTTTCTGTGCTCGAACAAGTGTGTATTTTGGCTATTGATGAATCCCAAATGTAAGAGAAAGAAAACAATACTGGCACTTTCTGGACATTTCTTTCGGTTTCTCATTGGTGCACAATGTGCAATCCTGTTTTCCCTATTCCCCCTGTGGTCTGTGTTACATTTACCAGAGGAAAAGGTCATAGTAAACGTGATGAACGTGTTCTGGAGAAATACAGTCACCGGCACTGGAGCTGCACAGTCAAATCAGAAGCAAGTACTTCATAACTGTGCAAAACACTGAATAAAAACACTGAACTTTGTTTTCATTAACAACATTTTATTCTGCTCCCCTCAGCAGGATCGGTAGCTGAACGGGAGGTATGACCCATATGTATGGCAGCAGAGCAATGCGATTAGTAAAACCATAATGAATCAATTGTCTGTGAAGTATTTGTTTTGCTGTAAAAATCAATACTAAATGGCTTTTACCATTATCAATGGAAAAGTCTACAATGCTCACTGACTAGTCTACATTCTTATTTACAGCATTCACTTAACTCAAGTGTTGTGTTGCAGCAATGGAGCAATAAATTGCTTCGACTTTCAAACACGTCTTTCAACTTAAGAGACTAGAATGGACCACACAGAGTAGAGAGAGGGAGCGAGAGACAATGAGAGAGTGATGTATGCATGATAAAGAGACAAAATGATAGAGCTGCTGAACTGCTTTGCTGCAATTTAGATAACACACTGGCCCTTTAACCGATCGGCTGCAGCGAAGACACAATGGACAACAAATTTCCTGCAAACGAAGAATAGTCAGGGGTCAGCTCCTCCTGCCTCATCTCCACTCTGCAAAAACCTGGTTTAAATAGCTTAGAACACGGTGAAGAGAGGAGGAGGAGGAGCGACGGAGCAGGAGCAGCCGCCGGCAGCGTTGTTCCTCATTGTGGGGTTTGAATAACATGGAACTGCGAGATAGCACTGAACAAAAGCAGAACAGGAAAAAGGCCATTGGAGAGTTCCTTTCAACAGCTCCGTGTCTCGTCGCTTTCCATCCACCCCCATGTCACCCAGGTGAATCTTCCCTTGCTCTGCTGCTAACCAAGTGAAAAACCATTGCTGCCAAGGATGCTCCCAGGTGGGTAATTTACTCTTAACAGCACCTTATTCTCAGCTAAGAACAGACGAGGGCTGGTAAGTCATGGTACTGAACTGCTCTTAACAACTGGCCCTGTCCAGAAACTGAGCAGGCAGGATGTGGGACTGGCAAAGAGAAGACTGTGACTGAAAAAGCCATTTGGGTTTTAATGAAGCTCTGATGAATGGGTCTCAGACCCCGGCAGCTATAACTCAGAGCCCAGGCAGAGACACACGCCTGGCAGGGCTATGAGCTGAACACTGCTGGTTCACAGTGGGGTCACAGTACCCTCACATTTCCTAGCCACTAGACAGACATGATGACACACAAGTGTGGTTTGTAGAGCAGCAAAAAATGGTTTTGTTTTGGTTGGTCAGAATATAGTTTTCACTTTTAGGACAGGCCACTGTGTGGGCAGATATGTGCAAGACTGGTAGGGGGAGGATATTGTGTGCATGTAAAGGCAGTCATGCGGTAGAAAAGCGCATTAAATGTTCAGATTGATGTGTCAAACCCAGTGAACAGGATCATATAAAACTGTGGGCCACATCTAAGCAAGACCTCAGGCCTGATCCACATTACAAAGAAAATAGGAAAGTCAAAGTGCATTATGTTTATTGCGCTTCTTGAGTTATGGCATTGTTCATAGTGTTTCTAATAAAAACGTCACAATATTGCTCTTAGTCTTTTACGACCACATACAATGCATTTTCCATTGTATGGAGACTGTAAATGTGTGACTGTAAAAGAAATGCTCTTGAGATTCTGAACATGACAGATTTGTCACTTTGTTAGTGCATAGCCAAAGTAAAGATGTGTGAAACTGGCAGCTTTGAACAAAAACGTGGATAAAATACATTACTGGCTTTGGCTGTGCACAATGTGACCTGTAGACTCATCAGCATAAGTCCAACTGCCTCTCTGCTTTTACACACTACTCAGAAAAAGTTAGGGAAATTCAACTTTTGGGTGAAATTTATGGAAAATGTTATAACATGAAAGTAGAGCATGTAAGTAGAAACATGCAATTTCTCCAACTCAAATAATTTATTGAAACAAAAAACTAATAACAGTGATGGGTATACCATAACAAAAAAAGGTAGTGTCTCAATAAAGCTAGTTTAACACAAACGCAGGACGCGCTGCACGGGGTATGGCGCAAGCGAACGGAGAGCACGAAGCAGAGCAAGATGCAGAGCAGGGTACACAGCGGCCAAGTAGCTAGACTACGGATCAGTGGAACTGAAGTCGTAGCACTTTTCTGTTCTGTGAGGATAATATGTATTTCTTGGTATTCCAGCGGAAAGCCCTGGCTTTATGCTGATGATGATGATGATGATGAAATCAGGCCTGTGTTGCTCATGGAGAGGCACAATGACTGGATTAATGATGTTATTCAGGTTGTGTCGGCTTGTCACAGTACCGTTCACAAGGTGTAGGGCAGTCCTGCATTGAGGCCCTCTGGTTCCTTGTCCAGCAGCACAAACATTCCCTGCCCATGCTAGACGGTGATGTCTGGCCTGATGGTGTGTTCAGGTACCCTTGCCGGTCATCTACCATGCAGACCATGCTGATGTAAGCGGTTTTAAATGTCCGACATGACACTTGGTGACTCTCACCTCCCTTAAACATGCCTGGAGTTGAGTGGCATTCAATACAGCTGCACATGTGCATTCAAAAGGTTAAAAAAGGTCAAATTAAGTTCATCTGTAAAGGTGCATTCTGAAATTTCATCCAAAGACCCAGTATCCTTAACTTCTTACGAGTAGTGTATGTAATAGTTTTTTGAAGACTGGATGCCAAGGTACGGCTCCAGTTTTGTTGGAATTGCCGAACACCGGAATAAAATGTCACACTGAGGAACCTGATTGCCACCCTGCTGTCGAAAGGCATTCTGCATTATTGCCCATTGGTTTGATGAAATGACTTTACTGTCTGCAATCGTAGTAATGACACTTTTAAGGCTTAATTATGCTCATCTGCCTCACTGCCCCCTTGATATCGACATTGTAGATTAACCAGTGGCTGTCACCGGTACACTGCAGTTGTTTCAAAAAGCTCACTGTAGCTCCCAGAGCTCTGAGGATCAAGAAGGCCAAGGCTTCTATATGCACAATTTATAGAAGAGACAGAAGAGAAACAGAAAAATGAAACGTTTTTTATTCTCTTATGTAACATGTTTCACTTGAAATGAAGAAGTGGGAAGCCACTAGAGACTGCTAGCAAGGAAAACAAGTTTGCCACTTGGCTGAATAACATATAAAAAAATGAAAAAGATTGGCCAGCACACAGCAAGACAGTTGTAGATATTTGATGATAGGTTTATGCCTCAGCTGTGATGAAAATCGGAAAGAGGTTGATGGAAAAACCCAGTGTAACCAACGACAATGGAAAATAATAGACCACAAGCAGCATGTTTTCTCCGATCTGACTAGACTTGTTTGCCAAACTAGTGACAAAGGCAGGTATGTTACAGATACAGAGGAAAATATACTTTATTAACCCTGAGGAATATTAAAATGAGGGGATTTCAGTCATTTACATGCACAAAAACTAGATAATGCACAGAAACAGAAAGGGGACACAAAAACATAATAGGTTCTCTTTAATTTGATAGCAATAGTCAATGAAGTACAGTATGTATTTCTGCTTTTTTATGGCTGGATAAGTTAGGGCCAATTTTTAGTACTCCGTAAATTGCTGTACATGGACATGAAGAGCCTCTTTGTTCTTTCTGGGTTCATGAAATTTTTAATTGTCCATCACTCCGTCAAGGGAAAATGGAGAGGTCAAGGGCTGCGACTGGTCCTCTAAAAACATCACCCTGCCGTGAAATGCACCCCCTCGCGGGTCTATAGGCATATTGACCACATTACATTTTCATAGGTGATATTCTGGATCATAACGCTATTGTTTTGACCTACACGAGTAGCTTATATACAGGTTAATCCAATTAAAATGAAGCAATAACAATAGTTAGTGCATTTGCATGAGCACACACAGTTACACACTCATGCACTTGAATCATGAAACTTTCCACTTTTAATCATAAGCTACCATATGCCTCCTTTCTGTAGATCCCCTGCGGCCTTGCTTCCAGCCAGCCAGCAGAGATTTTGGGGAGTCCACCTGTGATTGTTCCAAAACAATTCCAGCAAGCATCTCGGCTGCTGTGCTGAAAACCTCTCCACTTGCTTTCACAGTGGCCTAAAGCCAGTACTGAGAGTCAAGCTCGGTACAGAGAAGACGCAGAGGACAGGCTTACCAATGCTTGTGCCTTCGTAATTAAACTGCTCCTGCTGCGCTGTGCTCTATTTTTCCTCCAACTGATTCTCTTCTCTTTTTGCCTGGCAGATCAAAAACGTACCTCCTCTGTCTAAAAGGACAGAGCAGACTGGCAAGCAGCAGGATTGTAGATCACACCGAGGCTAACACAAGCCTTGGCCACCTTTTACCGTGCAGCACCTGTGCCAGCAGCAATGCACATCTGCCTTGCATCTGCTCATTACAGGTGATTAGCGAGATGATGTGGTGTGTTCTCCACCTTCTAAATGCTACCCTGCAGTAAAAGTACCCAGTGTCTCTCTACATTATAAACAGCACTTACCGAAAACATACAATTTAGAGATAGGGGGTGTCTGGAAAAATGTGTGTAAAATTATTCCCCATCTGTCCTGTTAGGCTTCACAACATCATCTTTTTCTTGCTTTTTATTTATGCATGGCCTTGGAATCCAAACTCCTGGATGGGCTTAAAAATAACCTGTCAGACATTACACCTACATCACTGCAGAGATGACCCAACAGGCAAACTAACACATGCAAGGCTGACTCAATAATCAGCCTACACACCTACAGAACATGGCATACCAAAAAAAAAAAAAAAAACCAACAGCTCCTAGCGTCAGTGAATAAGTCCAAATGTGCTAAACTGCAAACATCTTATTTCTGCACAGCCTGGGTAAGATCATGACATTTCAAATCCATAGGATTCTGTTCTCCCTTTCCTGTTATTCCTCCCTGTGTGGGGACTTCAGCTCAGAAACAAGGGGGACCTGCAAGCATCAGTCTTTTGGATTGTTTGGTTAAGTTACAGGGATGAGAAAGACCAAGCGAGTGGCAAATATCCAGACATTCAAATGTCAAATTTAGAACGATTAAATACATCCAGGGGGATGTGTGAGTGTGCACCTCAGAGACACGAGCAAACTCCATCAGTAGTCCTACAAGGACAGTGAGCATAAACTCTATTAACATAAACACTTACAAGAACAACAAAATAGAGCACCGAGTTGAGATATGAACTCATAGGACTCCAAATTGAGAGTCACAAACAACCAATGGCGGGTAATTTGCAAATAATATCAGTAATTGAAGCAATTAACTTTGTTTTGTTGTGGAAAGGAAACCATTTAGACAATCATGAACACACACAAAGACGCGCTCAGACACAAACACAAACAAACCTTCGCTAGGATGCGGGATGATGAGAGTGCAGCTACAGCTCACAGTGCGCCTTTTATTTTTACAGATACAATACAGTGCAGAAGCTCTATGCATCTTATGTGTAGGTACTGACAAGAGGCTACTTAATATTCAGATTATAACAATCTGTGTTAAAAGGCATTCCAACACACTGTCTCTTATTTCCACAGTGTACCAGATGGTGGTCCTCTCACTCCTTTGTTAACACATTTTTTTCCTCTTTTGTGTTATTCCTGTGTCTGCTTTACCTCAGTCAAACAACAGACAGATGAGGCCTGCTTGGACACAAAGCAGGCAAAAAAAAGCATCCACCCTTGTTTTCCCCTACAATGGTTGCTCGGATAACTAGCTCGCAGCCTTTCATACAATGATGCAAATGTCTGGCTGGTCTTCAGGATGGATTTTTGAACACACCTGCTGAGATGGAACGGCTCACTAACAGAACAATGCCTCACCAGACAGTTCTGGATGAATCCTGATGTAAGACTGACAGAAGTGGTTCTTTAAAAACCTAAAGTTATGCATATGTTTATCATGGCGGAGCTTTCCAAAAATAGCCTGGCAGTGACAGCACCATTATATGCCGCCGTTTTTATGTTGTCTTTTTAAAAGGGACGGGAATAGAAAAAAGGGGAAATTCTAGCAAGACATCTATTCCTGGTTTTAAGCATCTGTCATTTACACACTTTCTATTTATTTCTATATTTTTCTTCCATCAGCCCATTTTTAGGTTGCCAAAAGAGTTGTTAAGCTTAGTAATCTCTTTAAAAGCATGAATGGGAGTGAACAATAACAGTCAGACAGACTGAATAGCAACACAGAGAGGCTACAAGCTGCAACAAACACTGGCTGATATTACAACTGCCTTGATAGTATTATCCTGATGCAAAATCTTGCTCACAGTGAGGGAGATCCTCTCCCGTGGGCGTTAAGTAGAGGACACATCCCTCGATGTGAGCAGCTTGTGTTGTGCTACATTACAAACAGGAGGGCAGTCTTACTTATGAGGCTCGTTATGTTTGTGTAAGACTCAGTGAAAGAAAATCAGGAACAGGTAGCAATAGGACTGTCTGTGTTGTACATAAATAAAGATACACTGTCTAACGTTGATGCTGAATATGTTCAATTCAATTCCTGCTATATTTTTAAGGTGATATTTTGACCATTTCTTGAGTTATCTGAATACTGAGCAGACTGTAGAGAGACACTGTCCTTAAAGTTTTGGAAGTTAAAGAGGGTAAGAGGACAGGACCTAATCTGCTGATCAATAAGAGGATTTAACTTCATACAAAGGACTGCTCATCTGCATTCGCCACAGCAGCCAGGGAAGAATCCTGCAGAGGTTCCGGAATACTATCTCTCTTTCCCTGTGTTCTTTCCCGGCCCTGCCTTTTCTCCATGTTCACCTCTCGTCTGTTAATCCCTGTCTTTCATGCCAACAGGAATGGGTGGATTAGAGTCAGGAAGGTATTCACAAAGCACACACACCTCTCATGCTCCGGCTAAATATCCCCACTCCCTTCAGTCTGTGTGTGTGTGTGTGTGTGTGTGCGTGTGCGTGTGTGTAGTGTATGCTATCCACTGTTGGACTTCCATGTAGGTGTGGGATGTGTGTGGGTGGTACAGTGCCTTACAACAGTATAATTTACTGTGAACAGTCCATCACTACTTCCTCTAATCCTGTTTAAATTAGCTTCTTCTGGAGGGATGCTCAACACACACACACCCTTTGTCTTTTTTCACACACACACACACGATCCACCACAGCTGACTCTTTTTAGCAACTTTGGAGGGGGATAAACACTCGTGCTTCGAGCAGACCTGTCTGTCTTAGGCACAGTCTAAATGGAGTTTGGAGCTTTTAATCCGTTTCGCTCTCCCCTGTCATTCTCAGGTTTTCTTCATCTGTGGGCACAGCTAAACCAAACCAGCCACAAACACTCATACATACTGCACGTACACAGTCAAGCGTAGACTTTATGGGACTGAAACAGCAGAGCAAGCAGTCCTTCACAGATGACGGGCAAGCACTGGCAGTGTATAATAAAATGGTATTAGACGGTCCAATCTGTCCAATCCATTTAGGTCTGATGCCTCTGTATTCTTTCTCATTGCAGATGGTTTGAGATATGGATTTATTTCCAGATCTCTTGGACAGACAAACACTGCACAAGAGAAGAGTGACCCTCTCTCTCACAGGTCACTTTCACACGTTTAATCAACCACAGATGAGCAAAAACAACATTTATTCTGGGGTTGGAGTGGGTGCTATTTCCACCAGCCACTGGTAGTTGTATTAACTCCAAAATGGTAACCGAACATTTTGAGACCTCAAAGCTTTCAGTGAATGACGTGTGCTCTTAAAGCACTTAAAGCCGCAGACCTTGACACAAACAAACAACGAGCATATCCGCACACACAAAGCAATGGCTATTTAGTGTCAGCACACACAACATCCTTACAAAAACATCTAGAATAAAAATATCTAATATGAGCACAACCCATTTAGGTGCAAAAAGCAATAAGGTCACCAGCCCCAGCACATTTGTGGAAATAGCAACCACAGGAGGACTGGGCTACCATGCTGCAGAGAGAAAAAGAGGATGCACCTTTCCATTCCAACCACAAGCCACACTTGTGTTTTTCTGCTAATTACACAGCTCAGTGAAATCATCTGGTGCAGTCTTAGATGGGTGCCTATCCCTGATCTATAGTACATGTATGTGTGCTACGGCTCCTCAATGGCCGAGTACAGAGAAAGCTCATACTGCACAGCCCCTAATGAGTTTTGCATTATGTGTCAAGGCAACGCAAGACAGAGCAACATTTAATTAACATTTCTAATTGTGCCTTGAAGGCTGCCTCGATTTAGTGGCGGCTCCATCCGCGGCTGATTATGTCGCAATGATGAGGTTAATGGTGCTGGATATTTGGTGCTGCTTGGCAAACAGTGAGTGCCGTAAGGATGCTGTTGGGTCTGCGTTGCCCCTGGCAACCCCATATTGAGATGTGAATTAATAGGGACTATGTTTAAGTGCATGTTTATTCACATTACAACCTGTGTGTGTGACCTTGACAAAGCCTCATCCTTTATGTGGTGACCCGTGCTTTATTCGACACGGGCTTCTTATTTCTACATTTCAAGGATTCTCTTTTAGAGTTGCTGTCCACAACTGCAACAGAGTCAGTACTCAGGGAACCGGTGTCTTCCAGAGTCATCTGTATTTAAAGGCACTTCTTCCACCACACTGCCACTGCAGATTGAGTCATATTGTAGGTACCAAGCCAGTTAGTGGGTCTGTGTGTCAGCTTGGATTGTCTGTCAGATAAAAACTGACAATATGTTGTTGAGCCACTCGTGCAGAGCAAATTCAAGCAAAGCCCTCCATACAGAAAATCAGTCAAAAGCAAACACACACACATTCAGAAAGGCACATTTCAGCCCACCACACTCTGCCCATATTATTCTGCCTCACTGACTTCACTTGACTCTGCCAGTATGACTGCAATAGCACCCCCCCTTGTCCTGACTTTCCCTTCCTTACTCCATCCTTCTCTCCTTCCTCTTCAATTACAGCACTTCCTCCTATTTCAAAACAAACACTGTAAACCTGAAACAAATGAGAGACATAAAGGGGTCCTGGCTTTATTGTTAACAAATAGTCTACCACATGGCAAAGCATTCATTAGGACACAGCGTTGGCCGGACAGCCGTTTACAATGGTAGAGAAGATGGAATTGCTAGAGCAAAGATAAGAGCTGCGAGATAACAAAGACAAAACTGATAACACAGAAAGAGTCAGAGAGGCACCCAGAGATCTGAAAGCCATTAACTGCAGTGCAGGCTGGGAGGAATGGGGTCTGCGATGGCCTATTTCTGTAGGCTCTATATCTCATCAGGGGCTCTCACCCCAGACTCCATGTTGTGTGATTTATTTGGCCTCAAAGTCCTTCTTTTTAAAATCAAGTGTGTGCACGTGTAAGCCCAGTCGTACAAGCCTGCTCCATCACCAAAAGGACCTTGAGCACAGTTGTCATGGAGATGGGACACAGGTGCTCCAGTGGCTCCCGAGACACTTGTGATGTCATCATGGAGCAGGAAGAGGAAATAGTTGTGCTCTAAATTCCCCTCACATACAGAACCACTTAATCCTGGCATTGTTGTGAATCAAAACTTTCTGGGTCACCAATCCATGTCATGCTCTCAAGCGTGATTCACAACAGGCCATTCATTATGAACTGAAGGCCTGTTAATAGGGTACAGCAGCCACAGACTTTACAACAAGAACTAAATGATGCAGCAGTCTGGATGGTGCCTTTTTTAACTAAATTAACTGAAACAGGCTATTCAATAACAAATTTAAAAAAAAGACAAACTATTTTCTGTAAGTCACTCTCTTGATGACCTCTTTGACCACTAACAAGACTGAAGAGTAGAGTAAAACTTGGCAGAACAGGAAACACAGGGTTAACGTCCGCCTGTCCTCAGGTCTCAACTCAGGCAGGAAATGAGCTGCTGTGTCCACCAATCACTTTAGATAATGGAGAGATTTATGAGAACGGGGCTGCTGCTGCTGCCGTGTCAACTCTAATTAATTTCCCTCTGTGTATGAGAGAAAGAAAGAGAAAAAAATTAAAATTTGGTGCAAATATAGCTGAATTAAAGACTGTATGTGTGTATATTCCCAAGTAGGTTTATGGATTTACGTTCTTGAAAGCAGCAGGTTTTCAACAGGACTTGTACTCCATTTGTTGTGAGACAATGTAAAACATGTGGGCTTGGCAAACCAGAGAGCTATAGATCAGACAGCCAGACCCAGCCAGATGGCCCTGGCCAAGCAGCCATCCTCTCTGTCAACCACATCACTAATTAGGATGTTTACATTAGGCCGCATGTGTCTGTGTGTGAGTTTAAGAGCTTCCTAAATGAGCAGAGAGGTGCTGGTTGAAACTGCAGCTTTTGCTGAACCCCCACAGCTGTGGTAAAAGTCTGGACAAACAAGCAAACAAGAGAGTTACTCTCTTCACTTGAAATTCCACTTTTACAAATTATTTGACCTTTTTTCCATGACAACATAAATCAATTACTTTCAAACACTCTCTGGTCAAAGTTGCATCTTGAATCGTTTAAATTCCCAAGTAAAGTCCCACTGAACTGGACTGAAATTAATCACCACTATGTCTCTCTGTCAGGTTTAGGAAATAACCAATACCAACTGCATCTATCTGGAAAAAAATGCTTTATTTAAACACTCAGAAAGAAGAGGTTTATCAAGATGTGCTGAAGAACTCACGCACGCCTTACGAGTCCCACATATCCTGCTATCTTTATTATAGCTGCTCAATGAGAATGACTTTGCCTCATCTCCTCTCTGATAAATCACTGCCCTCAATTTCTCCATGGGTGACCAGCTCTTTTCTCCCATCAATCTTAACTTATTCCTCACCCCTCTATTTCATATCAAAACGTTCTGGATCTCTCTTGGTTTCTCAGCTGCTTAAATCAACCCCCGCACACACCACATATCACTATTTTATTCTCGGCTGTGTTACGGTAAAGTATGAGCCTGGAACCACAGCGGTGTGATGGCTAACAGCAGGGGAACGTGTTGAGGGTTTACTAAATGTTTAACATTCAGTCAGAACCGGCCCAGACAGATGCCCTGCCAACACGCCTGTTTTATTTGCCATAATGGCTTCCTCTTAACAAAATATCTGTTGGCGGAGGCTGTTGATGTCTGTGGGGAAGGGAAATTTATATATGTCAAACACGAGTGGCCATAACTTGTGACAAGACTTTAACCTGCTCATCATAGATCTTGTGTTATGTGTGTCTGTGAGTGATTGTTTTTTGATACTGTGCTACCCCTCACAATACATCTTCTCTAATGGCTGGTTGACCAGGCAGGCCCCCTTCTAGAGGGGTGGGGTGGCGTAAATCAGAGCTGATTTGGCTTCCCGCCACAGATGTGTCAGCTTGCCCTGTCTGATGAGGATTCAACAAATAGCATTCCACGTCACTCACATCACACTCCATAGATCTTCCACACGGCTACAGTATCCCCCTGCCTGTTTAAGACAGACTCCCCCAGACTTCTGTAGTACCCCCACATATCCCTCCTATGGATTCACTCCAATACAATGTCATCTCTCTTCCTTTGGCCCCTCAAATAGGCCTGTCAGAGTGTTTCCACTGGATCAAAAGCCCAGATGGCTACAGTCAGCGGGAGTGAGAGGGAAAGCCTCCAGTACAAAGACTGGAAAGGAATCAGATGACATGGAATATAACTGGGTTCAAAATCTCATCGTGGTACAGGAACATACTGATAGATCTGCGTTCATTCATGTGCAGCTCAAATAAATGTAGCAGGATATGGGAAGGGAAACATGAGGAGCAGGGTGAGATGTTGAACTATACCTGCTGTTCTCACATCACAGTTGTGTTGGAGAGGGAAGCAGGTCCCATCTCTGTGTGATTGTGTGCTTCCTGCCATGTCTGCTTGCTGTGTGTAATTTTCTCCATGATGGCCATGACTGAGGAGCAACCGTACAGCGCATGCAATGGCATGTGTGTGTGGTGTGTGTTCACACCGCTGTTCTCTTCCTGCCTCTGCAGTAGGACAAGCAGATTGATGCTACAGCAGTGAACGCTGTTCTGCTAGTGTGTCAGGTCCCTAGCTGCACTCTGAGCCTCAGGAGAGAGCAAGACAAGAACAAGCCACCCACCCCCCTATTGTCTATGTCCTCGTCTGCCTTGCTCACTTTCTCTTCCTCTGACCACAGGCTTTTCCTTCTCCTCGAGTTAACAACTTTTACAAAGTGCTGCCCGTCATCTTCAGCATTTGACTGTGTGCTTCCTCCAGAGTCCAACTCCTGCTCTTGAGACAATCTGGCTGAGCAGATAAAGTCAACAGGATGCAGTGCAGCTCAGCGAAATGAGTCGAGCCTCAATGTAAACACTGGAGACCAACTCACTGTGGAAAAAAATGTATTAGCATCAGTGATACTGCCGCCACAACAGCCATTTGATTCAAAGAGATCTCATTATCACAGGCAACTTTGCTGTCGGAGCATCTTTGAACATCAAAAGAATCAAACACTGTGATATGAGAAATGAACTAACACACAGACGCCAACACTGGGGACAGTGCAGAACATCTGCGCTCAGCGTTAGTCAGATGGATCTGCATGAAAATCCAACCAGTAGATGGTGATAAAGGTGAGATTATTTTGGTATGTGGGGAAAAAGAGGAGACTGACAAAGAAATGAGATTTAAAAAAAAGGCAACAGAGATTGGGATGTTACCAAACAGTTTGATGATTCCACTCCTGATGCTGTATTGGCTCCGTTGTGTAATTTAAACAAGGGCGAAGCTGTGCCGCTGAGAACATGAATATGGTTGGAGCAACAGTGAGGGAGAAGAGATAGAGCTCAGAATAAATGGGGAAGGGAGGAAAAATGAGAGAGGCAGAGAGGGGAACTCATTAACTTCTCTTTAATAAAGCCCAAGTCACATGGGGACCTTTTCCTTCCCATATCTATCTGGTCACACAAGCACAAAAAGGCACACAATACACTCTAGTGCCACATCGATCACCTGTAGTGATCATAACCACGTCTCCACAGTCACTTGGCTCTCACTAAAAATCACTAACTTCCAGAACTTCATGTCCCTCTTACTGCAGATGATAGAGCGCTGACAATAACCTCCCCGCTACTTGATTCTGTGAATAAATTAGTGGAGTGCTGACAGTGACAACATGTAAATATTGTGCAGGCAAAACGCAACTCAATACCACAGAGAAACTCACTATCTTAAAGCAACAGCACACACACTTTGAAATCTGCAAATATGAAGGAGAAGCAAAACAGTTTTTCATCCCTTTTTTTTATTTGCAAGCCATCTTCAAAGACTAGAAAGGGGATAAGCATTTCCATGATAAACACTGGAACTGGCACTGGGCCCAGTTCCAGATTCGCTTTTGTCGTTATCGTCTGAGGGATAAGTTCGGTCGGACTCGGAGGCTTACAGTAGGAGCAGGACTAGGATGGTTGGATACTATAGGGAAGGAAAATAGGGATTGTGGCATTAAAGCTTCTTCTATATCTGAACATCCAATGTCTTCCCCAAGGGCCAGACAGCAAGGCTAATTTAGGAAGCGTGGGCCCTGTCAGCTAGCATTAACATGCACACTTACAGACACACACACATAAACACACTAATGGACACGTTTATCCAAAAACACACACACACACACACACACACACACACTTGCCACGCAAAGCTAATTCTAGAAATGTGGGCAACTGTCAGAAGCCATCATCTGCGAGTACAAAGCCAACCAACATGTTACACAACCTGGCGCTCTAATGGGGGGAGGCAGAGACAGAGAGAGGGAAAGTATTGATTAATAACAACACAACAACAAAATAAAACTGTCATCTTACCCTTGGATCCCATCAATCCAGGCAGTGTGAAGCAGATTTTATATGACCCTTTTCACATGTGAAGGTGTGTTAATCACATGTCATGTCACATAACAGTAATCTTGGTCATTTTTGCATGTCACCGTGCAAGAGGAGTCCAATCTAAATCTTAGTATCAATTTCTCTACACAAATATTTTTGTGGCATTTCATGCTTTCATTCGAGCGTCCACAGTAGAGGTGATAGAAAATAAGAGTGGAGAGTGAGACAGATGTGGGACTCTGTACAACAAAAGGTCATCTGTCGGACATGAACCAAAGACAATGTGATTCACACTTGGCAAATCGTCAGATTGCGTGGTGAATGTTTAATAAATTGAAACGCCACAGTGATTTTTCATTTCATATCAGTTGGTAGCAGCAGTCAAGAATCCGGTGAGAATATGGTTCTTGGTTTCTGAGCTGTCTTTAGCCGTCTGTCAGCCATCAACAGACGTGTCTCACTCTCAAAGACAAACGCCAAAGACTTCACCGTGATCCTCTCATGACTGTGAAATATCATGCAGTGGTTAGAAACAGCTTTGGTCAGGTAAAATGCCGACATGCTAATGTTAGCCACGGTGTCAGTCAAAGCAAGGTTAGTCAACAGAAATAAGACCAGAGGTGGCCTAGCCTGGTCTTACCAAACCCTCGTACTATCGTACAGACGGTCTGGCGTTCCTCCACTGAGAACCGATTTCAGACGGGAGGTGTGAACGTGAAGTCTGAAACGATTGGCGTGAACGTGAAGCCTGAAACGATTGAAACCCTGTGGGGAGTAAAGCCACGACATCTTTGCCAGCAATAAAACTGGTTAAAATTTCCTCTTGCTCCGACTTCAATTACTGAATATTTGGGAGCCTAGCCAAAACGACTGAATGGCTTCCTTAACTTCCGTCTCCTCCGCCATTGCCAAACTACAACGCAAATGCTGCACATTCGACATCATCCGCCTCCCCCCATCCCCCACCATTTGCTGATTGGCCCGTTTGGAATTCATCCTGAGAAATCGAGTCCAAGGGGATCAAACCCAGACATAGTCTGCAGGAAAATGATAATTGAGCGGAAGATTATGGAGGGCTACAGCCAGGATAGAGGTGGTCTTATATAAACCAAGACCACACACATTCATACACAATGTCTCTGTCTATCTCTTCACTTTTCAATCAAGCTAATACACAAATACTCAGGCACACAAATCCCAATGACAGACAGAGAGAGAGGCTGTTAGTCTTCATGGTTCTTGTCCTCCAATGATCACATCCAGGTGTCCTGTGATCAAGAGGGATTTCAAAAGCAGAGACTTGCAATTGCCAGTCTCTGGGGGCAACTGCGGCCCATCCTATCAGAGACACATATTCCCCGTCCGCCTCAATGGACTACCGATCATTTTGTGTAACATCAGTCTTTCACTACCGAGATCAAAGAGGCTTTTAAACTGCGATCAAATGATTCAAACAAACACGATGCACTGGCTGCCACCTAAGGAATCCTGATGCCAGCAGTCGTGCAATGCTTTTTTTTCCACAGTAACTGTTTTCCCTCGATACTGTATGACATTAGTCAAGCAGATTTCCATGTCATCGCCCCATGTGCACAATCACTCATTCACTCACATGATACAACTTTGGCACCGAGATATATTAGCATTTTAGAATACATTAGCAAACCCAAAGGGAACTGTGGTAACATTGATTACAAGTAACCACATGCATTCAGATGCTGCTCTGCATCTGATCGCATACAATACACCCCCCCACCACACACACACACACACACACACACACACACACACGGTGGAGCAGCCCACCCCCTGCTGAAGCAGGTGCTGTGATATGATTTTCCCCTCTATCCTAGCATGACACACATGCATGCACACGTTCATGTGTGTCTTCAAAGACAGAGCTGTGAAGTCGAGGTGACAGGTTTCTGGTTGTATGCCATCCTCAGCAAATGTAGCGCTAATTGACATTCCCCCACTGTTAGAGAGCAGCCTGTGACATGGGGACCATATGGACCCCTAGATGGAGTCATCTCCTGCCCACTAGAGGATCATGGGAAAAGAGGACAATCAAACAGTGCTCAGATTTTAAGTGATCTTTCGAAATATCACAAAAAAGTGAGTGGATGAACTGGCTTGGCAACAAAGGCTACATGTTACTAGAGCTGTGCGAGATACGTATATATACGTATATATATATATATATATATATATGTATATACAGTCATGGAAAAAATTATTAGACCACCCTTGTTTTCTTCAATTTCTTGTTAATTTTAATGCCTGGCTCAACTAAAGGTACATTTGTTTGGACAATTATAATGATAACAACAAAAATAGCTCATGAGAGTTTAATTTAAGAACTAAGGATTATTCATTTTCCATGGTTTTCTTGATAATAACCAAAATTACTTAAATTCTTACATCAATAGCTATGGCATTGTACCACCAAAAACACTACTTTTAAGCATTCCATGTTTTCTTTTCTGTTTGCTTTAAACACATGATACACACAAGAGTTAATACTTGATTGCATAACCATTGTTTTTGATGACTGCAGCCATGCGTCTTGGCATGCTCTCCACCAGCTTCTGACATTGTTCTGCTGTCACAGCAGCCCATTCCTGTTGGACAAATTCAAACAAATTTTCTTTGTTTTTGGGCTTGTGGTTCTCCATTTTGAGTTTGATGATTTTCCACAGGTTTTCAATTGGATTAAGATCTGGTGATTGAGCAGGCCAAGGCATGGTGCGAATGTTGTGGTTCTCCATCCAGGCTTTAACTGACCTTGCCGTGTGGCAAGGGGCATTGTCTTGTTGGAAAATCCAGTCATTCAAGGCAGGAAAGAGTTTTCCAGCTGATGGAAGAAGACTGTTTTCAAGGGTAGTCCTGTACTTGACCTGGTTCATTCGGCCTTCACACAATTGCATTTGCCCTGTTCCACTCAGACTGAAACAACCCCAGATCATGACTGATCCACCCCCATGTTTTACTGTAGGGGCAAGACAGTCTGGGTTGTAAGCTTCTCCAGGCTTCCTCCTAACCAGTAAGTTGGCTGTAGTGGGCATCAATTCAAAATTGGATTCATCACTGAAGAGAACCTTAGCCCAATCATCAACAGTCCAATCCTTGTGGTCTCGAGCAAAGAGTAACCGGGCCTTCCTCTGCCTTTCATTGATGAAGGGCTTCTTGCGTGCTCTGTGTGACTTCAAACCAGCTTCAACAAGTCGGTTTCGAACTGTCCTTGCCGAGCAAGTCACATTTCTCGACAGTGCCCACTCATTTTTAAGGTCCCTGGAGGTCTGACGACGATTCCTGACACAGGAGCGGATGAGTGCACGGTCATCTCGTGGGGTAGAAAGACGTTTCCTGCCACAGCCAGGTAGCAATTTGGTAGTGCCATGTTCAGCTTGTTTTTTTTTGTTGTAATGAACGGCTGTCTTGGAGATCTTCAGTTTTTTCGCTACCTGTCTCTCACTCATGCCAATTTCCAGCAGTGCCAAGATGGCTGCCTTTGTTGCTTCACATAACTCTTTTGTTTTAGGCATTATGTGAGAGCTGACAACTTCTGAGTTGTGCTACGGCTTGAATGTAAGCAGGAAACCACTCTAGGCCTTTGCATGTGCAGTGCTGCTTGTGACATGAAATGGCCTCTTATATACCCTGGGAATCAATTAAGCTTAAGAATGTCACCAGAATGTGACCAGCTGCATTTTTTGTTGTGTTCATTGTATTATACGTTTAGTGGTACCAGATATTAGAATGAACAAGAAATTGAAGAAAACAAGGGTGGTCTAATAATTTTTTCCATGACTGTATATAAATATATATATATATATATTTATATATATACGTATATATATATATATATACGTATATACACACACACACACACCCACACACAATGTAGCATTTTTTCTGATGTATATAAGTCAGAAAAAGGCCAAAAACTGGCATTGAAATGGGATTAAGTGAACATAAATAGGAGTTTAGTAAATTTTTTAATGCCATACTACAAAATGTGCTTAAAAACATGCCCATAGAAACACACCTCTTGACAGACAAGACACCTGTACACAATTCACAAAGAGAATATATCAGTAGTCAATTCCTTTGTGTATTCAGCCTCAGCTCATGAACTCGTATTTGGCAGCTGGGCACATAGAAGCTGGTGTTGTTCCTATGACAGCTGATTAGAGAGATGAGAAATTTGAGTGCGACACCTCTAATGATCTCTTCATCTGATTGACAGGCTAGGCAAGGCTCCAATTCACACATCACACACAACGCAGAATGTGGTGCACATACAGCAAAGAGTAGCATGTCAGCATGTCTCACACATGCGCACGCCCGCACACACACACACACACACACACACACACACAATGTTAGAATGTGAGTATTTGCTTCCATAAATCCCTCCTGTGACTTCCAGAATATTCAGCTATTATGTTGGCTCTAGCAGGGCAATTTCCTCCCCCAGTTAGCCTGTCATCAGGGGCATTGTACTGCATTGTCTGGGAGCGAGCCTAAATGGGGCCCTTTCAGGGGTATTTTCAGGTACTTTTATGGAAGAATGGAGAGGATATTCATATCACATTTCAGTTTTTCTATCACTGAGCAAACAACGCTTCGGACAACACACAGACACGCCTGCATTGAGACACACAAACACACACCGGCACTTCCTTCGCTGACCCAAACGAGCGAGCCAAGTGCATTCCAGCCCCCAGTGATTTTCCTCCCAACAGACAGGATTCCATTACCAGCGCCTGGCTACTATCTCCCATAGAGAGAAACACCTTAATATGCATCAGAAAAGTAAATGTCCAAACATTTACATAACACATCTGTAATTCTGGAAAAAAAAATGGTAGGAAATTTCCAACATTAGCATTGGCAGAAAATTCTCTCGCACAAATCCATTTGATTAAGGTGCTCTGCTAAGCGAGGGCAAACTGACCAGTCTGGGTTTCTTAAAGAAGCTTGCATGCTGCAGCAAGCCCCTTTAACTGCACTCACACAGATCCATCCCGTGATTATTGGCAATTATTTGTCAATTAGCAATGTGCTGATGTTACCACGATGTGAAAGGCAAAGCAATCAGGGGCTGTTAGTGTAGAAATGGTCGTCCATATTAATGACCCGATCAACTGTCCAGCTCATACTGTGTGCATGTGTGTGCGTGCGTGCGTGTGTGTGTGTGCATGGTCCTGTAACTAATCTCCAGTGTGACTGTAGCAATCACAGCATAGCAGGCCTGTCAACACTGCTTCATGTCTGCACTGCTCAGTAGATTCGGTGGCTGCTAAATAGGATACATATGCCACTCAAAATGACCTTGACTGAAACACGCTTAACCTCTCTTTCAGTAGCTCGCTTAGAGTTTCCCCATTTCTTTGTATCGGGGAAGAATGTTCATGTAATATAACTGGCTTTTGGTTGTGCTCTACTAAAATGATCTGTGCTTCAGGAGCTGGGGGACATAGAACATTGCAAAATAGGAAATGCACAATATTTGAAATGCATTAAACAATCGTGGAAACTATAAACACCCATGCAGTGACTTTGTTCTGGTGTTTACTTCCAAATATTGGGGAGTCCCATTGTTTTACATGAGACAAACCCATTGTTTGCCCTGTTAAAGGTTTACAAAAACACAAACAGACACATAAGAGATGACAAATCATCCTTGCATCCACCGAACACAACCAATCTATCAGACACACTCTCGACTCTCAAATAAACAGAGGACGGGCGCTTACGACATCTGTCATTCCCTCTCCATGCTGTGATCCATGATATGATCGCAGCGCTCATACGTCCCGGACGACTCACAATCAATCTTCAGAGCCGAGGCAACAGACAGACAACCACAGAGAAAGAGAACACATTCTTGTATGCTTCTCTTTTTCTTTTTTTTTTTTTTCAAAAAGCACTACGGCCATCCATCATCCTTTATCTTTTAGAAGCTGCCGCATGATGTTTATCAATGGAAGTCGTCTTTCAAAGCATTACCTGAGCTTCGAATTGATTGAGAACATGTGCGGAAATGCAAGTCACTCGCCATGTTTTGCCAATAACTGCAGATAGAAAGTGTCCTCTTTCATCCAATCATTGCCAGGTGTCTGAAAGCCCTTTTAGAGCAAGCGGAGTGAATATTTTTTTTTTTTTCCAGACATGCTTGCACACGTACACACTCACCAACTCCCACAGTGACCTTGTCAGGAGTCATAACCATCACATGAAGAGAGCATTGCACAAGTAAATCCTCATATCAAGGAGGCTTCATAAATATGAACAGTATTTGGGGATTTTTCCAGAGGCAAAAGAACATTTTTAGACTGAGATTTTTTTTTTAAACCTTGAAAGGAGCATAAATGTGGCTGCTACCAGGTGGGCTGTTAAGATTTTAATTGAGCCCCTTTATTCACTTACAAAAGGGGAGTCGTCAACTGTTACTTACACACACACACACACACACACACACTACTTCATACACTAATATACACACAGGTATGTGTGACTATTTGGAAAGTAACAAATAGTCACACATACCTGTGTGTATGCACATACATGCACAAACACACAGAGACGAAAGCATTTATCCTCCTTTCTTAAGATGATACACGTAAAAAAGGAAAGATGACCTTAGAAGTGTGAGTTTGCAAATCATCACACTCAGGCATAGCTTTATATAATACACAAAATACAGTGACATTGCTAATTCATTGCCCAGACCTGTTTAGTGTAGACTGATGACAGAAAGAAGAAAGGCTTGGCATGGAGAAGAAAAAGCCTGGGAGACTGTCACACAGCTACAAATCCCTGCATGACTCTGCATGGCCAGCTGCTTTTGTTGGAAAAGCCATTTTGTGATTGGTACTACACAGCGAGTACTGACATTAACACAGGTTGATGAACACCTGAAATGGCTAGGGGGAAACTAGTAATGTGGTTTATTCAAACTTAAGCAAGTTAATACTGAAATGATGACGTTCCACACAGGGAAGCATATTGTACTGTGGCATAAAAGTACTAAAACACAGAGAGTGAGACCCAAGACCCACCAGTTAGAGTTCAGTCTTGTTTAGAGTAGCTACAGAAATACATGAGTCCCAATACCAAAGAGCATACATGCATTCATACATACATGAGAAACTGCAACTTTACCAGGAGAGGCAGCATCAACGTGGAAACTGAGACGTAATGAGCTGATGTGGAGTGAACAGAAAGAGACGATCAAACGGTCATTAAATTACACACCTTGCTAGGGCTCTGCCATGTTTCGATTAAGTCATAATCAACGGTGTGTGACGAACAACATTTGCATTGGACATCACCGTCAGAGACTGTGGTGGTGTCAGAGAGGCCAGTCGGTACAGGTGCTCTTCACGATATAACGCAGCACCCAACATGTATGCAAAGATATACTGTAGGGAAGCAATGTCTACCTGAGCAGAGTGTGAAGTCGCTCTCCTTCTGTGTGTGTTTTAACCATAGCTGGGCATGCTGTAAGTAAAGTTGAAGATGGCTGATAATGCCATCCACCCTAGTAAATAGCACTCACTGCGAGCTTCCACCATGTTGAGAGCCATGCAGAAGCAATAGCTGAGCCCTCAATCTCACATTTATCACCTTTCAATAATTCTCAAACCTCATACATAAACTGGTGGCGTAAATAGTTAAAGTAAGGCTGTCTTAGGTAAGAGATCCTCAGAACACTCTAGAACTAAACAATCCTAATCTTTGTTGATGCTTTGAGAAAATTGAGTATGATAGACACTCATATAACAGTACGTACACACATCAGAGACTGCCTGTCGACTTAGGCCTGTAGAAATCATTTATCACTTACTAAGCCTGTAGCAGAAATCCAAGCCTGTGCCACCGTGCATTTAGACAGAGAATGTATGATGAAAAAGAGGCCAGCATTAGATATTATGCATTAATAATCTCCCATCACACATATGTCAAGGCATCTTTTGATATTGTCTGAATTTCCTCTAAAACTGACGGGAGACAGTTGTAAAACACAGCCAGGAGAAACCGCTGCACAATTACATTCAGCTGGGCTTAGCAGGAACGTTTGTCATCTTGACATATCATCAGCTGAGCAGCGGCTGCTAAGCATAGTGGAAACTTTGTGCATCGGAACGAGCACATCTGTTCATTCACGTCCGTATTCCACTTCGCCTTATCCAGGAACTACCTGAGCGCATGTGTGTACAGTATAACCCAGCAGTTCATTTCCCAAACTCTCAGAAAAGGGTAGACTCCACCCAGACGTCAGTGTCGATCTGATGAGTGGGTGTCTAACAGTGTGTGAAGCTCACATGCCGCTTTAAATGCCCAGGGAAGAGAGAGATTTTGTAGGAATAAGGGATGAGGAGGGAGGGAACAATTGTAGAGAGGGGCGTGGATTTTATACCATTCAGCGACCCCATTACAGAGCAGGTTTGAAGGCCGCTATGATAACTAGATAAACCAAGACATCCAGATTTAGCAGTAACCTTGACATTGTTTGTCACACTAACAGCAAATACACGCTACCCTGACTCACTGCACCAAACAATCTTCTCCACATCATTCATTATAACGAAGATCCTAACATAAAAAAAGGCAAATCACCCTCCCAGCAGACATCCAGGGCCTCTCACAAAGATACACACAGACATGCACACCGTAAAGGGCTGGATGTGCTTAAGGGTTAGCAGCCAGAGCCACCAGCCTCCTCATTAGCACAAATAAGATCTTAGGCAGATTCAGGCCTATCCTTCTCTCCCCCTCTGTCTCTTTGTCCCTCTTCGTCTCTGTTCTCTTGCACAAATGAGCCCTTATCCTTGTCCTCTAACTCGCCTCCAACAAAATGAGTAGCACAGACAGCCGTAGAAGGACGACACAGAGAAAGGGATACCACACCGTCTCTTGTGTGGGAAATTTGATTTATTTGTGCATCTGCTACAAGAACATGCTCAATAATATTGGCCAAGATTTATCACCTGAGGGCATTTGGTTGTGATGTGTCCTCAGGTTGCATTACATTGAAACTAGTCCCCTTGGCCCTCACTGTTATAACTATTCATGAGAGGGAGGCGAGGTCAAAAGGTCATCATTGGACGGGATATTTGTCAGGGATAATAAATGTGCAAATTCGGGAGAATATATTCAGTAATACTGAATATTATACAGAATCTGACAGATACTCTTGATTCGCAGGCTTGATTTTTCTGTCTTTCCAATAATATACTCTCTGTTTAAACACACAGGACAGAACAAACAAACCACCTTTGACCTTGGCTCTTTTAAGGAAACACTGCTTCCACTTGTCACTTTTCTAGTTGTGCTCTAGCCAGCCAGGCGACTACTGCTGGTAGATCAAGATGCTGCCCACTCATCTCCCATTACCCTCTATGCTTCAAATCAATAGTTAATTACCTCCAAAAAGCTCCCTCCTTATCGAGCTGGAGAAGTGGACAGCACAGGACAGGCAGAAATTTGCCAGACAGAGGGACTCAGTGTTATGTGGGGTGAAAGCTGCTCTCCCGCCACTGCTACTTATTGGCCCATCAGTGTCCCTAACAGAAGCCACCATGCCATTTTGCACCGCGCCGGCACCTCATTTCTCTCTGCCGCACAATTTTCATTTCTCATGCTAACGCAGACACGCACAGCAAGACACAAATATTCATGCGCTATTTCTCTCCATCTGCTCGACTCTTACCAGGAAGCCAATGCTTAATAAGAGATTACATTTATAGTGAAGAGAAGGGCAGACGAATGGTGAAATCTGTTCACATGTCCTGAACCTGGGAGAGGCTCTGTCACTTACTCATTAATAATGGGACAGGCCCCAGGCCCCAGCCCTTAGCTCTCCATCTCTACTCATTTCCTTTCCACACATCAATGCTATGTGTGTGTATGGCTGTGTATGTGTGTGTGTTTGGGGGTGGGGTGGGGGGGGGAGCTCTTGCACATTCACATCTGTGCTTATGTGTGTGCGCTTGTCAGTCCCCATGAGGAACAGCCTGTGGAGGAGTCGGCATTTATTTAATCAGAAGTGGAGCAGCTTCCACCACCATTCGTAATTTCAGCCCTATTAAAGTTCTGCCTTTAATTCCTCTGAGCGCTGGAGAAGCAGCATCCTCTGGGCTGCAGATTCTCTTAAAATTAAAAAAGTATCTCAAAGTTGTTGCTGTCCCCCCCCCTTACAGTAGCAACTTCATATATTGACCATTTAGACTTGAGAAGCGAGTGATTTGTTGTATAAACACACAGAGAGGATTGCAGTGTGTGGTATGGTGTGCACAGTGAGCTAAATTGATATTCTTATCAGTTTGGTTGTAGACTTGAAAAAGGCTTCCCACACATTGAAAGTCATATCACAAAAATCCTGCACCACTCCACCTGTCTCCTCCCACTCCTTTGCCCCGTAGCTTGCAGCTCTTAAGTCTGAGCCTAGGGCTTAAAAGTCAGATTAAATCAATCTGGGCTGGACTCAGAAACAGATCTCATTAGAACAATCATAAAAGAAGCTCTTTGTTCCTACGAGACTACAAACCCAACAGTCTCTTAACCCCCTTCCTGTTTCTGCCAATGCTGCGTCTATTGCGTCTTCAGAGGGACAGACTCATATTTCACTTATTTTCTCCTTGTAGTAAACCCTATAATGCTTCATAAATGCATCTGTTTCCAACTAAAAAAAAGTGTGGGGGGAAGAAGAGGCAGATGAGGGAGGAAGGAGGGGAGAAAAGGGGGAGAGAAGCTAGTAGAAACAACCACTTATTCCCAGACAGGAAGGTTTGCGACTACTCGAAGATTTAATTAAAATTCATTGAAAAAAGAACAATCCAGAAGGCAAGAAGAAATAGCCAGGAAGTCAAGTCAATAACAGGTCTTTGTGGATATGGCTGGAGCTGATTTAGAGAGGGTTTGGGTGGAGGGGGACTAAAGGGACCAGAAGATAAACGGTGCATATGGGGCTGTAAGCATAGAGGCCCCAGGAGCCAGGCTGCGTGAACACTGGGAAATAAGACTCGATAATCGATGCTTTCTCTTCTCGCCTCTCAACTCAACAAATATCGAAGAGGTTCCCCTTTCCCACTGACTGAACAACTGTCACCCAATCTCTAGGACAGGTGATAATGGAGGGAAAAAGCCTGAGAGACTGAAAAAGAACGATAAAAAGGCCCATTTTTCACATCACCATCTTGAGTGGTGGGAAAGCTGGGTCACTGCTCCCAATCAATTCCTAGTACTGCCATGTTTTCCACTAGGTGTGGCTTGGAGGTTTGTGCACATCAAGCCTCAATGAGTATGTGTTTTTGTGCGCGCGCACGTGTGTGTGTGTGTGCATCTGAGCCCGTGTTGTGTGTTCGCCGTTAAAAGAACTGGCTTTACCAGAAAACAGATGACTCACACAGTTTGGGGTTGAACTGTGTCACGAGCGTCACCGCTTCCACTCCTGTGCTCTAATGTGTTTCGTATGTCGCTGATGCAGTGGGTCTGCTTATCCCTGAGATCGGACAGATAAGGCCTTAGCTCTCGTCCCACAGTCAGCCACCTGCTCCGATAAGCGGAGAGCACGAAGCGAGACGGGCGGAACCTAACACCGCTGATAGCATCGCCTCTGTAAATCTCTGGACACAGGAATGTACGGAAGATACAGGAAGACAACACGGTAAAGAACATGAACGATCTGAACGATGAGAGGAAAAAAAAACAACAAAAACAAGTCTCAAAATGGGACAGAGCTCATAATATAGAATATGCTGTCCCCTCTCTCTCACCACTCGATCTCACACTGAGACGTACACAAAAATGTGCACATGCATACCAGCCCCCAACCTGCATCCACCATCTGGCCTTCCCAAGGCTCAGATGTCTCTGGGGTAAGGTGAGCTGTGTTACATTATGTGTGCGTGTGTGTGTGTGTGTGTGTGTGTGTGAGAGAGAGAGAGAGAGAAACACAGAAAGATTGAGGAGCCAGCGATCATGTTATTGAAGAGAAAATACACACGATACAGTACACTGCAATATGTGAGAAACCACATTGGAAAAGAAGCTGCAACACTTCAAGGAAGTACAACACATTAACACACTGCAGGTACATGATCTGCAGACAGGGCTTTTCAATGGAGGTCATCATAGGTGACCAGGCAACGTTTAAGCGCACCTTAACACCAAGCAGTCTTCACAATGTGGACAAAGTAAAGCCTCTGTTGTGGGATGAGGACATGTCTGCTGCCCCTGCCAGGCATTATGGCTTTAACACACTACTGACGACAAAGGCACCCAAAAGTACAAGAAAAAAAGAAAACATGAAAAACTGAATTCTACTTCAGATGGCCAAAATATATATACACACACCAAAATACACACACACACACACACACACACACACAAAACAAGATAAACAAGTGAAATTATCTGTTCATCCAGCAAGACAATTTCACTTGACAAGATTTCTCAGATTAAGATGTTAAATGTAGAAATAAAATGCATTTAAAAGGCTTAAAATAATTGTTTTTATAATAATCAGCTTTATTTGTCATATGCACAAAATTTGTCATCTGCATACATCTCTCAGGGATGGAGCACCTGGGAACAATGAGGTTCAGTGTGGGTTCAGGGACACCTAGCAGACAGCAGGAGATGGGGATCGAACCTGTGACCTTGGTGTTCAGAGACAACCACTCATCCAACTAAGCTACAGCCACCCCTTCACTCATGATGTGTAACTTTTTACAGACACAAAATAAGTAATATATACTAAATATATGCATGAAATGTGCAGAAAACGCTGGTTTCAAAGACCAAAAGTATTTAAAAAAATACGAAATATAAGCAGAAAATAAGCAGGAAATGCTTGCAGATGTTTTTGTGTGACTCATAAAAAAAGCATATTGAGTTTGTTACTGAATAAAACAAGATTTATCTGATCAGACTTTGGGGGAGAGATGCAATATATCATATTTTAGCAATTATTTACCTCATTTTAAGATTTCATGCCTATTTGAGACAAAAAAAAGTTGTGCTTGATTTAAAATTCTGGTGTAAAATTGAATGCTTAAAATAAGAAATTAACTCTTAAAACAAGATTAACAAACATGTCTAAATCTAAGTTCTTTCATTTTGGTAAGACACACACACACCACCTCAACCATTGGTTGTACATTTTCATTCTGTTTTCTAACAATTTGAAGTGAGAGAACAGGGAAGAGGAGAAATCCTGCATTTACATTCATTAGAGACTCAACAGGACTCTTTTCACAGGCTGTATCCTCTGCACAGCTGGCGAGCTCACACACCCAACTCACATCATCAAGTAGCACAGAAATCTTAAGTCAAAGCTGGACCAGCCTGTTGGGGATAATTTCAGCCGTACGTGCTGGATCAACCTGAGACGCTTCAGTGCCCCTCTGGAAAAACAAACACTTAAACCAAGTGGAGATGATATGTGAATGAAGCAAGACTTTCACACTTAGACTGATTTTGTCCATTGGCCCATTTGTCCAAATCAGGTGCACAAAGGGTTAATGTCACCTCACCAAACCACATTATGAGATGGTGGACTAACAAAGCCAGTTTGCAAGCCAATAATGACATTTAAAGTTAGTCTGAATATAATCCCAGCCTCCAGCTGCTCTAATTAGAAAAATAACTCACCAGCAGAATAAGAATGGTGAAATTTCTGAATCTCAGGAGGCTGCTTGTGACCTCTCCACAGTGGGGGTCAGAGAGATGGGTCAGCGGTTAGACAGTGCGCCTGGAGCAGAGTCAGTGTCTTGCTCAAGGACACCTCAGCTGGACAGTCGCTTGCTGAGACAGATGCTGGAGCTCGCCCTTCATCTCTGTCCTCCAACCTTTCTAATCAATATTCCACTCTCACTCTAACACTTGTGATTAATGTATATGAACAGTGTATGGTTCTGACCTCCATAACTACGATCTGATGCGGAAGCTAACATTTATATTGTTTATTCAGGAGGCTGCCATATTCTATATTGCGTCCACTTGGCCCCTGAGGATGAGGCATTAGAATAGTACAGGTGTTTAACACAGCATCCTAAAGGACTGGTTACAGCACACTGCTACTGTTCATTTATCATAATGGTACTGAATGCTGCTGCTGTTTTACCCAGGCGTATGTCACATATGTCAGATAACTGCAGCAACAGTGCTGTTCAAATGCAAGCTCCTCATTTGTGAAACACACATACTGTATCTTTTCTGGAAATCGCTGACCTCACTCCATCTGTCTTTTTCATCGTTTTATCTCCCTCTGTCCCCATCTATCATTCAAGATAGACTGCCCTCCATTCCTCTTACCTCCACCACCCAGTTCCAGCCCGTTAAATGAGCGGGCTTATCTGACTCTAATTGGTTTAAGGGCAAACAGAAATAAGCAATGGCTCTGTAAGTAGGGGAGAATTACCACTGCTGTTGGCAAGAACCATCCGCACACCACAGAGAGAGTGAGCAGAAGAAGGGAGGCAACAGAGGAACGGGGAGATTAGTGGAAGGAATTAGGGAAGACAGAGTGGGATGGAGAAATGAGGGAAGGGGGGAGGTGGAGAAGAGAGTAGGCAGAGAGAAGATGATAAGAGAAATAGAGAGAAAAGAAATATGAGGGTGAAACAGAGCACTGCACATGCTTCTTTTTCTAATTTCATGCACATCCCCTGCCTTCCCTCTCCTCTGCGTTCGCTCTTTGCTTTTAGTCTGACTGACCCTCCAACAACTTATTGGCAAATGCATTTTGTTTGCAGAGATCACGCCTCATGGATTTGTAAATCCAGCACATCTTTACTCTCAAACTGTATTTTCACACTGACTGCACCTCATTTAGACACGTGCACACCGTAACACGCTCACCACCGAACGAATGCTCCCGCTTCAAATCTTATTTTCTTACAATGCTCTGCTGCCTCCCATCCCTCCAGTCATCACACAGTTCATCAGTGATGTGTGGGGTGTTTACTGGGGGTCTATGGAGGTCAAATAATTCATCTAATTCATCGCAAGAACGTGTCCGTATGGACACGGCTGCTCCTTAGTTTAAAGTTACAAACAGACATGCATGCATACACACTGTGTGATTATCAGCTGATTTAGACTCATAACCAGATTAAGGGTGACAAGGGGGGTATGGATAATGTGGTCAATGGCTCCACACTCTCTCTCACATATACACATGTGTGAACGTGCACACACACACACACACACACACACACACACACACACACACACAACATGAAAGAGCAACAGATTGGAGTTCAGATCAGTGCAGATTTTAACTGGCCCATGGGACAACCTCCTTTCAATTAGCAACCCAAACAAGGAATTCACTTTCATCCTTGTTACCGAGGTAACTCAGGGGCCATCTCCTCGCCCATGTTTCTTTCTGATCCCATTTTTATAAGGAGACATCCCACACCCCTGAACTATCGGCCTCCACTCATCTCTCTGACTTGACATTTCTGCTGTCATTTCACACTGGGTAAACATTTCAACCTCAAAATATCCATCCTTGCAAAAAAGGTAGCAATTTGGGCCCGAGCTTGGGATCCATAGCTGTGCTGAAATCTGATGAGCAAAAACACGAAAAGCCACCGGCGAATTACAGAGCACACCCAAGGCTGGGAGCAGTCCAGGAGCAGAGCTGTAAATGATTAAAGGGCAAAGTTTCATGCAAGAAAACTCACTTTAAGTGTGCTTCCAATTTACTAATTTATACTACTTGGGATTTATGTGTGATGTGTTATTATATGATAAAATGAGAGGAGAAACTATATATGCCATGATGCTGCTGGGATGTTCATCCATTAGCCCTTACAGCACTGGGTCCCCAGTGTAACACAGCAGAAATGAAAAACATGTTTAACAGAGTAGATATTAGCTACTAGTGGCACTGCTGCTTGTCCAGATGACTGTGTGAGAAAGAACTGAGGAAACAGAAGGAGATACAGGAAGACAAAGAGAGAAGGGAATGAGGGTGGATGGAGAGGAAAAACAACACAGACAGACAGCTGAGTGTTTTTAATAAAGAGGTTTTTGATTTTTACAAGTAGAAAAGAGACATTTACGCATGAATACATTCAAGGAGGCTTTCAATCAGTGCAATCTCTGAGAGTTTAACTCAGCATTTCCAAATGCCACAGACTGATGCTCAGGGGCTCGTTGTTACAGTTTCATACAATTTAATGAAAACACGTGACAGGACTCCTTGGAGGTTTGACTGACACTTACAAAGCAGCCTTGGTTTCCCAATGAGGGAAATGAATTGCTCGCAGGATAATAATGAGAATCTAATAATGGAGAACAGATAGAGGAATCTGCTGGATGGACTGAGGAGGACTAAAGAGTGAAGACAAAAGATACTAGTAAGAGGAAAAAAACTACCGCACAGTGCGTGATTAGACACATTAAAAGTGTCGCTCCTCACACGGACAAGTAGTAGCAGTGACAGGCAGCGGAGCAGGAAGGAAATAAAGCGATAAGCACGGCGATCTGCTGCGATCCACGTGCAGGACATCCCCGCATCCCATGAGCCAGACGTGCAGCGCTGCGCGGCACAGACAAGTACGACCCGGAGCTTTTATTTACCTTCCATTGCAGAGGACGCGGTGACCAGCACGCATAAAAGCGCAAGCAAATCCACTGTCATGGCAGAAGAGTAGTGTCCACAGCCGGTCCCCAAATAACCAAAGACGCACGGCGCGCGTCAAAAAAAGGAATCCCTCAGTTGTGAGAGCGGTACTCCAGCAGATAGCCCGTGTTGTGAGTCACATTTCAAGCCGTAGTAAACAATGTGTGACAATCAGAGCCGGGGAAGCGGAGTGTAGGGGCTGAGGGGTGCGAGGAGCAGTTGGGGGTGGGGGGAGGAGGTGGAGAGGGGGGACACCAGACATGGCCTGCTCTCAGCCCCCGTTAGAGCGACGGAGCCAATCACGAGCCTAGAGCTGAAACTCACCAACCAATCAGCGGCCCGCTGCTCCGCCCACCTCGCATTGTCAAAACACAAAACTTTTCTCTGACCTATTTGAAGCGGAGTCCGCTTCACTGAAGGGAAATAGCGCCACCAGTCGGGTGACAGCAACTGCTGCAGTCCAGGTGCGCACAGAGCCAAGCCTGTGTGACCCATGGGAGACGATCTGGTTCACAGTAACACTGCTGTTCAGCTCACTGGTTACTATCACCTTGGGATATAAAATTTTCTATTGATAAAAATTAAATAAAACCCTGCAAAATGAATTATCCCAGCTTGGCATTTTACTCTATTTTCATCACTAAAGTGACAGTTTGTTTGCCAACTCCCCCACCCCATCTTTGAAAAGTGTCCTAATATGTGGTCTGGCACCTTCCCTAACCTATCATGCTTGAGCAAGTGCAAACAAATGAGAATGTGCTTTAATAGCGTTAGCAAATCCAACTGCACCTCCTAATGATATTAAACAGGCATTGCACATGGGCTCGCCTCCCCTTGCCCCTGTCACCTCTTTTGTGTGTGCGTGTGCTGCAACAGATGGTACACACAATGGGCTTCTCCCCTCAGGGACACAGAGGACCGAGGTGTGCCTCAGCAGTGGAAAGGGGGCAGTTGCCACCCCATAGCCCAGAACCGCACACCTGTCTTGGGCTAGATATGTCCCCCCCCCAAGTCCCTGGAGCTGAAGAATTGGGTTGGAGCTGTTAATCTACAGCCTGAGTGGGCCTGGTGTTACCGGAGGCCACTGCATGGCCTAATACTTCAGCACTGTCCCTTCACAGCATACTGGCCCAGATACTTTTTACCTGCTTTACTTTCTATGGACTTAATGACTGGGTTCTACTGTGGGGTTTCCAAATATTATGTTGCTCAAATTATTTTTTTATTGCACTTCGATCTTGAAGAGGCCACAATGTGTGGCTTTCCATCTCCAACAAGCCTGAACTGTTTTCACTGCCTCTATCTGGGTGTCATCCTGGATAAAAAATTGAGTTGGAAATCACATATAAATAATACAAATGTAAAAATGTCAAACAAAACAATAAACAAAAAACAATTGTGATGTTACATAAGGTAGAGGATTATTTAGATGACAAAGCATTGTACATTTTATACAACATTATGATTGTTCCATATCTGATTTACTGTGTTTGGGGAAATTTGCGCAAAATGTATATTCAGTCAACTTTCACTTTGCAAAAAAGAGCCATAAGAATAATCAGTAGGAAACAATATAGAGATCCAACAAATCCACTATTCCTTCAGTTAAAATTGTTAAAATCTCAAGAATTAGTAGACTGCAGTATTTTACAAATTATGTTTAAAGCACATAAAAGAACTTTAGCAATCAACATTCAGAAAAGGTTTGGAAAAAAAAAAAGAAAGCAGGGATAACTTAAAAGGAACAGAAATAAAAAAAAACAAGGTTCAGAACAAAAACTGTGTAACGTTTCTGTGTTTTTGAGTTAGTTTATGGAATAATCTGAGCAAAGAAACCAAAGAGTCAAAATCAAAATTTAGAAGAACAATTAAAGCTAGTATGTTAAGGAAATATGATAAAATATGCTAGTTATGTTTGAATTGTATTCAGAGAAGGTGGACAAACATTTCTTTATGTTTTGTTTAATATGAATAAATAAATTGTATTTTGGGAACACGAATGGAACATGTCTGTCAGTGTCGGCTATTTTTAGCATTATTACTGTTATTATTTTGCTATTTATTGTGTTATCATTGTTTTTTAAGTTAAGTTCCTTGTAAATTGTTTTGGGGGTAAAGGGGATTATGTAAGACTATTCTTCTTTTTGCTTCCTTTCATTCCTGTTTGGGAACATTGTGTATTCTGTATATTGAATTGTTTTGATTTCAATCAACGGCTGAGATAAGATTAAAATAAATAGATAAATCTTTTGTAGCCCTTTGCTAGTCAACTCCTAACCTTTACAATGAGAGAGATCATTGTAAAAGAAAAGTGACTCACACTTAAGAAATAGTTCCAAGTGTGGCTCAGGTCAGCAGATGAACTGGGGCAGAGTCAGTGCTTCAGGAGCATCAGGCAGCAATATCCATGGGAAAAGCAATTGGTGAGAACATTTGTCATTTTTAATGGTGTGGTGAGGAGTGGCGCTGCAGTGTGACATGGCACGGCACAGCATGGCTCTCTGTGTTGGCTGCGATGCAGGCCCATGATAGCCACCTGGCCTTATTTTTCACCAGGCCAGTCATCATCACCTATGACTCCACAGGTCATCTCCAAATACAGGAGCAGCACACAGCAATCTATCCCTGTTTGCTGTCCACACCCTGGGGGAGGAAGGAAGGAAGTAAGGAAGAATATGAGGGAAGGGAGGAACAGTAGGGCTGCTGCTGGAGCACATCCTCCCTTACAAAGCACACAGAGACAAAACACACACATACAATAACACGAAATGTGGGTGCAGCCGCTCACCCACACAGCACTCACATAATGATCCACACAAAGCCACACAAGCACTTGCCTACTTCAGCTCAAGAGCCTCAAACCAATACCAATACTGAGCCCAAAACATTGCAAAGAGCCTCTCATTCTCTCTGTGGTCTGATTTCTTCTGTGTGGTTAAGCCTTTTAGGTGCAGCATCCCAATTCTATTATCTTTTCCTCCATTCAAGACCACATTCAAGACAAAATAAAAAGGCATCCTCTCTCCGGGCTGTGGCTATTGTTGTGACTTATGTTTGATGAAATGCGTTTCCACTCTGGGCTTTCTGTGAGCTGACCCTAAAAGTTATTGAGCTTTTGACCTGTAAACATCCTACTGGTATCTACCTCTCCATGACCAATGTGCCGTGACCTTTACATTTGTCCTCTCCGTCTTCTGTTTCCTGATTCCTGTTTGGTTGTTGGGTTAAAAAAAAAAAAAAAAATCACGATTGTTCTGTTTCTTTAGCGGAGACAGGCAGGAAATATGAAACAACATAAAGAACAGAGAGTAGCCGCCATACACAAGGCAGGCCTTTTAGGATGAAAAGACAAAGGGCATTTTATGGAAATGACAACATTTACACAGATGTATGCTCATTATTCAGATATGCGATACAGGAGTGGAGAAGAGGGATGTAGTTGCTGACAAGAGAAATGCACACTAAAAGCAGCCAGATGATTATAATGGTCCACAATGAGAAAGGGGGAAACAGACGTACAGGAAAGATGTTTCAATTTCCCAGAGACTACGGTAGCTGGAAAGGATTGTCTGGTGATGAATATGAATGCATGAAAATGAAATGCCTAAGTCAATATGGAGACAGTGCAGGGATCCAGGTGACAGAGGAGTGCAGTGCTACACCCACCCCGGGGGGCTGGACTGGTTATTAGGCTGGGCTTTAGCTTCATCCATCTTCAGGAGTCCGGGCGCTGGCCATTGACAATATGAGTGCAGAGCCAGGGCTGAATACAGATGTGCTGTGGACCAGAGTTCCCCAAACAGAGGGTCAGGATTCACGAGCGAGTCGCAGCCACGGTTGTACTTTCTGGGTCACGGCTCAAGAGGGGAGATGGAAATAGGTTCATTGCAGAGGGGTGCATGAGGTTGGTTAAATTTGCTTCAAATGTTTGAGTTTTGTTTTGTTTTGTTTTGTTTTTAAAGGCTGCCAGCCAAAGGTCAGCACCTTTTTTCTGTGTTTATACTGCAAAGCATAACTCCAAAGACAATCTTCTTCAGTGAACTAAAAATGTAATATAGCTGTGAAAAATTCTAGTCCATCATGTCCTACAGTACCAGACATGAACAACTTTGAAGGTTAATGTGATGCTTGTGGTAAAAAATCCTATGTAAGAAGTAAGAGTTTGAAGAGTAGCATGACTCTGTGACGGCAGGTCAGACGGGGAGGCAGTGCAGGAGCTAAATACAGCGCTCTCATTAATCTGCCGATGATACCAAGACTGATGGTGCCTGTCCCCTGCTATCAGCACACAGACACTTCAGAGACATTCATTGCACTTCCCTGACACGGAGCGACACACACCGACAAGAAAAAGCCCATCCCAAATATTCTCTATGCATATACAGGATAGATTTAACAAATGTTTAAGTTTTTGTGTGGGAAAGCTCAATAGAGAGAGAGAGTAGAGGGATTAAAGTGTGTTACATTTCTCCTTGCAGAGATGCAGTGAAAGCATTATTTGCAGTTTGATTAATAAGTCGTTAGCTTACGTTCATTCTATTCAAGATTCAAGCTCTTTAGTCACCATTTATCACAACAACACAACGAGGAGAATTCTGAGTGTTGAATGAGGGAGAGCATCATTACAGCTCGCTCTTCTTCAAGGGTTTGAGTGAGAGTGGAGACAAAGATTGACTGTGTGTTCAGGCCATGTTCCTGCTGGTATTTACTCTTTATGTGTTTGGGTTCGTGCATGTGTTCACCGTCTGGCTCTCACTCCAAATGATGGATAATGGATGGGTCCATCCCCCCTCCTCAGTCACTCTGCTCTGTCAGCTGCCAGAAGGTTTTCTTTAGCAGACGATGTTCTGGCAGTCAGCGTCCAATCCATCGCTCAAAAAAAGTGCCACCAGTCCTAAAAAACTGAGAGGAAGATACACAAAACTTAAACACACAGAATCCCTCCAACATAATCCAAAATTATGCACAAAACCCTAGAACAAATACTTGATGACCATGATGATTAGGATGCATGCTTTTTAAGGATTTCTAATCAGAGAAGAGGTTAATGGGGTTCTGTTCATTCACTTAGTCTTCGCAGCATTTACGAAAGTTTCCTATTAACCGTGTGGCCTCAGTCCTCTCTGGCGTGATACACCTTCCAATTTATGCGCCAACCTTCTCCTCCTACTTCAGAAGAAGTGCCTTGACAACAACAACGTTTGACACATGGTAAATTGTTTTTTGGATGCCTGAACATGTTATCATGGGCCAGTCGACTGGAGAGACTCATAAAGTAGCTTTCTGGCTACAAAAAGCGACATTTAGAAGGTGGACTTGTTAATGAGGAAAAAACAAAACTAGCCTGACAGCTCATCACTTTATGTCAGCTCCCAGTGACAGCCCGTCCCACTCATTCCCCGTCTAGTTGTTTGTTTCACAGGGACACCATCAAAATGCATCCCTCTGTCTCCTCCAACCTGTCTTTTTCTCCCCTCCTCTGGCCTGTGACAGATAGTTCAGTACAATCTATCAACCCCAGTCTGCCTCAGTCAGGGTCACTGCTTTGTTGAGCCTCATATGGACAGAACACACACACACACACACACACAAAACGGCCCGCATCCCTGAGCCTGTCATGCTAAACGGGATAAACATCTGGAGGTGGAGGGGGAGAGAAAAACAGAGGTCAAATCAATCTGCCCTCTGCCTGCAGTACACTGATCCCCTGTCATGGACTGACCTCTGCAAAAGCCAGCAATGAAACTCCAGTGATGCATTTGAATACAGAGAGTACAAAGTGAACACAGTGGATGAGAGAACATCAGAGTTATTCTGATGACCATTGTAATCCATCCATCATCTACCGCTTATCCTCATAGGGTTGTGGGGGGCTGGAGCCTATCCCAGCTGTCTTAGGGTGAAAGGCAGGGTACACCCTGAGCAAATCACCACCTCATCGCAGGGCACATAGAGACAGACAACCACTCACACTCACATTCACACCTACGGTCAATTTAATTTAGCCAGTTAACCTAATCCCCATGCATGTTTTTGGGTGGTGGGAGGAAGCCAGAGTACCTGGAGAGAACCCACGCAGACACGGGGAGAACATGCAAACTCCACACAGAAAGGCACCAGGCCGGGAATCAAAGCTAGTACCTTCTTTCTGTGAGGCGACAGTGCTAACCACTACACCAGCCAACCACTGTAATATTTTTGCTTATTTTACTCACAGCAAATAGTGTCATAATCCTCTAAATGTGTTCATGTTCTCTGTTCTCTCTTCTCCTGTTAAAGAAGCTCAGCTCTTATTGCAATGTAGAACATTTATATCTCAGAGATCAACATTTTGCAATGTAAAGTGTAGTAAAGTGTACAAACAGAGAATAAAGTCACCCTCTGTGTGTGTGTGTGTGTGTGTGTGTGTGTGTGTGTGTGTGTGTGTGTGTTGTCATTTGAGCTTCTGTGTTTTGTTTGGCTTCCTGTTCATGGCACCAAATGTTGAGAGGTGTATGAAGGCAATAAATGCTCTGAATTTCAGCACCTTTAAGGAAATAATTTCTTTCTTCAATCAACTTAAAAGTTTAACGTTTAAAAAACGCAAAAGAGGAGTCATCATGTCACCGATGACTCTATTTAACAATAATGTGGTTATTGCAAATGGTTTTATGTTGCAAACCATGGTCAAATCTCATCTTTCATAATTTCTTACTCACTTTGCTTTGCTGGCCATGCAGACAGATTGGGTTTTGAGATTTATGCTGACAGCCCATTACAGTGAAAGTGAATGAATTTCTGCTGCTCTCAACAATAAAAAGTTACTTTAAAAAAAGCAAATAGTAATGATCATTTCCATAAACAATGCACAAAAATCAATGTGAACACTTTTTATTCAAAACAAGCCTCCCAAACAAATATTTGTTCTGAAAAGCCTTTTTGATGGTTTTTAGTTTGAAACGCCACGTTCACAAGTGAATTGGCAGTAGCTGAATACTGAATATGTATGTATTATGAATACAGGGACACAGGATTTGTGACAGTAGAGGTTGTTTTGCAGTTGGAGGCCCTCTTGTCAAAGCCTCTTTTCAAGTCTAATTTCTTCATTAATTTATTATAAAGAGACAAATTCAATTTAATTAAAGTTTGTTTTGCTTTCAATTTGGCGGTCTTTTCTTATTTGTTGCTCTGCCAGCAGAGTGTTTGAGTTTGTGATTGCATTTTGTTTTTTGTTGCCATTTTGCATTTCACATTTAGTTTTCCAATGAGTTTATTCAGGTTTACTGAGTGCTAATTTAAAAGATGCACCTTAGTTCGTACTTGATTCACACGTGTAAAACAAGCGTGGCTTAAAAGATGAGATGGCAGCTGTGACGGCAGAAAAAAAAAAAAAGAACAAAAAGGATTCATAATAAGCCATCAATAAATGTCATAACAGCAGAGCTCAAAGCTTTTTGCTTGGAGGACCGAAAGAGTAAAATGACACTTGGCTGTGGGACAACAATGCACTTGGACATTTGTTATTTAGATAATGACCTCATCCAGCACAAGCACGCGTCCACATAGCAGTGATGCAGTCATGCACACATGCAAACAAACAATAGCGGTGAGTTAACACATTGACCTTCTGATATTAACACTGACCTTTAAGAGCTATCTTCTCTCCCAGCATGCATCATCAGATCAATAAACACTGCTGCCAGGTGATGCTCGAGGTATTATCGGCCTGTTGCAGGCTCAGTGATAGGGCGCACACTAAAATGCAACAAAGCCCACGTCAAATCCTAAATGTCACACCCTTGTTGTGGACACACTATTTGTGCTATAGTGATCACCACTGTAATACACACTCCCCAAACACACCAGCACTCAACACTGACTTGTTGACCGTTACTAATTGTTAATCAGTGTTTGGTGTTGTGTGATTTGAAGTAATGAGCATAAGTGAGAAAAGCAATTAATAGTTTCAACCCCTGATTGCACCTTCTCCATATATTTCTGTCTGCCTTTTTTGCCCTCTCAGTGTTTTAGTCCAGCACATACTGTAAATGCATGTGACTCATGTCATCACCTCAGCCAATCAGAAGCCGACCTCATTACCAAGCAGTTTCCCAGTCGATGATTTGCTCCCCAGCGCATTGAGGGCTTGATGGATGACATTGTCCCATTCCTAAAAAGTAAACAAAGAAGGATTTAAAATGAGGTTTACAATAATCCAGATATAATATCTCACACAGAGCCCTCCTGATGTATAAACCATGATTTCACATCAGTCTGACTTATCCATATGTTCATTTCCAGTACACCGTTCCTACCATGAGCTCCACTACCAGTGGCTCTACTCTCAGCGTTCTGCTGGGAAATATAGTTTTTCAACAGTTATGAAATATTGACACAGTACTCTCTAGTCCATACTGAACCTTATTTGACACAGAGCTAAAAGAACAACATTGATCTTATGTCAGTGTTCATACCAAAACAAGCCAATTCTGCAAAAAAAAAAAATAAAAGACCTACTCTAAGCTGGAAAAAATGTAATTGTAAATAGTGGTGAGAGAGGCTGAGTATAATAAAATAATATTTGATATTTTGATTTGTCCTTAAGATTTTTATTGTTATACAGGTTGGTTGATGCATGTTAGAAAGTTCAATCATTTCATGTTAATATAAAATGATGGCTTAGGGTTCTTATATACAGTAAAAACAGTAATCTATATATTACACAATGAATACAATTAATGTGTCAAAGAAGCATTTGAATGAAAGCTCTCAGTGGGATCATTTCAGTGACAAAACATGAACACATGAAATGACCCATAATTAAAAGTAAACATAAAAAGTAAAAGTGCAGTTCTGCCCTTATGCATTTCCAACCATCACTTAACTGAGCGCACATAATCTTGACATGTTGTTGGGCACAATTTCAAAACCATTTCAATTTACCATAATTTCCCTGTGCATGAAATATTACAATTAAATGTCCCAGTAAATGGGATCTTCTGCAGTATCAGTAGTGCTGGGTGGGATCAAACTCCCAGTTCACATTAATATCATCAAATAGTCTGTAGAGGCCACATAAATCACACACACACACACAGTCATGCTTTGGCCACAAGAGGGGGTAACCCTGAAACTGATGCGCTGTGGGAAAAAAACTGCAAAAACTCTATATGCCACAGAGTGTACAAGAAATATAAATACTATGCCTTTACTTCTTTAAACTTTCACATGATGAAACTAGAAAAGTACTCAGAGAGCGCACAACTCCGCCAAGGCAGCATTCTGCTGCGATCTGTTGCATTGCTCTAGCCCCTTCCTACATGAAGTTATGGTTAAATACACATATTTGACCTTGGTGACCTTGACCTTTCACTGATCTTGATCAAACTGAATCGGTGACTTCTGCAGTCCTATATTATTTTATATACCAAATTAAGTGACGGCTGGCTGAAAATTGTACACCCTGGAGTACACGTTCAGAAATATGCAAAATCTCCCATACATTACCATGGCGTGACCTTTCATATGACCTCAAGGACCTTTAATCGGATCTGATCACCACCAAAAATTAATCAGTTTTAAGTTAGGCCACTTCGGACCAATCCTGAAAATTTCATCAAAATCCATCCCTAACTTTTTGAGTTATTTTGTAAACACAAACAAATAAACAAACCCTGATGAAAACATAACCTCCTTGGCGGAGGTAATGACAGTTGTAAGTGTAATAACAGTTCAACTTACAGGACAAGACAAAGTGGGCTGTCCTCTTCCTTTGTCCTCGAAGACAGACAGAGTGATAAGTTCAGCAGGGTGGTCTCTCTCTCTCTCTCTCCCCACAGCTGAACTTCAGGAGAAACACGACAGCTGTAAAGATCAGGGGGTCAGAGGTTATTATGGATTGTTTCAGGTCACGGGAGATAGCTCAAGACCCTGTGGTTTGCTCAAATGTCAACTGGAATCATAAAGTGTCATCAGGAATCGTGCTAAGCTGCAGGGAAGTGTGTCGATACCGTAGCATTCGTGTTAATTATATGCCGTATAATATATATTTGTGCTGCTTCTGTTTTGTCCTTGCAGGTGCAGCAGGAGGAAGGCGTGCCTGTTGTTAGAGCACTGCCACTTTCCAGCACAGTGAAAACATGTCCTGCAGAGCCACACAGCACTTGGTTTACTGCTGTGATCAGCTATGTGGTGATGCCACAGCGCCACCTGGCGGCTACAGATGTGCCACTGCAGGTATAAAGCTCACTGTTACAGTGTGATGCTCATGATCATGCTGAAAAATATGAATTTAGATACATGAGCTGCTGCTTTCAAAGAAAAATTGACATTTGGTTCAATCAATGTTTGCAGAACACAAGAGAAACTAAGACAAAATGAAGACATCCTGATGTTATTATACAACTTCAGACACTTTTATTATGCGTGAATGTAGTTTTCTGCTGTTGAAAGTATAGTATTGCATCCTGCTGCCTTTGTGAAGCGATTTAATTCAAGCAATCTGTCAATTTGTGGCTCTTCTTACTGTTGAAGATTCTTTGTTAAAATATTGAACTATAGTTGGCACAAACTCTGCTGCCTTCCTCTCAACTGCCATTATTTTATTACTGCATGTCAAACTGTTCCCTTTTTTAAATCTCATGAACGGCAACATGTGCTGCAATAGAAAGCAGGGAAGAAAAACGCTGTGAGGCAGTAAACAGAGGGGACTTTGAGAGAAGATAATGCATTCAACAAGTTTGTGAGGCTGCAACTGTTGAGAGTAACAGTGACTGTTTACACGTGAAGTTTGAGGCCTCTGGTCAGTTTGAGGCTCCAAAAATATTCACCCATTTTTCAGAACAGATGAGAATATCTGCAGTTAGACAAATGGTTAAAATCATAAAATACATACCAGTGGTCAGGAAGACATAAACAATAAGACATAAATAATAGTGCATTGTATACTTCAAAACAAAGGCAGTAGTTTGGCTAATTGTTGCAGTATGACCTGGTGTGTGTATATGTATATATATATATATATATATATATATATATATATACATACTTGATGTATCTAATAGATGTAGCAACTAGTAGCATCGGTAGGCTCTTACCTTGACATGCAGCTTTACTGACTGCTGTTCTGCTTCACTCACACTGGTGCATTACTGCCACCTACTGGAGTGGAGTGTACAGCCCCATTAAATACAACTGAAAAGCTCTCCTTTAAAATTAATAATGATAATCCATCCATTATCTACTGCTTATCCTCATAGGGTCGCGGGGGGGCTGGAGCCTATCCCAGCTGTCTTAGGGTGAAAGGCAGGGTACACCCTGGACAAGTCTCCACCTCATCGCAGGGCACATAGAGACAGACAACCACTCACACCTATGGTCAATTTAAATTAGCCAATTAACCTAATCCCATGCATGTTTTTGGATGGTGGGAGGAAGCCGGAGTACCCGGAGAGAACCCACGCAGACACGGGGAGAACATGCAAACTCCACACAGAAGGGTCCCGGGCCCGGGATTCGAACCCAGTACCTTCTTGCTGTGAGGCGACAGTGCTAACCACTACACCACCGTGCTGCCCCAATAATGATAATGATAATAATAATTTGTTTCTGATTCTGCTGCTGTTTACCAGTGGACTTCATAAGCCAAATAATTTTCTGACAGGATATTTGAAACTTGGGGATGATTTTGTATCAAAACTTGATAACTTGACCTCCAGTCACCTTTCTGTCTGCACCATGGGCTTTTTCTAGTAATTGCATTTGTGTGCTGAAGTGTAGTTCTGTGATTATTGTATTTCTGTCAACCTTTCCAGGAACAACGCTTTCAAAAACCGAACCACCGGCGCTCTATGGAGTCACGTAATTCTAAAACTGTGACCTTTGCTGGATTAGCTTTGACCTTTGACTCACTACACTCATCGTCCCCTAGAGTACTGTAATCAGGATCAGTGCCCATAATCAGACTGATGACAAGTAGGAACCAAATCTATCCTCAAGTGCGTAGCTGTGGGATCACAATCAAGGGATGATATAAAAAAATGCAATTAATGAACAGTTTGGATCTTGTTCCTTTGGTCCCTTTAATCCTTTCTCTCTCATTAGGTTCTGGTGCCCAGGATGTATCATCTGTCATTCTGCCACACACTGTGGAGGCATGGATACAGCATCAGTTGAATTTGTGAGGAAAAAACAAATTGTTCAAGATTTCTGCCTTGTTATATCTGCAGTGTCTCACCGGATAGAGACTCAGCAAAATTCACCATATTAATTTCTAAACCAGAAAAGAACATCCATCCATTAATTTTCTACCTCTTATCCTCACATAGGGTCACAGGGGGCTGGAGTCTATCCCAGCTATCTTAGGGCGGAAGGCAGGGTACACCCTGGACAAGTCTCCAGTTCATCACAGGACACATAGAGACAGACAACCACTCACACTCACATTCACACCTACGGTCTACGGTTAAATTAGCCAATCAACCTAATCCCCATGCATGTTTTTGGATGGTGGGAGGAATGGTGGATGGTGGGCCAGGATTCCAACCCAGTACCTTCTTGCTGTGAGGCGACAGAGCTAACCACTACACCACCACGCTGCCCAGAAAAGAGCAAAATATCCCCAAACCAGCCTGGGCCCTGAATAACCAGAAATCAAGTAACAATAGCAATCTTTACAACCCAAGTGTGGCAGTAATTATAAACATTCAGTTAAGAGAGAGAGAGAGAGAGAATGAAGCCAACCAACCAAAGAAGCTAAAAAGTACCATGTAGACAAACCTTGTATTGCCCACACCTCTAAGGCATCACTACCCTCTGATACTGAAACATTAAGGAGGTGAAAACTCAGACGACTAGAGGTCAACAAACACGAGAGTTTATCTGTATATTGACTGAACTGTATAAATACAGCAACATATTCCATAAGTCGCAGTCCTGACCGCACAGTCGAAGCCTCGAGCAGAATTTCTCAGAAACAGTAGTTTTCATTTATGCGTTTCGAATCAGTTTTGTCTAATTTATCCTTATAATCATATTTTTCATATCTCATGTGCCCATAGAATTCCTCCTAAAGATGCAATGAGACTTTTCCTCCGCTGGGTGGCAGTATGTGCGTTCGTACAGAGCGACCTGAGGGAGAAATCCATTTGTGAGCTCTTTTTTTTTTATAGTTTGACCCATCTCATATTCAGTCATCTGACAGAGGCAATGATGTGAAGCCCTTGATCTCAAATATAAGTACCGATGTAAAATTATATAACAAGTCAGGCAGCTCCGTAGTAGAGAGGGAGAACCAGAGAGGGAGCAGGAGGCTTTAGTTCAATTACAAAGCAGATCAAAGAGTGAGGGGAAAAAGGTGAGAGAATATGAGTGTTGAAGCCAAAAGGCAAAAGACACTTTTGCAGCCATGTAGGGATCTTCAGACTTGACAAAGAAGACTTACAGGGGATCTCTCTGTTTAATTTTCTTCTTGCCTTTTGATGTGAAAATCTGCAGGCATTCTTTGTCTAATCCACATTTAAACAGATGGGATAAAGCAGCTAAAACAATAGAATAACTACCCCAAATACCACATTTATTTCACAAACACTCCCTTACTGCATGGTGCTGATTCATTTGGTAGGTTTACTGATATATGTATATTATTATTAAATCTCTGAGATGTGTTTGTCAGTAATATTAAATGCACGATCCTGGTGGCATGTTACTGCAAGACATGTTGAAGCCTGAGAGCAGCTCAGGGTGTGTATTGAGCTGTGGAGATTTTATTGTGTAAGTGTTTTGCCCTGTTGAGCTGATATTTCAAACACAGAGACCATGCGAGGGCTGCGAAGCAGTCGTTCATAAAAGTGCTGTGAATCAAAGGGCAAGCTGAAAAGCCAAAAGGCTGGGAATAACCTGACTACTTTGGTGCAGCGTGTGCGAGGAGGGAGACGGTGAAAAGCTTCAGACAAAATCAATAGCTGAGAATGTGAATATATCTCTGCGTTATGTGTTTACAAAAGCAGCCACTGAAGGAAGGGAACTGCAGCGAGATGACTAATAAGTTCAGTGAAATTTAACAATACAGTTGAGAGAAATGTGTGGTACAAATATATTAAAAAAAAGAGATTGAATTCCCACGTTGGGACGTCAAACAGACGCTGGTGTGAAGGAGGTTGACCTTCAAGGACAGACTTTGCATATGTATAGAGGCAGATAAGGTGGCATTTGAGATTTATTGTGATTAAATATTCATAATCTTGGTTTAAGAGTGCTGCTCTGACCAAACTGCATATAGGATTTTGTCTCTTCTTCACTCCTATAATTTGCCACCCTCATGGCAGACATGGAAACATTGCAGCGCTGCATTACAACCACAAAGTCCTTCTGTTCACATACTGGAAGTGCATTTTGTAAATAGCAGAGCTGTATGGGAAGCGTGGCATTTCACCCTCCCAAAGGATGATGGTTAAGTACAAACACCTTGTTAAAACCATCCTGAGAGGGCGATCATCCCATTGTCTACACGCAGAAACAAGACAAAGCACTTGGTGTTCTCTGAACATGTGGGAGTTTTTTTTTCCTCCTGTGCAGCAACACCAGACAACAGCTGTCACCACTGACATCATCACTGGAGTGCATTGGCCCTTTTAAGGTGGCAGTGAGCCCCAATGCGTTCTGGGAAACAATTTGGGCAGATGGTATCGGCAATTTGACGAAGCGCAAACAACTTTGTATTCCAGAAACCTGGAGACAATGAGTCTGAATGTTGTCTTGTGAGATGTAAGTGGTTTGTGACTAGAATCTAAGACCTTGTTTAAGTCGAGATAGTATGAAAACCAAATACCGTTTTTTCTTCACCCACCAATAAAGAAGCAGGACACGAGCATGTTGAAAATCTTACAATGTATATAATTGACACAAGATTTCAGGTACAACAGCAAATGAGACATTTGTATTTTTCAACCTCTTTCTGGCATCTATCTTCACCATAAGCACAAACTCTCCATAGATTTCTGATAACAACAAAACCAAAGTACATAAAAACAAGAGAATTAAAAGCACTAATTGGGGAGGAAATGTCCTCCTTAATTGGCACCTTTGAGAAAGTCCTCTCATATTCAACTCAGTGTAGAATAAAGCCGTCTTTTAATGGTGGTATAATCAGCTTGGCATTTTTTGCCACCTAATGAATGAGGGCAAGATCGAGGTGCACAAGCTGATTTGAGATCAGCACTATGGGCAAACCTCTCTCCACGCCTCCCCTCACACACAGCGAGGCTTTATTTTTACACTGTTTCTCCACAGTTGAACAGGAGACGTCTTGCTGGGCCACATCTATCTGCATACACACATCCCCAATCAATAGTCGTTTCTGGAAGGTGTTGACTCGCGTATCGATCGACCATCTTGTGATGTCTCTGTGCAGACAATGCCATTTATTGGCCTCATAAAAGTGCAGGTTTAATAAAAGGGAGGGGGACTTTGAGCAACAAATTAATGAGATCAAAAGGTGGTGGGGGGGAGGGGGGTTGTGCAAATTTCAGCCGATGACATTGTGAGGCAGTCATTGAAACTGAAGTTGTGAGTCGTCTTTGAATTGGAATGTCACCATCACAGTTGGAGTCATTTCTCATTCTTTACGGGGCTTAATATGGACTTTTACATCCAGATTCAGATTTGTCCAGAGGGTGTGGTGCTCTTACTAATTATTCTTTGTTCGAAAGGTGTATTCTCATTTTGAATCTAAAAATGTACCCCAACTCCAGACAAAGTGTCAAAGGCAGTCACAGGCAGAGTTCTTAAACCAGGGACTAACAGACAGAAAAGACACACAGAAACATAGCAGTCATGAATTAAGCAAAAAAAAAAGAAAATATTATCCAAGTAACATGCCAAGTTACAATGACAGCCTCATCCAGAGCAGCGATTCAGTATCTGACAGATGTGCTTCTGAAATTCTGACAGAGCTCAAAACAGCTTAATTTGATCTGCAGCATTATCAACTTTTAGGCGCACATAGTTTTTTCTTTTCATAAAAGGATTTGTACTGATAAGGAGAGATGCCAACAACAGAGTTGGAGTTATTACAGTAGTAAGATGAAAATCCCATTTTTTGATAAATGAGCTATATATCTTCTGTCGCTGTCAGTGGAATTGCACTAAGTTAGACAATTTTATTTCAATATATTTTCATACATTTAATTTCTGCTATCCAAATCAGATTTGTAAAGGCTCCATCGTCAGACCTTCTATTGCTCTATCAATCAAAGACTCGTCCACACATACTGTACACAGACAAACACACACATGCATGCGTCGTCCCATCATCCTGCACTCAGCGCTCATTACTGAGAGCTTTGACATTTATTTGAATTAAAATGCGGTATGAGTGTTTCCGCATCAAGAAAAGCCTTACACTGTGTTCCCACAACATTCCCAGCGAGGTTAACACGTAACGAAGCACTGCGTCATTGTCATATTGCCTCGCCAACATGTAGAAGCATGAGGGACGCTTTAAAGGTCATTACAGCTGATGAGCGGGGAGAAAGGGGCGGGAATAAAGAGGCACTGGTATAGAAAAGTGGCAGAAAAATGGAAGGCAGATAATGGATACACTATGACATGGAGAATGAAGTCAAATTTCTGGCATACAATGATCTGGCTATTAGAAAAATTTTGATACCTGTTTTTTAACAATATGTACACTGCTGTGTCTGCCATACAAATACCAGTACATTTCAAAGACGTGCATGTTGTGGCTTCACTGTGATGTGGATCATTGCTGCCATCAGACAAAAAAAACAGCACATGACAATGCTAGTGGCAATTAGGATGCTAATCACAGGAGCACTGGGTCTTTGCAGGGAGCACACATAACATGTTATATTAATGCTCAGCTGTGCGCATGAACAGAATACTGAGTAAAAGCGCTCCATGGCAGCAGTACTTCTGCTTCTGCGTACCTTTCTGTTCTGCTACACGTTTCAAAAATCACAAACTGACGATTTTTTGCAGTGACGGCAATCTCAAACCGACACCCCCACATACAGTGCTCTATAGTGGGAAGCCTCTGTCATCTGACCTGGCTCGGCCCAGCACGCGTTCTGCTTAACAGACTCACAGTCAAACCCACACAGCCAACAGGTTTTTGGGAGAGACTGAGATCTGTCCCAGCAGGAGGGGGTGGGAGGGTGGGGTGTAGGGATGAATGGATGGATGGAGTGGCGGACGGGTCATGTTACTCCCACATTAGACTATCATGTCGGTGTGAACACGATCACGGCTTTTATTATAGCTTACACGATGAAATGGCAAAAAAAAGTGCTGACGCGGCGCGCTCGCATCCTCGCCATGAATGTAAGTGTGATGATAGTGTGAGGCTTAATGCATTAAGAGGTCTGCTGGGTCGTGCGGTCCAGACTATCCCCCTTTAAAAGTCAGCAATATTGTATTTCATTTAAGTTTGTGGTTTGCGTATATTTTCCATAAACACCGTGGAGTGATTAAACCACTCTGGGGTCCTTAGTGAGTTATTGATAAATAAATAATTCTATTGAAAACAAGTGCTGTTTTAGAAAGGAGTGGAATAACAAATCTGAGCGCCACTGCAAAGCCCCATTGTCCCTCTCCCCGTGGTGTCAACACCAGCATACTGTTAGCAACATTGTCTCACACATGTCTTAGGTACAAATATAATCTCAGAGAACCCAAACACCAGAAACAAAACATTAGAAGATGCAAAAAAGACCAGCTCTAAAGGTGTCATAATATAGCAAGAAATAAAAGAAAAGAGCAGAACCCAAACATCTATGAATACTTGTAATTCCATTTTGCTCTAATCCAAAACCAAAAGGAAGTCCATCCAAGTATTTTTTGTTGTTGTGGTTTCCTTATACTTATTTAGTTTTGGCAAAGTAACTAACCCCCAACTTCTCCTCCCTCCCCTTTCAGACTCTCCCCAACCTCCGTGTCCTGAACTCAGTCCCAGTTGGTGGATTCCCCGTCAATTATCGCCGGAGCAGCAGAATGAGCAGCGGCAGCAGGTAAATGGCGATGCAGGGGCGGTTCAGGTTTGCGTTGTTGATGCTTTTCACCTTCTTGTTTTCTGGAAGGTAGGGGTAGATTATGGGCTGGTTGGTGATGGGGACAACAATGCGTGGACCATGGGAACACGTATTGTCAGAGCACATGCCACTTCCTGAACCGCTGACATCATCACCTACAGACAGAAGGTCAAGACATCAGTTTCATGGTACAGCATGCATGCAATCTGCAAACAGTGTTGCTTATGTATTCATAGAATTAACATATAAAGACCGTTGCCACATACTCATACATATTAAACAGCTACCAGTAAGAAAGATGAGGTCTGCGGTGCAGATGCAGGCACCAAAGAAAGGATGAGAATTTTACCACCAGCATCTCCTTGTGTTACTTATACTTCCATAGCCATTACTCAAAAAGGCACTTTGATTTCAGCCGATATTTTTTATACTTTCTTCTCAATGCGTTTACCATTTTGCTACAGTTTTTACAAGCTAAGATATAAGTATGCTGCTCTCTCAGGTGAGCAGAAATACATTTATTCTCTTAATCTAGACTTAATTAATAAAGCCTGTAATCATCAGAGAGTCATGTGGGATGAAGTCTCTCTTCAATGTTCTTTAGAAACGTTCGGGCCATGATGGTAAAAGCACTCACTGGTGTCCTGAAAGTCCACATCCTGGCCATTGAGAGCATTCCTCAGGCGGTGCGTCATGATCTTCAGCTGCATTATCTGTTGGCGTATCGTCATGTCTGGTTTGGTGATGTCGATTTCCACTTCAGGGTTGTTGATCTGGCTGGCAAGGCCGTCACCCATCACCTCCGGAAGGTACCTGGCAAACATGTGAAGCACAGACTGTCATCACAGTTAACTGGAGACAATGTAGTGTTTTCTGAGTGGAGGACACTGTGGCTTGTAGTGGCAATGACAGAATAAAGACACACTGAATGTTGTCACAATGTCAGGATGCAAAAGTAATGACACCAAAAGTGGGATACTACTACTACAACATGTCTCTTGGTTGCATACAGAGTGTTTACTTGCTTGTCTGTTCGTGAAACACACTGGAATATTTATCTATAACAAGCTGCAGCATAATGATGAGTCATAAAATCAGCCATAATCTACAGACCAAAAAAGGCTGACTGTAATATGTCTTCTTTCAAAACTTAGTCTTACTGTCACAATGAATATTCATTACAAAGAAGAAGAAGATTCTTCGTTAGACAGTTTTAAATAAAGATTGCTGTATTCCAATAAAAGGAAAGGAAAGGAATCTGGCTCACCTTGCACGGCTCATGCCATTCCAACATTTGTCCTCGGCTCCTGTTCCAGTGGCCACTCGGTCACTGCAGAGCATACCTGGGAGAGAAACCCAGTATGGCTGCATGTCCCTCAGTCTTATGGTTACATCAGACACCTGAGGCAGAGTTGACAAAAGCAGATTCATGAGCTTTTAATACTTTGTCCATTTGAAATGGAGAGGAAGGAAAAAAAAAGTGTCCTCAATAATCAACTGCAGGGCTCAGGCATGAGAATCACTGATCCATCCAAGCATCCATCCCCATCTAATCACCCCATAGCTGTCTGTGTAAAGGTGAAACGAACAACAAAAAGGGTTTAATTGCCCACGATGAGTAATGGCTCCAGTCATAAACTATCACAATGAAGGGGCCAGCCTGCATCAGAGAGCAATAACAAGGACAGATACTAACCAGTTTGTCCATCTTGGAGCTGGACGCAAGCCTGTCCTCCCCTGTAACCTTCCCTCTCTTCATGACGTCGTCACCTCCTGTGCTGCTGGTTCCTCCCTCTCTGATGTTCCCACATGACTGGAACAACTGGGGCAAGAAAATGGAAGAGAAGATGATGCATGAGCAAAATGTAGAGAGGATCCACAAGTAAGGTGAATTCATCTTTAACTAGTAACCTCAGACTGTCTCACATACACTTCCCTACTGTATGCTGCTGATTTTTATCATGGTGATAACAATGCTGAAACCAGCTCTCTGAACAGAAACCCACAAACACACTGCATCAGCAGAACCTGTTGTTTGACCAACTTATATATAAACACACAAAGAACCTTTGAGCATATTAGCGCACACACAGATCTCTACCTTTGAAAGCCAACAGCGACAAGTGGTTCTGTTTATTTGCATGACCCTGAGAGTCAATCACAGCGTCGCTCCAGCAGAATGATTCACAGCTCAGAAAGCACTACTTGTCCCTACGGGGCTTATAAATGGAGCCCAGAGAATACAGAAAGACTCAGTCAATCTGTCATCCAATCTGGCCTTCTTAGAGGAGCCTCAAGCCTTTGAACCTTCACACAGAACTATAAAATAATCCTGTCTTAAACTTCCAGTCACATCTGTCAGCAGCATAACTCGTTGGTGTTGTGTGGCTCACAGCAGACTGAATAATGGACTGAAAAACATGGCGTGGGCTCTGTTACAACACAGTAGTGGCAGACAGACCTCAAGCACATACTTACACTTATGTACACTGCAGTTTCCATACATGTATGTGGTGTGTTTCTATTGGGAACATATGGCTTTTGATAACATATCATAACAGATTATGGATATGGAGATAATCTGTCTTACACTGTGTCTACCACTGTAGACATGAGTTGACTTCTATGGGATCAACACAGAGCTTTCCATTAGAGCTGAAGATCAGAAGCAGAGGCAGCGTGCCAGGCTCTTTAACTCTTTGAGTGCCAAAAACATATATTTATGTCCTTTAAAACAGAATGCTTGAGTGCCATAAACGTATATGTTATTTCCTTTTTTTGACAGTGGGTCGCCGATCGTGGTCTCCCGCAGCCTGTGAGTAATATTGGGGCTTCTGTGATTTGTAGTTGGGACATAAAGGGACGGTATACTGAAATTAAAGTAGGAAGTGGAGACGATCGTAATTAGAGAGCAAAACAAACGGATTCTGGACAAAATTTTGATGAAAGTGGCTTCTACTTCTTCTACTGAAGATAAAACAAGGAACAATATAAATGGAACAATATAAAAACAAATGTTTTTTTCATGATAAAATAGAGTCTCTTCTTTCATTTGCGCTGTTCTGCGTTTTCAGTCATAGCACAAAATATTCTGTGCATCATGAACGATTACTCAAAATGGCCAAAAACGCAGGCACTTTCGGTCTTAAAAAAGGGCTAGCACTCAGTGAGTTAACAGCGAACCAGCACAGAGGAAGCTTTGTCTTTCCTCTCACCATCGAACACGTTTTCCACCCTGACCAAACTACTCAGTCACTGCTGCCAGTGCTTTTTAAGGATCTTATAAACGTAATGCTCAAACACATTAAGCAGTCATGTGAACGCTTGGCCTGTGGGCTCTGTCATGATTGCATCCTTTTATTCAGAATCTCATATGCAGAACAATGCAAAAGCATTAATGTAGTAGTAGGACAGGCGTTAACTGTTCAATCAAAGGTATGCAGGGACAATTAGGTAGTATGGTATGTATGTGTATCAGTTAACGCCAAGATGGTTTACTGTCTTGCTACTACTTTAATAGCTTTAAGTGATATGAATATTTCTGAAAAGTGTTTCTTTTTAACATGAACTATTCATGACTAAATAAACATTCAGCTAATCTGCTCCAGTGGGATAACGTTGGTTTGCTTGTTATTGACAGTCACTTGGCTACATAAGCAGGCAATGACACAACTGTCATCGTTTTGATTCCAGCGTTTTTAAATTTTGATTAGTGCATGGAAGAGCATTTTATCCCCAGTCTCGCCTACTTTAAACCACTGAGAAGAGCACACAAAAACACAAACTACAGGAATATTTCTTGTGAAAAAATAAATGCAACAGTTGTGATGGCTTACATAGGATCACCTGGCTCATTGAGAGTAGCTAGAAAACTATTGTTTACCAACTTGATGGAACATCAAATATAACTTTTTCACATTGGGTACTCATTTTGAAAATGTTTGCAACATTGTGGTTTGATTCACAATATAATTTTACTTCTTTTTGTGAACTGTCATTATATATTGGACATTCTGCGTAGTGAAACAGTTTGTATGGTTCAGTCAGCTGTATATGTGTGTACCAATGCATGCTCTGACCTTGCTGTTGATGGTCTCTATATTCTCCATCATGGTAACCATGGCTTCTGATATGCGGTTGGGGAGTGAGAGAACCACGCTATCCACGCCGGATGGGCCGTTGAAGCGTCCAGCCACCTGCATCATTGTTTCTGCAAAGGCAGAAAGTACAGTTAGCGTGAAGAAGTGTGAAATGTTTCATATGTCGTAAACTGGCGGCAACATTCTGCTGTGCTCACATCGTGTTTCGAGTGTACCTTTGAGCAAACATATGGCTGAACTGAAAGCATGTCTGAATGTGTGTGTGCTCCCCACCTGCCAGATGCCTCCACTCGGTGTTGAGGTCAGCCTGGTTGGACAGACAGCCCTTCATGACGTTGCTGCAGTAGTTGACACAAGGTCTGGCAGAGGCCATGCCTCGGCAGTGGGGACAGTAAGTCATCCTCATCATGGCCCGCATGCACTCCTGGCTCAGCTGCACCTGGGGTAGGGCACAGACAAAAATAAACACTCACACCTGGATGAAAAATGACTGTTTTGTCAAGCGTATATGATCTACTAGCCTAAAAGAAAGAAATGACAGCGGCAGGTGATCGAACATTTGACCACTTTCACTGTTAATTGCTCTGCTGCTATTGTACAGGACCATTTGAATTTTAGTTTTAATAAGACGTGAAGATGGAAATTTCTTAAGCCAGACAATGACTGTCACAGAACCGTGGGAGGTCACCTCCCATGGTGACCTTTTTTTCAGTTTGCATCAGAGTTTCATTCAGCACAGTTTCCTTGGAAACCACTTTAGGAGAATTCGCTTTTTGTTTCACATGCAATGAAAAGGCTCTGACATTCATACAAGTATTCTCAGTCCCTCTCTCCATCCTTCCTGCTCCATTCCTTCTATTTCACTCTCTATCCCACAAGGCTGTTTCCCCTGGAAAGAGCCTCGGTGCGTGAAAAGTAAAACTGGGTTAATACCAGTAAGCTCTGTTCACAAGAGAGTACAGCTATGCATACAAACCACAGGAAGTGTGTGTGCATGTGTGTGTGTGTGTGTGTGTGTGTGTGTGTGTGAGAGAGAGAGAGAGAGAGAGAGAGAGAGAGAGAGAGAGAGGTGGAACGAGCCCAGCTATGCATACAAAGCTCCTCTAAGCTGACATCTGGGCCGGCCTGATGCTTTTCCTGGAAACAGTTCTTCCAATAGCAAAGTCACAGTTAAAACCAACTTTCAACAAATATACAGTGGAAATAGGACAACAATAGGGATCAGGTAGGGAAACAAATCATGGACACTTTAAAGCCGTGTTGTGATACTCAAGACGGGTCTCAAGATCACATTTTGAAGGTCTCAGCGTCATCTCAAGAATCGACTGCCTTTTCACTCGGTCTTATTTCAGTCACAAAGAAAAGAGGATTCTGAATTTTACTTTACTTTAAAGATACCTGTGCATTACTTCATCAATGGTGCATTTATAAAAGAGGTGAATGAAGAGGAATCCTCATTTGTTTTCGTGGATGTTTTAAAGGGAATGTGGATCGTTCGAGGAGCTCCTGTGGTTTACATGTTCAACATTTGATCATAAGTACGTCATATAGTGTGGGACCCTCAAAACCATCGGTCTCCATACACTTTGGTCGTGGTCGTGACTAGAATACAGCTTTGAATAGTCCACAGACCTGTCAGTAGATCAGTTCAGGTAGTCTGCTCGGCATAATTGGACATAAAACGATCATCGGAGCACGGACAGTAGCCTTGTCCCCTGATAAATATAAGCAGCACTAACAATGACAGCTCCCCTGTGGCTGTCATGGTGTTAATTTGTGCATCTTAGTATTGAACCCAGTTTATAGGTCCTCTCAGATTTCTTTTGTCATCCACATTTTCTCTCACACATTAAATACATTGTTTGAGTCATAGTGTTGAAAATGTGTTTGTCAATTTTCAAATAACCTTCACTGTGTTCTGTTTTTAGTCCTTTTTTTCTTGGTTGTATTCTATAACTATTTATGGCTGCATCAACCCAATTTCCCCACAAGGATCATTAAAATCTAATCTAATCATATTAGATCCACACAAGGCACAAGTAATTTATTTTGATACTGTTTCAACTCAAATTAAATCTTGAACCACATTAGACAAAAAACATAACAAGCCTAAATTAGAAAATACATCTTTGATGTATAAAAGAGATCAGAATTCAGTAATGATTGCCAGTTGCACAATGAGGAGAGTATAAAGTGAAATATGTGAAACAGAGAAGTAATAACCACACAGCACATTCCCAGGCTTAATCTCAAGTCATATGAGACATGAGTCAGATCCTCACTCCTGCCCTCCTTTCCTCCCCTCCTCCCCTCCTTGCCCTACCACTCATTAGCCAGGGATGAGTCAGATGAATGCCTCTTCGCTGAGAGAGAAGAGTGAGGGGAGGGAGTGTGCAGGGATGAGTGGAGAAAACGACTGAAAATGAGAGAGACAGAGGGATGTTTCAAAAGCTACAAGATCCACCAAGGGCGTTGGCAGGGGGAGTTAAAAAAAAGCCCAGGGTGATGTTAATGAAATGCTTATTAAGTACAGACAGTCATTAATCTGGTTTCTGTTACATCATCCATACAGTATTAATGCAGGGAATTCCAGGCCGGGCACAACAGACAAGACAACGTGTTCCTCCATGGTGCTAATAGGAGGTAGATGAAGACAACTTCCTCCGTTACCTTGGAACCATGGTGCACCAGGCACTGTGGAATAGAAACAGTAATAAGACTCAGTGGCCTACAGTGATGCTGCAGCTAACTATTGTTTTTATTATCAATGACTCGTTTGATTCTTTTTCTGATAACCTAAGAAAAAATGTTTTGAAATGCCAATCCCAATTCCCTGAGTACAAAGGGACGTCCTCAGATTGTTCCAGCAATTGACAGACATAAAACAGAAAAAAAGGATCACACAACACACACACACACGCACACACACGCGCACACACACACACACACACACACACACACACACACACACACACTGACCTTTATAGTTACATATTTCAAATACTGTCTTTTTGACGTTTGCACGTGTATCTCTTTGACATCACACACCCATAGCCTGACTTGCCCTTGCCCTCACCATGACAACCTGCGACCCTCACCTGTACGTACCATCTATATTGCTTGCGGGATTCTTCTGTCTCTCTCACTCCCCTCTGCTTGTCTTCCCCCCTCTAATTACTAAAGATATATGAGCGACCTCTCCTCCTTGTGTTATAGAGCGAGACAATCCAGACTCCTTGCCTCCAGAGTGAGCCATGTGGCGCGTGGCCTACTTCCTCCACTCCCCTATTTGAGGGAATAGAACAGTCCAGAAAAAGTTAAGGACACAGCAACTGGTGCAGCCCAGAGCGAAGCAAGGGAGGAATTAATACAGTACCTGAAAGAAAAGACTGCATCTTCCTGGGGAGTTATTCAGTTTTTCCACACATCTCTCGCTGTAGTCCCATCCTTTTTACAGATACTCTTTCAACACCTTTCCTCGCCTTTTCTATTTTTCATGGCAGATCCAACTAAAATATTGAAAGGTATTCCTGTAAGCTGGAAGCAAACACTTCCTTTTAAAATATGTGAAGCACACATTAATCAATATAATTTTATTATATCTAGCTTTACAATCAAGCAGTGTAATACATTAGCAGCGTGTGGTAAACATCTTCGGTCACTGGGCCCTTTAAGTGGCAAAACATAGCTATAAATAGGAGCAGTTGTCTCATTAGGGTCCAATCAATTGAAGATAGAATTACAGGGGAAAGGAAGGGAAAGCTAAGATCCAAATTAGTATATCAAGATATTCACACTAAACGGAGACAGAGGACAGTGCAGGGCACAGCTCTGGAAAATATCAACAGTGATGATTAAGCACAATGTGCTGGGTAAGATAATGACAAGAGATGATGCTGAACAGTCTCTTTCCCCTCTTTCTCTTGCTGTTTCTCACATTTGTTCCCATCACAGCCGAGTGAAGTGTGCTGTAAATTAGCCTTTTTTAAAATTGCACAGTTGAATTAGAAATGAAAAGAGTCTAAAGTGACTACTGTCTTGATACTGCTCCTGCCTTCCCTCTTGAGACCTTTGACAGGTGTGAGCAAACAGGGCACATGGCAGCGACTACAGTGTCCTCACATTAGCGCTGGAGTGACATATTGTAATTTTGTAAAAGCTGTGCTAATTATGAACACGTTTTCTCCAGCGTGTCTTGTTTAATGATCACATTGCTCACTGTCCTTTGGTACCAACAAAATGACATCAGTCAGGAAATGTGTACTAAGTAGCAGCCACACAGGGGAAACATGCATCACTGTTTGGATGGGAATGATGAGGTGTGTGTTTCCATACCATTAAGCAGAGCTGGCAGAGCTCTACAGGGACCAGAAGTGACTCTGGCCGATCTAGAGCTGCACCCATGTGACACAAATCATGAACAGCACTTTCAACACAGCCCATGCTAATGTTTGCTTGAGTTGAAGTTAAGTACTAACTGCGTCTAGTTCTGCTAAACTAGTTGCATGACTCCCATAGCTGATTCCAGGGTGGGCAGTTTTAGTTGTCAAGTCTATTCCCAGGACAGTCACCAGGAAAAGATGTATTGTATTAAGACTGTTTGTAAAAGTTATGTAGTTTAATGATGAGAAAATATGGACAGGTCAAACAAACACACTGTCTATGTCCGTGTGGGTCCAAAATTTAACATTAACTTTATGCTTGTTACATAATGATGTCACATTACAGGGGCAGTTACTGTTTATTTACACTGTTACTATTGGTATATGGTATTTTTACATCATCATTTCATCACAAACCATTATGTTTTTGTAACTCTTGCAAGTAGTTGGTTGCTTAAACCTAACCAATCATGGCACTATGTGTTTCTGAGTCATACAAGTTTGATAATATACTGTGCATATTTTTGTCCAGAAACATTGACATTCAGCGTATCCAGTGGATGCTGTACAATACCAAGATTTTTTTCTGGAGACTGGGTTGTTATTCCTTTATTTTTACTCCCCTGTGGCTGTGGATGTGCTAGACTTTGCACTTAATTGAGACATCCTCAGGTCCCTTTGTGTAGGTGTGAGATATTGTACCTATTTTCTGGGCCAAACAGAGAGAGAGAGAAATGTTAGGCCGGGCTGTCTCACTCTGATACGAGCGAACAGTATGTACCACCCACAGTGCTAGCCAGATACATATATCAGAGGGAGAAGGATCATATAGATTCTCTCTCTGACATGCATCCAAATGTGTGGCCTTGCAGTCATTTGTAGCACCACGGCTTATTTTGTCATGTTTTTTTCCCCCCTCTTGCTCCTAGTAGTTTTGTGCTTACAAACAGCCTGACCTTGTAATATTTCTTCAAAGAAAGAATTGTACAGTAATATTCATCTCTGGTGCAGCATCTGTTTTTCAAAGGTTGCATATATTTCTCATCGGGCCACTGCTCTCAGCACCCTCCTTGACCACTGTCTGATGGGAGATATTTTTCACTGGTGCATCAGTTCTGGCCACCTCCCTTTCAGGAGATGAAATTATTTCTCAGTCTTGTTCTCATCTTAACCTTACTCTTGTCTTATACACAGAGGGGACCATTTCTCTTGGGAGATATTAACCCTCCCCGCGGCCTACGGAGACATTTTTCAGCGTGGAGCTGACATTAACTGTTGTTGCAGGGGCTGATTGTTGGAGCTGGGAGCCATACTTTATGGAGCCTCTTGCTTCCTCCAACATTGATCTGCCACTGCTTTATACTATGCACACGCTCTGTTAAAAACCAGCCTGTGTGTGTGTTTGGGTGCTCACATAAAGAAGGGCAGATTGCATTCACCAAGGAGAGATGAATACACAAGAATACCAATGAACATGCAGTGGCAGCAGAGAATATCATCTTTGCTGCAGATTAGACACCAGTAAAAAAGGTATGTGAGGCAATTAGTCGCTTTCATCAAAAACAGTAAACTTAAACAGCACGGGAAGATGGAAAATGGGACTATAATTTTAAGGAAAAGAAACTAATGGACAGAGGGGATGCTATTTAAAATGAAAAGGGAAGAAAATGGGAGAGAGAACGATTGAGTGGTGGGAAGAGAGGATTTACCTGGGACACCTTGCGCACCACCTCCCCACTGACCACCAGGCCTTGGACAAAGGAACGTGCTGCCACAAAAGTGCGGGTGACCATCATTTTCACCGTACGGGGCGTGTCTCCGAAGGGCCGTAGGGTTTCTATCTGCTTGGATACACACTCCAGGTAGTCCTCACCTGCAGTCAACATATGCATCCATTAAAAGCTAAGCAGAGGATACATCTAAAGATTATGCTTAAGTGAAGGTATCAAAGTCATGCCACTTCTTTTTGCTCTGCTCTCTATAAAACTACAGGCAACAAACCTGTGTTTGTAATGCACCACTAACCCATGAATTAGCTCTTGTTTGTTATTTGGCATGCTATGAAAAAAAGCTGGATGTACCTATGAAATATTGCTTGTTCGCTTGTTTGAAGAGCTTCTCCAGCAGCCTGGCCCAGAATTCGTTGAGCACCTCTTCCAGGTTGACGTTGGAGCCCCGGTAGTAGTGCCTCAAATCTGTGTACAGGTCAGAGAAGACCTGGAAATTCTGGGAATAAATGGAGCCCCAAGTTGGAGTGAAAGACTCCTGTAGAGTAATCTCAGAGCGGTTCAGCAACTCCAGGAAGTAACCTAAAACAGAAAATTAAACTCATATCAACTCATATTGACCAAACATTATCGCTCTCACCCACTGTACATGTGGTGTGTGCTGCTCAATATCAAGTCAGTCATTAACAAATATTCTGCAGAGCCATAAAGCTGCCTGCGAAATTTCAACAAACTATTACAAGAAAAACACTGATCATTTTTACACAGTTCCTCCTCTTATTCTAACTGCTTTGTGCTGCATACCAACACTTGCTTCATACTGTCAGTGAACCTGTAGCTGAAGTATGAGAGAGTGAGCCTCTAGGGGATGTCAGAGAATTGACAGCACTTCAGGGTGCAGTACAGTATATACTGCTGCGAGTGAGATATAGGGTACAGACAAACAGACAGGAAGGAAGGAGGGTAGAGTGTCAGCATTAGGTGGAGAAGTAAAAAAGTGTTAAAGTCTGACTGAGACAAGAACAAGCAGAAAAGCAAATGAAACAGTGACTGCATATCTAAACCCTACACTCAGGTTCTAATGTTTCGTCCAAACCGTTCATAAGGGGAGGGGGGTCTCTATATATAATGCAATCAGATCAGCTCCAATTATATCTACAGCCTGACGGACACCACACTGAGTCAACAATTTTTAAGCTTTGCTCTATTGTATTGCATTAGATTGGAAAGGTGTAGCTCGAGGTGCATACATTCACAATTCTAATTTGTTTTCATGAAACCCAGCTATTCTGTAGCCGGTCGCACAAACATTTTTACAGCCGTCTTGTGCGTAAACAATGTTTATAAATGAGGTCCTAGTTCTGCCAAGTGAATGGCAGCAGAACAACACCATCCCTGAACCATCCATCCATTCAGGGCCAACATTCACTCTGCATCTCCACACACACAATGGGTTCAAACCTGGTGTGTGTGTGTGTGTGTGCATCTGTTTGTCTGTCTGTGTGTATGCATGTGTGTCTGTAAGGCAGGGAGGTGGGCTGCTGTGGTCAGCAGGAGTGTTTACTTTGTAGGTGTCTCATCTCTGCCAGCCACCACCTCAGATCTGGAGGAGATGACAAAAAGAGGTGTAGGTTGTGGCCTCCACAGGGGACGCCCCACCTGGAGTTCACTTATTCCCCTAACAAAGCTGTTTTTCAAAAACATCATGACACACACAAACATCCACCACACATCAGGGTTATCACATTAAAGTTCACTGAAAATAAAAGTAGAGCTTTTGAAGAAAGCTAAAACTTAATTTAAACTATATCACTGTCAGCTATAATCACTACAGGTACAAAAGTAGACAATAAATTTCAGTAAAATTTCACAAAATCGAAGACACATGACATTCCAGCCAGGAGACAGTGCTGTGCAGCAAATGCTTTGTTAAAGTAACACAGAGATTAAACATTTAACATTATGGCCATTTCTAGACAGCTCTCCAACCATGTTTTGTATGTAAGCGATATATAAATAATAAAACCTTTCTTTGAACTAAAACATACTATGAGTTGAGTCAAAACCAAAATGAAAAATGAAGATACACTATCAAAAATCTTTAGTCGGCCTGTGGCTCCAAGTCCTCTAATCTCTATTTGTGGTGTTTCTGAGAGTTTTGATTGCCTGTCTGCCAGAGAGAGGAATATTGTTGCTTTTGCCTCTCTTGTGGCCCTCAGGCACCATTTTGCTTCACTGGAAAGATTGTAAACCTCCATCTTGTAATTCCTGGCTAAAAGACCTTATGTACTTCCTTTATCTGGAGAAGATTAAATACAGCATTAGAAGTTAATTTTGACAAAACTTGGGGTCCTGTCCTCTCCTTTTTCAAAGCTGTTCCTTCTTTGGAAGACTAAAACTATAAATCTGTTTGTTTCATAGAGCAATATAGTCAAATAATGATGATTAGGCAGCTTTATATGTAACAATGTTTTTCTTTTCTCTCTCTCCCCTTTCTTATGTTTTGTTACGTACCTGTTATGTTATGTTTTCTAACTTTATTACTTTTGATATCATTTAGGATGATTAGTTGTGTTATTGTATCAATATAAAATTGGGATACATGTACTGTACAACGGATGTATGTGATGCAGACAACCCAATAAAAAAAAACCCACTTGGTTCAAAATGAAAAATAACTGTGGATACAGAAGTTCTCAGTTTATAGTCATCAGTTTTCCTGATGACAACAAACAGGGAATCCAAGCAGAGTTACAGTAGCCAGCACCCACATGCTCAGAGCCTGAAGATGATCACAGCACTTGGAGTTGCATAACATTTTAATATGCTAAGCTCATCCTGACCCATCTGCGTGGCATTATCTAAGCACTGGCCTTGTTGGATACTGTATCTCTGTTCTGCTTTTCCGCTAATTAATAAACACCAGCCGGCCTGCTTCGCTGCTGCTGTTATTTGCTGCTTTCTTCTGGCATTTTCACAAACTCTAACCTAGAAGTTCTACTCTCATCAGAGCCACTGATTTCATACCATGTATTTAGCACTGAATGTTAATAATATAAATAAATAATAACAAAATAAAATGCTTAGTGTACCTAATGTACCTAAGCCATCTTGAAAACATCAAGGGGCACTCTTCAAGTTACATCCAATTTGTTTTGGTTTTAAAAACTCATCAGGTCACATTCCTTGTCCTACTACTGCCTTGTTTCCTCAGTCAAGTTGACACATATGACATTGAATAATGTCAGAGTACATTATTTCTAAACTGGAGTTTTGATGCACACTATGTTCAATGAGCTGTGGGCAACATACATTATATGTTTATAATTGTGTTTTAAAGATAGGTGGGAGAAACAAACCAAACCAAGTTACTATTTTACTATTTCTATAAGGCCTAATATAAGAAGACGAGATCTCAATGAGTGGGAAAGCAGAGCAGAGAGCCAGTCTGTTTTCCAGAGGCAGAAAAGGCTGATGCAAATGTTTTCAACAAGGTAGAGCAGCCGTGAACCTCAGCAAATGGCACACAGCTTTTGCACGTGCGATGCTCAGAGAGATAAATGCTTCGGACATGAAGCAGCCGCGTGCCCAGCATTTGTTTATTAGCAGGAACTCGGAGCTGGATGACACATCATTCCCCTGCTTCCTGACCTCCTGTCACTCAAACACAGCTCTGGGCACAGCCTCAAAGTACCAGAAGAGAGAGCTGCATCTTTGGCACACGCAAATGCACAAGTTTGTGCTTGACAACACACAAAGACATTGTTCCAGGAGTCAGTAGAGAAGCATATGCGCACACATGTGCACAGAGACACCAAGTTCAAAGTGACAGCATGTTCATGTGCACACACTGGCGCACAAGGATCACAAACACATTAGAAAGGGTAGAGAGTGGCAGTCAGTCAGACAGACAGACAGACAGACAGGCCATCGCTGCAGCTTTGCTTTTAATCCCCATTACATTTCATCCCTGCTGTGTACTGTCAGCCAGACTGTAGAAATGCCTGAAGTCTGGTTAAGCAAAATGTGTTTCAGCAGAACTATGTTGGTTCAGGTGATGGAGTGAAGTTGTTTTCTCTATTAAATGAACTATCCACATACCTGTTTACAGTCTCTATGTGGTTGGGGCATCTTTTTGAGCACTCAGGGCAAACAGTATCATGCTGTCCAGTTCTCCTCTGCCCTTCAGCTCAAGTGAATAATGATGATCATTAGTATGACACAAAGCCCCTTGTGCATGTGTGTGTGCGCAGTGTGCTTTTGTGTGTGTTCATGCCCTTTCTCATTCTTCATCAGTTTGTGTTTCCATAATATAAGCTCATCCCTTCTTCCTTTTACTCTCTCCGTTAGTCATCTACCATCCCATAATGCCTAACCTCCACCTTCTCTCCCCCAGCGTCTGCTCTCCAGGGAGGGAGTGATGGGAGGGGGAGGCGCCTAATTGCTCATACCCCAGCACATTGGGTGTGATTCTACTCAATTTTAGTGTACTAGTCACGATGACACTGGATCACTCCTTAATGCATGCAATACATGAAAACTAAAGCTTACTATAAGTGATGTCAGTTAGTTGTGAGGATTTATAATTTCCGTTTTTATAGCTACTAGAGGTTACTAAATGTTGTCCAATCAAAATATTTAATCAATAAGAACATGTACTGGTATATAAACGATAATACAAACTTAAGTCTAATTTCCTTATTGTATATATTATATCCAAAGATGATGCAACAGACCAATATAGTGTAAATTACAAAATAAATACAATTAATAGCAAAAATGAGACAGAGTACAGGAGTTCATTTTGGCCAGAATTTTTCTGTGACACTTTCTGATTCCACCAGGCTATAATTCACTATTATTCTGTGTAAGTTTAAGTAAGTTTAAGAAGAATCATAAAGTGATTCTATGATCTTATCATAATATCCCTCCTGTTTCCCTGCATTTCAAAACAAGCGAAATGAGCTGCTTTGGTCGGGTGTAATGCATCATTTTGAACATTTTCTGTACTTCTGCACCTGATTTGCAATATTGTCTTGCACATCATTGCAGAGGAATATACTCTTTGATATCCTGATCATACTATTTTCTCAGCTGTATCACATAAACCAACCACCATGCCACCCCGGCACTCATAATTAACAGGATTTTTTCTTTAATGTGACAGTAGATTAGGAAACTCTTTCTACCTCATCACACTCTGCCTCTCATTCGCTCTCTTCTCACTAACTCAAACACGTAGGACAAGCTAAGTCAAGCATGTGTGTCTTAATGACTTTGTTCCTGCAGTGAGAGGGGAGTTAATGATTTCATTTGTAATCACTCTGAGCTTCACATCCAGGCCACCTTGACATGTCAGAGGCTTATTTTAACTCTATTCCTGCCACTTATCCCACCTCCTCTAAACCTGATTAAACACACTCGTTTAAGTGTGCATACAAACCCTTATATGTCATAAAGTGACTCTCAAGTATTTCATTGTCTTTTACACACTCTTGTTTCAATCAATACAGTGCTTTGAAGCAGACAAGTAGCTTCTACCTCCACATGCCCTCTGTCTCTGTCTCTCTATCCTCAGTCTTCCCCCTCCTCACTCTGTCTCCCGTGTCAAGATGTGTTATTAACAAGAGACTCAGTGTAACACAGAGGTACCATTGATGTTCCTCCAGCTGCCAGTCACTCTGGCTGAGGGCTTGGACTGATCCTGAGTTACTTTCTCACAGAGAGGTATTAACTGACCGAGGCTTGTGCTACTCATTCCAGGATAATCCAGACCCATGGTTCTCAAACAGAGGGCTTTACTGGTCTGACAACATTTGCCACTGTCTAATAAAGTTGCAACCAACACCAACTGATGGAATAATCTGATCTGAAGCGGGCTGGTGATTAAGCAATCACAGGCTGACAAGAAATCACTGAATCTTTAACGACTCGTCTGCTCTCGAGTCTCCCGTGAAAACTCATTTTGGTGTTGTTTCCTCCAATTGGCAGTTAACAAAATCCTGCATATGCAGGAAATGTTTCAAAGCACCGGCGACCGTGCTGAACGACGAAAAATTGTAAACAATCCAAAATCTGGGAAAGGCTCCATTTTTCAATTACATGGGTTCTGTTGTTTTTGTTTTTTTTTTTACAGGTGAATTACACCAAACACACATTAAAATGGGAGAAAAATTAAAGTCAACATTCACACACTGATGCTGACATGAATGCTTGGGCGTACTGTAGATCTATACACTTACTCACATACAGTTCATGGCCATAAATTGATCTTTAGCTGAGGAACATGACAAGGTGAGTTTTGGCAGCGCCAAAGACACTGACATGGGAGGATTGGCTAGAAAAGTAAAGAATGAGGGGGGAGTAAGACTGGAAAACGGGACTGAAAAAGCAGCAATTGCATATCTCTTTCATATCTGACAGCCTTAATTCTATTAGTCCATTTGGCAAGTGCTGAATGATCATATTAGCTGGATGGTTCTTTGGCAGGGAGGAGAGAGGCAGAGAGACAGAGAGCAAAAGATGAAGCATATGCCAAGAGGATAGGAGGAGAACATCAGGTGCTATTGGTGCACTCGAAAATAAAACAACTCATGCAGTGACTCCGCCAAAGCCTGCACACGCCTCTAAATTTGTTATTTTAATGATGGAACAATTTAAGCTGCATCTGGATCTGATCTGCATCATAATATACAATCATGCTGATTGGCCGGCGGCTGCCATGACTGCTGGGAAATATCCAAATCTTGTCTGGGAAGATTAGGAGTTTGTACAAGACAGAATTGTGCAACATTAATGTGAATCAAAGACAGGACAACTGACTAACTGACGTTTAACTTTATCATGTTGTCACCTGTTACTTAAACTGGTGCACTTGTTTAAAAATACAAAATACATTCAAAGCAAGTGTAACAGTGTGTGAACGATTGGCAAAAATAAATATATAATTACTAATGCAGAAAAGCATGTTTAGCCAAAACAGATATGGCTCATATACTATATATACAGACGGTAGACTGGTCTTCAAGCAAGGAATCTTGTGAAGTATCCCTGTAGCTTGAGACATTAGTATCCAGAATGTAAACTAAAATGTTACATAAATGGTAAGATGTTAGTCCAAATTACAAAAAAATGGAAAACAAGTTAACTTAATATTTGTGAAGGGCCTATTTTCCTCCTTAATTTCACTGAAAAATGTTAATGACCTATGCCTACAAGCAAGTTTTGGCAGTCAACAGTGCTACATACAGTCACGCTCCACTCTCTTTATCATGTACAGCACCGAAGACACCCTCAGAAATGTTTATGCAACTACTACCCAGCATTAGCATTGTTGCTTTCTTTCAATCCCACCACGACTAAACGTGTGATCATCTCTCCCCAATATCTCATGTAATCCAAAGTTCTTTGAAAAACATTTTAAACATTGAAAAAACATTTAAACCTTAGTTGTCTGGCTGAGTTATCCTGTGACTGGGCTTTGTAACATCGCAGGCACAGCAAGGCTCTGTATCCTCATTTTCCCCTCAGTGGGCACCAGATGATTTTGTGATCTCTACATTTTTTCTTTCTTTTACCAGAACCACCTCCCACCCCCATCCACTAGCACCCAGGATCCTCAGCCTTTCCTTCAGTTTGTTCTCCCACCTGTGTGAGGACAAACAAACACTGCTGTCCTGAGGGCACACTGAATGCACAAACGATGATATGGGAGCTATTAGACTGTTTATGTGTCAGTGTGAGTCTCCATCAATAACAACACTTATCACACATATCCTGCACCCCAGGAGCACTGTGAGCCCCTTAGCCAGCATTTAGATGCTATTAAAAGGTCCCTTATATTAACAGTTGACACATCACATAATGCATGTCATTTATCAACGGGCTCTCTATGGAAGCCTTTCTCTCCTCTGAATTTCCCTTGCTAGCATTATGCACCATTTACCCCTGCCTCTTTCTTTTTCTGTCCATCTGGTTCTCTTTTTTCAGTTCTCGCTCGTTTCCTCCCAAACTCCTTACCCTCACTATCATTTGGTTCTCTCCCCCCCAACCTCATCTTACTTTCCACTGCTTACCATTCTTTCTAACACTGCTTTTCTCTTTCCTTTTCTCCCTGTCTTGTTTTCTCTCCCTTTCATTTTATCCATCTGAGGCGCCATCGCTCCTGGTGAGTAATGTGTTTGGCATAATTAGGCCAGTGTACTCCAGGTCCCCACCGACGTGATTTGCATGCTGATAAAATGAGCCAATCAAGCACCACAATGGGAGCAGATGTCCTTGTCTCTCATGACATCATCAGAGGTGACCCTGAAAGCAGGAAATTAGAAAGTGGGCGACGAGAGGAGTGGATGAGGCCTGTTGCTTAATTGTTGATAATTACAACACAGATGTAGAATGTGCCACCAGTGTCTAATCACAGTAAGCGTGGGTTTAGTGATTTGGAGGTGAAAGGAAAGCAACAGTGGGATACATTTGGTTGGCAACAATCAGTTATCAGTTTATTAGGTACACTTAGCTAAGACTAAAGCTGATATTTTACTTCACTAGAATCTGTATGCCTTGTTATAAGGGTGTGTGTCATGGCTCTGTGTGTACATCTGTCCAAGTCAATTTTAACAGTGCATGTGTATAAGGCGTCTTCAGTGTAAAAAGAACCACGAAACATCGGTAATGTCCTCTGATGTCTGTGTATGCTTCCATTTGGGAGAATAAGTCTCACCAAAAATATTTTGCCTTAAACTGAAAGGTGTTGTTGTCTATCCCTGTATGTAGACTTCAATGTAATTTTTGTAAGCCAACCACATACTCAAATATAGTCATATGCTCAAATATATTCCAGTTTTAACCTAGAAATGTCTTTTTACTTGCAAATTGCTAAAGCAGTTCTTACTGGGATTACAGCACGGCGTCAGAACTCCCAGCGAGCTGAGAGGAAATACGGCACGCTGCTGCTTGCTATCGGATGATGGCGATACAGACTTGTCCTTTGATCCAAGTTAAGGGCCTGTTTCCTAAATCTGATAGGAGAGAGCTTGATGTCATTCTCATGGATTGCTCCCCTGCAGTCTGTCTCTATGGGAGGAGATGGAATTACTCAACAGTCCAGCTGGGAGATGTTCAGAGCTCTACTTAAATGAATAAATAAGCGAGTCCTGCTTGGTCATCTAGAAATGAGTTGTACCCATAAACCAGCCAGCCAGCCAGCCAGCCAATACTCTTCAAATCAGATTAAGCTCTTTAACCACTGAGCTGCCTTGAACTGAAATGGGCTGGAACACACTGGCCAACAAGCATTTGGCTGCTCATAAAAACCGTGGGCCAGTACATGAGTGTGTGTGTGTGTGTGTGTGTGTGTGTGTGTGTGTGTGTGTGTGTGTGTGTGCGTGTGTGTGTGTGTGTGTGTGCGTGTGTTGATGATGATTCAAGACCTGAGTCAAGACCCAAGTTTTTTTGAGCTGTACTCTCTGTATCTATATATTCATCCAACTAGTCAAAAACAACAACAAATGACTTGGGGTAATAAACTGTTTCATCCATAAAACACACCAGAGAATATTTTGTCTTTTTTGCATGAAAAAATGTCTTGTCAAAATAGTTTCAACCAATTGAGTAATTGTTTTAGGCCCTCTCTGAAATTATGTTGCCAGACACACACACACACACACACATACACACACAAGAGTTCGGGCCCAGTTATGTGATTCAAATTGATTCTTACCATCAAATGACTGAGAAAATCCAACAGCAGCATTGTTTTTAGAAACATATAAAAGCTCAGGCACAGACAGAAGCCTGGTGACGTCCTGTAAGCAGTGAGATCAGGACAGGAGTTTTCTGCCTTTATGCAGAGTCATGCAGAGTCATTGAGCGTTATATAGCAGCAGTGCAAGTGAACACAGAGACACACACAGTGAATCCAGATGCTAGCGATGGCACCATCAGGCCAAACACCACCTGCCAGGTCTAAGGCTTCTGCCTGTCTAACACACTTGGCTGCCAGCTAACACACAGCTCCCTTTGGTGCCATCACTCTCTGTGTCCTCTCTGACCCTTTCCCTCTCACTTTCATATGTAACCCCCTCTCTCTTTCTATGTTTATCCCTTTCACTCTCCCCCTCTCTGGCAACCACTCTCCATTTCCACCTGTTTATCTCTCACTCTCTCATCCTTGTCCCTTTTCTCTGTATTTTTCATCCTTCCATCTGCCCTTTTCACTTGGTCCTCTACTCCATCTCTGTTTTTCTTGCTCTATATTAAACGCAGCATCTTTGTTTAACGTGATATATTATTTAGTTTGTAGCTCTCTACACAGCATGAATGGCAGTGAAGCGACTAGGAGTACAACCAAGTGCAAACCACGCACACACACACATTGTATACAAAGACCTAATTTTCAATTACTCACACGGTGACACATGCTAGATCACAGACTTACAAACACATGCATATAAACACACATCTACATGCTCACATACATGCAGTGTACAAACTGGCGAGCATGCCGGTCCTCTAATCTGCGGCTTTCTTGGGGCTTCTTCCAAAGTCCCTGGACCTAAAAAGACCTAGTCTGCCTGGGCTGGAACAGTAACACCCTACACTTAGCCACATGGCGCTAGCTAGCCCACACCCTACTAAACACAGCCAGATGTGCAAGGACTGGCAGCATGGTACATTGTCACTGTACTATGTATGAGCAAGAAACTCCAGGAACCAGCTAATCTTCATCTATTTGTAACCATAGAGATCGTATTTTTCCAAGCCCCAACCACTGCTGAGATGGGAATGGCGTGTTTATCAAGGCCTGAAACAGAAGTGACTCATCTTACTTTGCGTTTTTCAGCAGCTGAGGATAACAGCAGGATGTATTTTATAAAGATGACTGGATCCTCCCAAAATGCGCTGATCATACAGCAGCAAATGTAACATATTATGGTCCTCTTAACCCTAGTCTATCACTCGGTTCTTGCCTTCAGGGAACGCAGTAAACAACAGATGGTTTTTAGACCTCTAGGTCTCAACACACATACTGTACTTCTGTCCTCCCTCTGTCAGCTCTGCCATTCCCTCCTGATGCTCATTGGGGTGAGATATGCCAACATTAGAATTAGTGCCTCATGGTTGTATAAAGCTGCAGACATCCTTATCTGTCCAGACTTTAATAAAAGAAGAATGAGAAGAAATGAAGAATGAAGAACTTCTGTGGAATCACACAAGTTCCATTAATCCGTTAATTTTGCTTCAGTGTTTCTTTCTCATAGTAGTCTCCATTTCTCTCTCACCACTGCATTCTAAAACACATCATTATTCCAGTAGCCACGTCATGACAGCATTTTGCTGTGTTGAGTAAAGCCCAACGTTGGCCACTCTGGGCTGTGATGTGTGGCTCACATCAGTGTAGCTCAAAGCCAGTTGTCTCTTCTGTTGGGAAACAGTATTGTCATCTGGGTGGAAGCAGTAGGGATCATGTATGGTACAGTGCCAGAAACATAGTGCTACCCATCCTCTTTACAGTGTAGATAACGAAAAGGAAAAGAGGTGGAAAATTGGGAGAAATACAGGAGAATTGTGACCCAGGGAGGAAACTGGGAGAGAATGAAAACAGAATGGAAAATGAAGAGGTTTGGCAAATATGTTCAGTGTGTGCAAAAGGCTCCTGCTGATCAAGCTGAGTTGAGGATTTAAGGATAGAGGATGCTGGTTGCTGCAGACTGTTAAGTCCCATGCAAATGTTATAAATTTGTGATATGACAATATAAACAAAATGTATCTGGCATGACTTTGTCAAGCTTTGTTTGCTGCTGTGTGTCAAATAGTGTGTAAGATTACTAAGAAAAACAAATATTATATGTGCACTCCTTTGTCTTTACATTAGACAGCAAACTAAGCACTTTAAAATCAAAAATGGGTTTTGTGAGGTGACTTAAGCCCAATTTGCACCGCACGTGTAACGGCAACGTAACTGTAGCCGAACGACAGCCGCTGTGAAACCCTTTCATTACAGTCAGTAAGTCAATTTACACCGCCTGCGAAACGACAACGTAACTGCAGCGTTCCCAGAGGTTATCACATGCTGGTTTTATTTTCGAGCTGTGTTGTGCCCAAAACGCGACAAGCTCCACTAACTAGATCGAGCAGAGAGGAAGTCAGGCACCAGAATAAAAGAGTTCCGGTGGATTTTCAAACTAAAATCCCACGAGTGAACTCTTCATTTACTTCATTTTAGCAGCATAACCGGCGGAAGGCCAAATAATGAATGAGGAAAGATTTATCATCGAAATGGAGAAACACAGTATTATTTATGATATCCAACATGCCTTTTATAAAGACAGCAACAGAAAAGAGAATGCATGGAGAGAAACTGCAGAAGTGGCTGGAGTTGACAGTAAATTCTACTGTAGCCTATGTGTGCAATTCAATGAGTTTTCAAAAACTTGCCAAAAACGGACAAAAGAAGAACAAGGGAGAGATCAGCTGTGAAATAATGAGCGGCTGTGTATAGTAAACAGGAAGTTCACTACGTTATGTTGTGAATCTCACGAGAGAGTGGAGCAGTCTCGCATGCAGCGCTATGCCGTAAAACGCTTCCGGTGTAAATTGATGTTGCAAGCAATATGTCCGTAATACGTGCTGCAGTAACGTGGGCTGTGTAAAATGGGCTTTAGATCTTTGAAGAAGAATTTCTGTCAAGGCATATCTGAGATATCATGATCACTGCTGGCCTAAAAACTAAAAAAATAGAAAGTTGAAAGGAGAAGAGAAGCGAAGGAGAGGAGAGGAGAATTTCAGAAATTTGAAAGAACACATCTGGCAAGCACACAGGAACAAAAACAAGCTACAAATGACTTCATTGGTGATGTGCGCGTCCATGTGTTTAACTACGACTTTTTGGATGCACATCATTTGAATGTTTGGAGGTTGGAGCTGAGTGCTGCTTGAATGTGTGTGTATGTGGTCTGTGTTGTTTACTGGCATGCTGTGCTTAATGGGGTGTTTTCCTGAAGAATGAGAAGCGGGAACCGTAGGATGACACGAACTAACTTGGAGAGCATTTGTATGTTCTCGACAGGTTTGAGCATATGTGTGCGTGTGTGTGTGTGTGTGTGTGTGTGTGTGTGTATACTTGGCAGGGTGACTGTATCCCACAGCCAACAGCCCCCTGGGTGAAAAGGAGGGACTATGAAAAAGCAGGACAGAGCGATGGAAGAAGAGTGAAGAAATGTCACTCTGCCACTAATCACTGTGATCTGAAAAGGTCAGGCTACTGTAACTAGCCAAACACAGAGGCCCAGCTGACAGATCCATTGTCACCCACTGGCCAAGGGGAACAAGTGGAGCACATAGACACCCTTCTATTAACTGAAGCAGGTCATTAGACACAAATAATTGCCTTGGTGTGCCAATGTTCTAAGATTGAAAATCCTTCCTGTCTTCTCTGTCTCATTTCTTCTCTCACACTCAGAGCCCTGCAATTAGTCCTGACTTTACTTCATATCATGAGGAGCTTAAACAATATTTTGCTATGGTGCAGAGTAGATTTAGTGATTCAGAGTCTTGCACTAGTACATGTTGCTACAACACAGTGATCAAGACACCATATGTGTGTTAACATTGCTGGAACTTAGTTGTGTGAGTATTGAAGTATGGAAATAAAATATGATAAAGCCTTCTTTGATCCAGTTGAAAGAATTTAAATAGCATAAATTCCCTCCATGAAAAAGGCGACTGTTGATGAGATCCAATGTTCTGTGGATCTGACTTAACAAGAAAAACTTCTGACAACACGACTGCGAGGCATTCTCAACCTCTTCTGTTGAGGCATGACAGTAGATCAGTGCTCTTCCTCAATCTGCAGACTGTATGATAAAAGGGCTTTGACATATCGCTTACACTTATTGTCAGACTGTGTGTGTGTAAGTGTACATCTGCGTTTTTGTGTAGGCTGGTTATGTGAAATGAGCAAGACAATGTACAATCAAAACTCAACAAACACATTGTTAATGTCAAAATTACAAGTTTGGCTGATTATGTTTGTTCTTTCTCTCTTCCCCTCACTCACTCATCCACCCATCCATTATCTACCGCTTATCCTCCTAGGGTCGCCGGAGGATAGCCAATTAACTTAATCCCCAAACTCCACACAGAAAGGCCCCGGGCTCGGGATTCGAATCCAGTACCTTTTTGCTGTGAGGCAACAGTGCTAACCGCCCACTCACTCATCCCCTTATAGTGAAAAAAAAAAAAAAACTGACCATCGAAAGCTTTGTACTGTCCAGCGAGCGAGGTCTGTAAGGATCGGCCAGCTTCTTTGAGAAGTCCCTCCATCTCTCTGCGGCTCAACACGGCCAAGTTGTCCTCCATGTCGCTGGTACAGCAGGTGTAACCCTGGGGACAGATGCGCAGGTGCTCCCCTAGAAGGAGGACAGGTGGAGACAGAGGAGGAGGAGGCAGAAGATGAGGGAGGATGAAGAAAAAGGGACAAACAAACATGGCATTAGCATAAACATCAATTCAGTCAGCACTCAACAAAAGAGAGATTAATAGTTGCTGTATAAAACACACTGCAGCAGAATGCATGAACGTGACAGGGTGAATTAGCTGCAGAGGCTATTTTTATGGCCTTGAACCCAGCCTGTTGGCAACCAAGGTGGCAGGACTTCATGTGTTCACCCGTCTGATTACCTGGCAAGATGTGGAGAGCTCTGGAAAGGAGAGCAGTGGAGCAAGAGCACAGCATCAGCTCCCATACAATTTTAATGAGCATTCCTGACAAACCTACGTGCATGAATTTGCAAACATGTACACAAACGCAGATACACAAACTCAGGCAGGTAGAAAGGATCTGCAAGCTTTGTGTTCTAGTACACACACACACACACACACACACACAAAACCAAATAACATATGAGAGAAATCAAACAAGGGCTGTCAGAGTTGGTTAAAACAGCAGTCAAGCTGCAGCAGAAATTATGTAAAAGGGAAATACCATCATCCGCATCAACGCAACTGAGCCTGAGGCAGATAAAATTCATGTGGGTGATGTTCATTTGTAGGTGAAGAGAACATATGATGTGAGCACTTTTGAAGCTTTCTCCCTACTATTACTATTTCCAGACACAAGACACAGTGAAACCGAAGCACACAATGGTTTTAAAATCAAGGCAGTAAAGTCGAGCAGGGCACAACAAATCACACTGAGACATTAGTGGTGGGAAGAAGAAAGAATGATGGTTTTAGATTTTTCTGTTGGGCTTATCAAGATAATAAAACGCTCCTTTGCTGTCAACATGAAAATATTTATGAACGCTTCAAATGTGCTCACAAATACAAAACAGCAGAGAAAAACTTCAAGCATGCAGATAGGAAGGCAAGCCTTCATGCGCTCAGTGCGCTTCCTCAGGCAGCACAGAGGGCACATCTATTTGCTCTTGACCACCATTGTTTATGTAGGGGTGGAAGTTTTTGATAAATATTCTGTCACCCTGGGCATGTTCCACTCAGATATAAAACGCATTTCTTCTGTCAATCTGTGTCAGTTGCTCTAATTCATTTAACCAACTGCCCATCGCACTGCCGATCAACATTTCTCAAAACAGGGAGGGTTGATGTAAACTAAAAACTATCATTGTAAAAAATAACAAATTAGAATAATACGTGTTGTTTTGATTGGAAAGATAATTAAAATTTCAAAGATTGATGGCTACATTTACAAAAAAATTAATCAGGTGATAACAAGTGTCCCGATCCGATATTGATATTGGATATTGCTCCGAAAAAAACCCCAAAACAAAACAAGTATTGGATTATATCAGCCTGCATCTAAAATCTCTGATATAATCACTCCGATACCAGCAGTCCATTCCAGATTATATTCTATTCAATTGTAGAATATGCTTATGCTTAAGTCAAACTAGTGGCTATTTTGCACTTTAAAAAATTATTTTTACATATTTTATACTTTATATATATATATATATATATATATATATATATATATATATATATATATATATAGTTTTTATTGGATTATTCAATTGTAGAATATTCTTATGTTTAAGGTTAAAAGTGATGTAACACATTGGTTAATAATAAATGGGTCATACCTTTCTCATACCTACAGTTGCTGAGCAACTTGAGCAAGCCTTTTCTAAAAGTCCATACTACAAAATAAGCAATGAAAGTCTATATGATTCATGCTGATATCGTATTGTATCAGATCATTATCGGTATATTCAAGGCTACAATACTGGTATCGTATCGGAAGTGAAAAGGTTATAATGGGACATCCCTAATAACAATAACAGTATGTGCTAGTGACTAGTCCATAATCTGTGTTACAGACAGCAACATCTTCATTATTATTTGATATTAGCACTGAACATTGTGTTAAGCAGTGTTTATAGATGTGCAGGTTGGAGTTCTCCATTCTGACTGCATTATTCCTCCATGGAGGAGGAATCTGACTGAGTATACGTTGGAACCCAAAAACCCTGCAGTGACAAGCTTGTGACTGCCTCTCTGTAATTCCCACCTCACCCAGACATTCCTTTCCCTTTCTCCTCTCCCCTGCTTGACGGTCCTCTGAAATCTTCTAGTGTGCCTTTCAGTCTGTTATTGTATAAGGATTTGCTGAATTTTACACACAGGCACACCCTAAATGATATCTTGTTCATATTTATGTTGTAATTACACTAAAATATATGGTCACTTACTGTGTTTGATCAGTGCCTGACTTGGGAACTTTTGGATTATTTTTCTGCTTCTCCTTGTCACTAAATAAACATATATCTAGAATATGAAAGCTCCCACCATACTTCTTCATGTACATACCATGTACAATAACACATTTGTGTCCTATTCTTTATTATGATTAAAGCAATATTAAGCCTAATCATCAAAGCTTTCCAGCTTATATATCCTAATATTGTGACATGCATGTCTTCTTTAATTATCACAATCATAATCACATCAAAGAGCTTTACATATCCTGCACAAAGGCATATAAATGCAGTCCACACAGAATACAGGATTAATGACTTAATGTCCCTCTGCTTGTTATTAGCATGCACCTGGTAAAGGTTCTGCTGAGGGCAGGTCTATAGGCACAGTGCTGCCATCGATAACATTGATCTCCATCCTTTTCACCATTTAAGCCAGTGACCTTTGTGTGCACTGGCTCAACGATTACAAGACAGCATTTCAGCTTCATTGACTGCAGTTGGACGCTGAGTTAATCGCTGAGTTCGTCCCCATCGAGTCTGAGGGCCTCAGCTGCATTTTACAGTCAATGTGTGTATGATGGGAATCCATGCACTTCACTGATTATATGTCAAGGAAGTTTCTGTAACTGTCCTGTAAGTGCCTCATCCAGGCCAACTCTAAAGTGAAACAATTAAAGACAATTTTCCTCTTCAAACACCACAGAGGAGGACAGGCTGCCCAGATTGGAGGAGAAGGTGACATTGAGGATCTCTCAGTATCGTCACACTGGTCGTAGCGCGACTCACATCACACACGGCAGAGAGAGAAAGAGTCTGGATATGGAGAATGACTCTTATATGAAAGTCTGTGTGATTTGTGTATGTCGTTGAAAGCAAAAAATAAATTGAAAGAGAGGGAGACAAAACAGAAAAGAAAAAAAGTGAGGCAGGAAAGAGAGAAGCTTGGTGGAGGACTCGAATTCAGCACGATCAGGGGTCATCTGCAATCTGTCAGCCCCTGGGACGGCTGTTTAAATGCCTGGACTGGTTTTAGTGGGTGTTATGGGCCTGTGGCCATTTATTCCACTGCAATCTGCTCGCTGCCTGCTATTTGAAGGAAATCTGTGCTAAGAACAATACACACTTAAAAGCACAATGCACTCAGAAACACATGGATGGTTGAAAGTGTGGAGCTTCCACATGTAGCCAAGCAGAAACAACCTCTTCAGAGGGTCCAGTTTCCTATATCAATAAATGAAAATGTGATAATTTTCTACATGCACTCACAACATCTGCAGTGGACACGCACATGTGCAGTATTAAACACACATGCAAGGATGCTGAGTACACATCTGCCACACAGCAGGAAAGGTCACCTGTAACAGAGCATTAGGTTTCCAGCTGGCTAACCTAACAGTCAGCTAATGTTACAAACAGGGCAGTCTCCACCATTTGACTGGATAAAGCAAGAGAGAGCAAGAGAGAGAGACTCTTGATCAAACTGTAGAGGAAATGTATCCTTAACAACTAGACATGGCATTCTCTTTTACACTCACACTCTTCATTCTCTCCCTCTCTCCTTCTCCCTCTCATGCTCTCTCTCTCACACACACACATACACACACACACACACACACACACACTTTGAGTCATAGCCTGGAGATACTAGAGTAATCAGCAAAGGAGGGCAGCTCAATCTAGAGAAGAGCTGTTATAGTGGGAGGCTCCAACATTAGCTTCTAAAGGGCCACAACAGAGAGGGCTAATGCTCAAGCTTGAGACGTCCAATTTTATGTGCTTACAATACCAGACACATCCAATTTTCTGCACTTAGAGATAGCTAAAAAACATGTTTTCATTACATACCACAAGACCACTCCTCATACATTAGAGATTTACTCCTGCATTAACCAATTTCCAGCCTGCCCTCACCATTTCCTGTCTCTATTGTTCCAAATTGTTCCTGCAGTCTGAATAAACTCCAGGGAATGCCAGATAAACTTGAAAAATATGGGCATAACTATAACAGAGTTCTGAGTCTCGCACGGAAAGATCAACTACAGATTTTAAACTGTGCAGTTGTTGCAGTTGAGATAAAACAAAATGAACACGTGACTGAGATCTGCTCAAAATGATCTATTTAAATATATTCAAATTGACAGAGAAGGTGTTCTGCTTTAATCAGCCACCTTCAGCGAGGCCAATCAGCACAGAGATATCACTTCAATTATGTGGCCTCTCCTAAAATTACACACAAGCAAAATACATCCACCCACCCACCCAACAATTAATCTATGCAAGAGGGCAAAATTAGGGAACCTATTCACCCCATAATGCTTCTTCCCCTTTTCTTTTGACAGAAACAGCTGCTAAATGGTGAGCAATTCCCGAACCAATGGCTTATCACTGTTCACCCGGGAGGAAGGCTCCTGTTGAACAGTAATCTGGGAAGGCAGAATAAGGTTGTGCACACTGTGATAAAGCATGGGAGAGACTGACAGTCAGCAGCTTTTACAGATGGTGGGAAACACAGCGAGAGGAGAGGGCAACAGGAAATTAAGAATGACTCAAAGCCAAAGTATCTCCGTCATTTGTCTGGGAGTCTGTGAACTAAACAGCAGAAGTCAAAAGATGCTGGCTTTGTTTGGTTATATTTAACATCCATGGGTACTAAAATATACATAATAGAAATAAACACTGGTGTCTTACAGTTTATTTTGTCCTTTCAGACAATTTAAGGCCCGTGGGAAAGTTTTGATGCTACATTAGTTCCACCAATTCAGTGTGCTAACCTGGCCAGGTATTGGGATGTGCAATTTTGAGCAGGGCAATTCAACTTTTTTCAATTCAGTCTATTCACTGTGTCCATGGAGGCTTACGGGCATGCCCCCTGTTGTGCAGTTTATTTAAAACCTTGGTTTCATTGTCCTTCATGTTTGGAAGGTGGAAAATTGGAATATAGAGAAATCTTTTTTTTTACGTTGTTGTCTGCTCAGGCTTTATTTTGCTTTTAAGTACAATGCCTCAGCTAAAAAAACATCCTAAACCTGTCCACTTTTGTGTGGTGTTTGCATATTTCCCTGCTTTTGTGGTAATTTGTATACAGCTAGGTAGACTGGAGACTCAGAAAATGCCCATTGCTCATAAGTAATTGTACTTACAACTTTTCTTTGACATCTGCTCTTGTGCATTCTACACTGTGACCATCATGTGCAAACTGTTCTCAGGTTAGACATTGGGGGACAGATTGTCAGGATAAAATAGGCTGCATTCTACCTGCAGTTAACCAGGGTGTTGGATTTGGCTTTTTCCTCCTGTGCAAATACACAAAAGAGCTGTTTAGCATTCAGCATAAAAATCTATTTTGACCATAATAACACATTCTCGTTGAATTCTTTTCTTTTTGATTAAGTGCATAAATGGCACAGCATCAAGTCATCAAGCTGCTTCAAACATCATTCTAGCTGTAGTGGTTTCATGTGTCACTGAATCTTCACATCTTTTGTCCTTTAATAATAACTTACAACTTATTTTTCTATTGGAAACCATTAATTCTGTCCTTTTTCTTTGGACTGTATCATTATTAGTGTATTTACCAAGTCACTGTCAACTGCACATCATTGTGAGATTATATATGGTGAAATGGACAGAATGTAGTTGTAAATCAAGTTCTGAAGACCAAAAGATATTTTATCACAATTGTATTAATAATGATGATGTGTATTAATGATGCTAGACCTTCCAGTAATCTGAACTAGACTGGAGTTATGGTTCTACTTTTCTTCTACTGTTGGCACCAAATCTTTGCAGAAGTATGCATGGAGGAGTTTAGGATGAACAGTTGGTAAATCTCCATTCTTTTCTTCTGACACACATAATGACATGACTGTGACCATGTTGATACTCTGACACACAACACTGGTGGCTCCTGGTAATTATTACATTGCATAATTGACACTGTATTGACCCATAACGTACAGTATCTGTGTGTGCACACATGCGGTTGGATCTCAGAGATTAGCATCCTAATCCAGTCATTAGTGTGTGTGTCCACAGCTAGGTGGATTATTGCCAGTGCCAAGCAAAAGACCCACTGGCCACCAGGAATCACACACATGCTGACACACCCACGCCCACACTTGAGCAGTGGATTAGGGTTAAACAGATGAAAAATAAAAGGGCTATTTGGAAACAGAGCTACCACCAACTGTACACAATGAAATTTCACATTCCAAGCTAACAAATGCTCAACGCAGGCAACACTGTGGCCTCTGTCACACAGCTACCACCCTGCATTCCTGTTTTTTTTGCTAGTCCGGCTGCTTGTCCATCTTTCTTTATGCTCCTAACTTTCACACACGCGCGCACACGCGCGCACACGCGCGCCCACACACACACACACACACACACACACACACACACACACACACACACAGACCAACCCATGGCTGACCCAGGCTTTAACCTCGACCCTAGATGCTCACCAGTCCGGTAATGTGAGCCAAGCAGAAAGTCACATAAATAGCTTCCTCGCTCCAGACGAGGTGGCGACCACACAACACATTAATAACACATAACTACTGAAGCCCACACACTGCTGGCTGACCAGAGAGCTAGTCATTTATATATGCACTTGTCATGTAGCGTCAGACTCGTAAAAACCCTGTGAATACTGGTATCAACTGTCACAATAAACTTGACTTGAATTAGACTCAGTTTAACGGGCTAGGAAAAGTTTGACCATGTACTCACTGGAGAGAGGAATGGCTAAAGGAATGAAGTGATAATGTCACAATGTGTGCCGTGGGAAGTAGATTAGTCAGATTTAAATAGCGCTGCTGTGATTAACTCACTGGTCAGTCTATGTTAACAAATGGATGGAGAGAAACGGAGTGAAGAATGGAAGCAGAGGATAGCAAAGGACAGGACGGGACTGGACAAGAGAAGACAGGATACAAGTTCTATTTTATGACAATATATGACTATATGACATAGACTATATGTCTATATGACAAATCATATCATACCTTGTGTTCATGCCAATGAAAAAATGCTTATACTATTACTTAGCTCTTTAATAAGAAAGTACTGTTCAGGAGGTGCAGTCTTATAAAGTAAAAACAATGGTATTAGGGAGTGGGACCTAAAAGTGAACACAATCATTATCAACTGTGTCCCTGTTTATATCGTTTCCCATGCTAACAGATGTGGACCAGATGCTGGAACATCAGCCTGGAGAACAACAGTGATAGTATCATTGTTTATGTACCAAAATGGATTAGTGATTTCTAATGAGACAAGAGAGAAAGAGAATGTGAGTGGGTGCAACAACATCAACTTTGACTTTATTTTGCAAATTATTAGAAGGCCTGCAGTTTAGCGGAAGACCATGCGTGACGTTACACGACTGTTAAGCTGCAATGTTTACGTTGGGTCGGACAGAACCTGTGGGATGCAAATTGGCTTGCAGCCCCACTAATGGGAGTTGTGATTTATAAGGGACATGATGGATTACAACAGGTTTTATAATTAAGTTGCTGTAGCCCTGAGAAACACGGTTGACTGCCCACTCTGATAAGACGGGCACAGAATAACATTCAAATGGATTCAACTGCATTTCTTCTTTGCCTGTCTCCTTCTGCCTCTTTCATGCTCTCTCATTTTCACACACACACACATGTGTGTGTGTGTATATATATATATATATATATATATATATATATATATACACACACACACACACACACACAAATGAATGAATAAGCAAAGAGTGTGTGAGCCAGCTGCTTTAGATGGTGGCAGCGGCCTGTCCCATTCAATTAGCAGGTACAGTCACAGTGCTGTCACGGAGGCTGATGCGGCGTTGCAGCTTTCCAACCAGCCTGCCAACATGCCCATTCATGTCCTGCCTTCTTCAGTGTCATCTCCACTCTTTATCCATTCCCACCATTTTTTTCACGTGTTGACTGAGATTAAATCAGAATGATCTGGAATGCAGGAGAATGTCATTTACTCAGACTTTAACAGGAAAAAACATCAACAGTATAGACACACACTGTCACAGTTACACCCGACAACCCACCTTCTCCCGCCTGTTACAGACGTGCCTTAACTTGAGCTTGCCTATGTGTTGACTGAATGCCAATGTGTGCAAGCACAAAATTAGGCAGACAGGGAGTGGAAAAAGTCACTGAAAAAGTTACTCCAAAGAAAAGTGAAGTGTATCTGAACCATATCTTAGAGGTATTGTAACGTAGGTCTTCCCAGAATAAAAGAAGTACCAACAGTCTGCAGAGAGCTGACCTCATTTCTGTCTGGAGGAATGCAGTGGTGTGTTGTTTTGCAGCGCATGCATGTGGGTGAGTTTTCCACGGATGATACAGCAAAGGTCTTTGACAGGAAGTGTCAGCAGCTGACACACATCAGGCAGAACATCCCATCACATGATGCACACTGACGCTCCTGCATCTTGTGTAACTGCACGCAATGAAGTCTAGGAAGCCACAGTAAACATGTAGTATGGCTGACTTCAAACATGTATGAGGTAGTGGAAGAGCTTCAGTGTTCAGAAATTAACAATTAGATAGAGATTAATACCTCAGCAGGATGAATTTGGAAAGTAATGACAGCAAAGAGGAACACTGTCAGTTTTCAATTTAACTGATTCATTTTACTGTTGAATATGCATCTCTCCACCTTGATTTCTGATCATTGATGGCAATGATCGAAAGCAGCCCCTTCATTTCTCCCACACTCAATCTCTCTAATGCATGTTAACATCATAAGCAATCTAAGCCAGAGAGTTGCCTATTTTACAGAATCAAACACAAGCCACTAATTGAGAGTTTTACCAATAATGATGAACAAAACAGCTTAACAGTCAAGAGTTCAGACAAAAAAGAGCTTCTTTTGAAGCATGAGGTTGACTTTCAAAATTGCAAAATTGCATGTGTGAAAGGGTCTGGACAGACAAAGAAAGGAAGCTTGTATGGTGAACCGCTGAGAGCGAGCTCATGGTTTGACTCCTATAAGTGTGTGAGCTTCCCTTTGTGGCAGGGCTGTCTCCTGATGGTGAAAGAACAAACAAAGGAGCCAGTTCCCCTCTGCTCTGTGCTGCTAAGAGGTGGAGAGGCTGACAGATAGAAGCTGACCTGCTGCTGTCAAGGCCTGTCAAAGCAACACAAGCTAGAAACACACTCAGCCAGCAGGGTGGTGAGGTGGTGCAGCTGAGAGAGATGTACCATATGTAGGAGAAGAAAATGTCAAAGTGTGCAGAGGAGGAAAAAGCAGAGGAGGAGGAGGGGGAAACTTTTTCACAAAGGAACCAACGACAAGAGTAATAATGATGATGAGAATTAGCTAGTTCAGATCATTATTTAGGTTTTAAAGCCTGCCAGCAGTTCACTACTACTCTATTTACTTTGTTCCCTCTCATTTCTATCATCAACATCTGTGCAGCTGTTTTCATGAAAAAAAGCTTTAAACCTGCTGTTCTCTACCTGTCTACTGGTACGTTTGTGAGAAAATTCACATTAAATTATGACCAATCCCCATTATGACCCATCATTAAGCCCTACTGTAATTTTGTCTGACTGGCAGCTAAAAACAGCCACTTAAGAGTTCAGTGTCATTCTGGAATAAAAGCACAGAAATCTCTTTGAAGCCGTAAACATCAAACATTCTGTTCGATGATTTAACAACTGGTTTTAAAATTTCAATCTAATATTTTTCTGCCAGCTGATGAATGATTAATAACCTTCTTAGCGTTATTGCATGGGAGTTGCAGGTACAGCTTTTACCTGCCGGGACCAGTGACTCTCTATAGCTGGCCTCCTTGTTCTCACCGTCTTTCTCACACGATGACAGTCTGAACAGAGTGGTGCACTTTGTGAATTGTGCAAACTCACGTTCTTTTCTACAAATTAAGTTTGCAGTCAACAAAAAACAGAGTGAAAGATTTATTGCCGTAACGCGATTACTTATTTATAGAGTGGTTTTATGGCCTGCTAAATAATTATAGTAATAATAATAATCATTAAACCGCTTAGACCTCCTGCATTTACATGCTGTCAGCTAAGATTGATGCCTCTAACTTCGTGTGAGTGGTCTGTTCTTTTGCTCTCATTCTTTGGATAGAAATGAACAGAAATCCATTTTTATATAGATCACAACTGGCACACAGTATAATGGAGGATTTGATTCTACTATTTAGCGTCTCTTTTCTCTGTGTCTGTCAGAGTACAAAGGCCCGCAAGAAAAACCATCAATCATCAGCTCTTTACCCACAAGCACACACCCCTGCCACTCCCATCTAACGTTTTCAAAGCCAGATAGAGAGGTTGTTGAATCCTCAATCGGATCTTTTTTAATCCTCCGTAATGAGTCAGTTAGATATTTAATGTTGGGTGATCTGATTAAAGATCAGTGCTTTGAGAAAAATATGTCTGCCGCTCTCTGCCTCAGTGATCAGATCAAAGCACAGAAAGTCTCTCAGTCCATCCTCTAGTTCACTCTCTACCCCCTTCTCCTTCCTTCGCCTCTGGCTGGGAATCTGGGCTTCCAAAGAGCAGATCCACACTTGCCTAGATTCTCAAACGCTGGCATGCTTTATTTATGGCTTGGGTTAGACATTACCTACCTTAGGGGGGTGTGGTTACTGTTATCTGTATCATTTTGTCATTTGTCTACATTTAAAATCAAGATTAATAGCACCATCATCTATCATATGGTGGCATGGCTGGTTTGAAGGGAATTGAGTTGAACAACTTACAGGTTCCATTGTGAAGTTGCTTCTACTGCGTTAAAATAAACTATTCTAGCTGGGCTGTGATCAGTCAACAAATCACCAACGGCTGTGCTTTAATCAGTGAACTAAAAGACAGCCATGTATACCAGTGTGTGTGTGTGTGTGTGTGTGTGTTCCTGGTAACTGCCAATCACACGCATTATGGCTGTGTGGCTTCAATGATTGTTCTCAAACAACCGCTCATAAGTCTTGTTGCCAGTGAGTCATATTGAAAGCCAAATCTGCAACAGGGCCTGACATGGGAACTAACGCAGTACAAGGAAAGCCCTGTCTTGGCGATGTTGTGTGTGCATGGTGTTCGTGCCAAGCTGTCTATTTTGAAGTCAGGTCAGAACAGGCTAACACTTCAGGCCTCACTTAGTCACTGTGAGTCACTGAAATGTCTTGACAACAGACAGATAGACAAGGCTAACTGATAGCCAGGCCGAGAGACCAAGAGAGCAAACAAACAGAAACATGAAAGTCACATGGCAAATGGGCAGCAGGACAGCAGAGTGGGAGACATTTCCTAGATAGACAGGTAACAAACAAACACTGAGTGATGGAGAAGACAGTCAACACACATACAGACCACTGGACAACAACAGCACTGTCAAGGTTGAATGAATGTCTGAACTATTAAGTCTGTGGTCTCTGTTTTCCTCCTTTGCCTCAAACCAGCCCCTTCTCTCAGAAAACCACAGTGACACTCGATGAAACATCGCAGAGCACCACCGCAGTAGCTCATTGCAGAAACCAGGCCACCAAATCATTGTTCTATGTAGGCCACCATAGCTGATGTCACACACTTCTCCTGCCTGATGTAAAACAGCATGGGCAATGACCATTTACAAATAATGACCAAAGAACCACACACCCCCAGCTGTGCCTGTGCTTGTGAAAAAAAAGGGGGAAAAGGGAGCATTATGGATATTTTATTATAAGCTTCAGGATGTTAGTGGTGCACCAAAAGTGATGAAGTTAAAACTGGTATTTAGTTTAGTTGAGATACAAAGCAAAGCATCATTCATTTGTTGCCATTTGAATGTGCATGAATTGAAAAAAAAAAAACTTGTTAAAATGAAGATATATTGGAGTAAACAAAAAAAACAACAACTTTTGGTTCATTTAGACAACTAATGCTTCACTTCAAACTAAATGTGCAAGCACAAAACATTTCATGGCTACTTGTTGCATGCAATATGAATGTGTGTCAGATTTAAATGCAGGTTGTTGTAATTCACGGGTTTGTGTTTTTCACACAGCATGCAGTAAACTGGGCCTGCTGATCACCACATGATAAAAAGGTTTAAAAAAGGTTTAAAAAAAGTAAGCACTGCTGGAAGGCCTTTTTAGAAAACTGGAAAACCAAGTTGAATAAATGAATTCGTAAAGCCGAGCAGTGGCAGAAGACTGTAACTTGTCCTGTGTTCTCACTTCACAAAGCTGTGCATATTTACCGTACTGGAAACTATAAATGACCCACTGTTATCTCAGTAGGAAACAGCTCACACTGCACTGTAATTTTATCATTCATATTACATATTAAACATTAAATGAAATACAAAACCAACTGTAGTGTATTTAACCACAATATAACATAAAATCAAATATGAATGAAGTAAAGCATATGTGCTACATCTTTAAAAAATAACAATAAAAAAAATAGCTGCAGTGTTTCCACAGAAGTAAAGGTTTAACGGAAAATGCTTTCACAGTGCTGTAATAACCTCTGACTGGAACCAATAAAGTCATTTCCTGGAAAAAGGGTTCATTTGGATTGTATGTCACACTGGAGCACTTGATCTCTATCAAAGTATGAGATAAAAAAAACAATAAGAAGAGATAAGAAAAACAAAAAGCCAAATGTGCAAATACCTCTGAATTTGTCATCGGTTAGCACTTGTTAGCGTGACGCTGCCTGGCTGACTGGTCACACAATGACCCCTCAAGCACTGGAACAAGCTTAATGATGTACGAAAATCATTCGTCCTCTCTTCGCTGACAGGGACAGTGGACAGATTATGTGCAGTTTGAGAATTTATGTTTTGCGCAGCACAGTCCAAGCATTCTTCACAGATAAATCAGCGAGAACCACAGCAAATTACGCTTTGCCATAGCTGCGAGGGAAATTACATCCAGAGGGACTTGGAACTGATGTACAACTCTGAAAGGTCAGATTAGACTGTAACAGTCAGAAGAAGAGGAGAAGGTATGTATTACACTTCACATCCAACAAGATGTAGGTTTAAATGGTGAGGGGAATATTGCTGGACACAGGTATGTGTGCAGTGTAGGAATATTCGTGTTATTTGGCTAGAATCGAAATGATTTCCCTTAATAAGAAAGTCACACAGCCTCACAGACACAGACAGCCCTTAAGGCCTTTTTTAAAATCTTGGCATGTTGCCCATGTGGGAGCTGCTTCATTGTGGCTCTCTGACAGGTAAATGCACAAGATGTGTAAAGGAATGTTTGTGTCTTTCACTCTCTACAGCTCTGTCTAATCCCCCTTTCAGTCCAGGCCTGAAAGAGTGCTTTTCATAGTTTCTTCTTTGAAAAATGAGAAAAAAAACCTAAATGCTTGTCAAATTTGCACTCCTGAACTTAGAAGAGCAGCAGTTCTGTGCTCCTTTCCTTCCTCTTGTCCTCTTTTCTGTCTGCCTCTGACATGCTCTCATTCCTTCACTCACTCGCTCTGTCACACACTTTTTTCAGGTTTTTTTTTTCCCCCCATCTCGGAGCTCATGTGCAAGTTGACTTCAAAGTTTCAGATGTTGTCTCGTCTCTTGTCACCATCTCTTGTTTTTCTGCCTGGCAATCCTTCAAACACAGAGCTCAAGTCTCTGTTTTGCTCCTCTCAGTTTTTCCTTTATCCCCATATTTTGTTTGTCTTTTATCAGTTTTACAAACATCAGCTTTTCTGAATTATGTCTTTTTTTAGAGCTTCTTCTTTGTCAAGACTTCCAACATTCTCCTTTTTTCAGAATTTGACTCCTTACACTTGGTATCAGTCTTCCCACCTGCAGTGTTACATCTGAGAAACTGTGTTCGGTTTACAGATTATATGCTTGGTCTAATGAGAACCATCATTTGGTGCCAAAAAAACAAAATGGGATGCTGTGCTGAAGGCTCTGGTGCTCTGCTTATTTTCTATTTTGATAGGAGCCTTGATGTTTGAGTTTAGCTCTAAGTTTCAGTTCTGTTTAATTGTAGTGGATAATGATTGTTGAATCCAACCTTCTACCCTTTAGAAAACCTCCACATAACTCAGATTAGCAAACACAATTAGCCAGGTCAGAAATGCTGTGAGATTAGCTGACATATAATTTCAACAGGAAAGGATCAAATATAAAGAGGCAGAATCTAATCTCATCTCATCTTGTCAACACATTAAATTAAATATCCTTCTAAAAAAAATCCTAAAAAAAAAAAATGGTATAGACTTCCCCTTTCCCCCGAGCTACTGAAATTCACCACAGTGATTGACACAAAGCTTCTCCACTGTCCTCCTTCACTGGAAACAGTCATTAGAAAGAGCTGGCCTGTGCTGAAAGACTAGATGGTTATCCTCCCTGAGCGAGATGAAGGAGGGAGGGAGAGGGAGAGCTGAGAGGGAGGCCACAGGGAGACAGATAGGCCACCGGCTTTTGCTGAAAGGGTAGATGGTTATCCTTCCAACCAAGGAGGGAGGAGGAGAATTGAAAGTAGAAAAAGAAATTGAGAGTTTACAGGCTGATAGTGTGAGAGAGAGAGAGTCAGAGAGAATGAGACTGAGAGAAGGTCTGAAGGGCTCTGTGGTTATCTATGCCGCTCTCCGGCTCTTATCTGTGGTCCTGACGTCCTGATGGATTTGAGTCAGCAAAATCACTGTTTGAATCTTTATTGCAATTTGAGACTCTTATTCATTTGACAGTCCTAAACAAAAGAAATTAAATCATTCCATACTGAGAACTTTTGGTTCAACTTGCTTTTAACGGTTTTATTTAGAACATTAAATCACCACTTGTTTGTCTTATTAAGATTTAATTAAGACTGACTCACTGACATGCAAACAGAAAATATGAAGCTATCCAGGTAGCTTAGCAAAGACAGGATACAAGTGGAAACAGCTAGCCTGGGTCTGTCAAAGCTCACTACTGAACACCTTATATTTTTTTTTCACACAAAATCCAAAGTTATCTTTGCAACCTCACGGAGACAACAGGAGGTCAGTGCGACCAGCCAATTACAGTTTCCTCCAGTCTTTATAGCAAAAAAGATAACTGGCTTCTGGTAGCCTCATGTTTAGCATGTTGACCATAGACAGTGTGCTGTAAAAGAGATAGTGAGAAAGTGCAGAGATGCTAAAGGGTATAATCTGCTCTCTTTTACTTGTTTTGGTTCCAACTCTGGCAGCTGCATAGTGAACGAGCCTGACTTCATAGGCTATGTTCAGACTGCAGGGCTTAATGCTCAATTCAAATTTTTTGTGAAATACGATTTTTTTTGCGATGTTGTTCATATGATCAACTAAATATGACTTGTATGTGATCTCCAGTGTGAACTGTAAATGCCCCAAGTGTCCTGCATGCACACTGGAGGACACGACAACGTCACACGCAGTGAGTGTGCTCAGTGTTTATGGAAGTAAACATGGATGCTAGCGGTGAAGAGTAAACCGCCCGGTTCTGATAAGACCCCTCCAGTTTGGCCTGAATAGAGCTATCCTTCCAAATATGAATTCACTCAGAAACCTCCTTTTCCCTCCATTGACTACTCTCCACATTATCGCCATGGTTTTTGTTTTTCTTCTCACTTCCGCCTACTTCAGCGCAGAATAGTGACGTTTGTTGCTTGTTGATGACTTGTAGGTCGGTTGAATGCGACCTGGCCGTTCAGACTGAAGTCAGACTTCAGATATGTATCGCTTTTAGGACCACATATTCAAGTTATTGTTGTCCTTTCTGGCTGCTCCCTTCCCGGGATTGCAACAGCAGATGATCCGCTTGTAGACTTGGTGTTAGTTTTTCACACCGGATGCCTTTCTTGACGCAACCCTCACCCATTTTGGTAGCCGGGACTGGGAGGGAGTCGAACCTGTGTTCCCCAGACCAATGGCATGCACAATCATCCACTGCACTGCTGACCGGGCAGGACCACATATCCAAGTGGCCTGAAAAAAATCAGATCTGTGTTCAGACTGTAATAAGATCAGATACAGGTCACATAGGGGCAAAAAAAACAGATTTGGGTCACTTCAGGCTGCAGTCTGAATGTAGCCTTAGTGAGTCCAGTTAAATGATTTAATCTTGAATGCTGCTGCAAAGTGTGTGTACCTCAGACATATAACCCTCTTTGAACTCCTCATTAAAATACATCTCCAAATGATTCATCATATCCTTCACAAGGAATGCAGTCCATTTCTGTCGATTTCCACCAGCTGCTCTTCCCACTCCTCCTCCTCCTCATCCAGCTGAGCGAAGGTGTCAAATGTTACGAAGAGGACCACTGGACCCAAATATCATGAACTGAAGCCAGCACTAGTCTGACATCATGTAGTCTTTCCCTACATTACAGCCACCTACAAAGCCCACCATTGTGTGAGCCAGCCCATGCCCTCCGCCCTCCGCCCACACCCGTCACACCACCCAAATCCCGCTGCACTGGCATCAGTCAACGGACAAAAGAGCACTTTTAATTAACTTCAAATCTGTCAGCTACTACTGAGGCATTACAAAGCAGACATGTCAGATCATGCCCCATTTGATCTTTATGGGGATTTTTCGCACAAAATTTAAAAAATAACAACATAAATACGAGCAGATATTTGTACGAACAGACACCGTAAGATAGAAGTCCTTTTCATCTGGTACATGCACACCTTTATGCAGTTATACAACAGGTGTGTGTGTGTGTGTATGTGTTAATGCATATTCCTGAGGTGTTGTGTACAGTAAGCATCTGCGCTACATGCCCTGACTCGCTCTGACAGCTCTATTCTCTGAAACTGAAAACGAAGAAAAGTCCAAAATATTAACCAGTTTTTACAACTGTACAACCCAGCCGTGAAGGAAGAGACGATGTTCATCAATTAAAAGTGAGTCTCTGACTAAATGTTAGATTTGGCTTTGATTTAACCATTTTTATAATGGATGAAAACTTAATGTGGTGTATGGACACGTAACACAAACTGGTACAGCAGTTTGAGATAATACTGTACAGTCAGATACAAGCTCCAGGTGCTGTGACAGATTTTGGGGTAGAAAAAAAGCTTTGACAGTGTAAAACTTTAAAATGTGACTGAAGGGTCAAGGTACATGTCAACAGCAATGTTGGTTTACCATCCAGTCTTATGCGCCTAATATTCACCTTAATGTATAAAGTTATTTTTATTACCCTCTGTCACTGAAGGTGACAATGTAATAAAGTGAGCTTGGAAACAACCTTTTCTCCTAATAATCCGTCTCCTTGACTTTGCTTGTGTGAATTGTACGTCAGGTTGAGATTCAAAATGAGGACAAATGGGAGAACCTCATCTTAACTCAGAGAGAAATGTCAGCGCTCTAACAGCTGGCTGAACACAGTTTTCACACACAAAGTATTCAGAGTATGAAGAGCAGGGTTCTTTTCACCTGCAGAGTTGAAAAAGAAAAATGAAAAGGAAAGAAATTGGGTGTTTCTTTTGCAGCAGAACAGTGTTATTTCAGAGAGTAAAGACACTGAACATCAAAGTGTACTTTGGGTTAGATACACTGGAGAGAATAAGAAAAAAGGAGGGTGGAGAGGCAGCAAGAACTTGCAGCCAATGGTCCCATCCAAGAATCTCAGCAAAGGGGGGGAAAAAAAGAAAGAGAAGGTGTTTTCCTTCATGAACCTGACAGTCTTATTAAGGCAGCTGTCTCCAGACAGCACAATAGCTTCCCTGTACGGACTACAATAATAACTACGGGGTAGTCGCCAGTTAACTGCCAGGGCATGTCTGTATCACCAAATACTGCTGCAGTGTACGACCAAGTGCTACAGGCTGGTTTAACTACAAGGGCAGACCTGCTCATAAAAGCTCTCCGTGTTGTTCCACACACATACAGTAACTACAGACCGCAGAAACACCTTGAGGTACAATAAAAATCCTAAACCGTGACAGATTCTGTTTGCTAAACAAGGCAGAGACAATATAATTCTGACAGGAAGACAAACGAGCCTCTGAAACATCTCCACAAGGACACACAGAGACACAGCCTTGAATTGTATTGAGCTATTTCTTCTTTCCCCAGGTGAAAAAGATTCATGAAAAGCTCATGGGTTGAGGCGGCAGCAATGCATGGGGACACCACAAGACCAGATTTGTTTTCATGGTCAAGCTTTGAGTGCGCCAATGCCAGTGAACTCAATTAGAGGAGATAGGGATCTAATCTGTGAGTAAACAGTCAATGGGCAGAGTAGAGCAGCAGTTTCATTGGCTTTCCTTTTTTTCTTGTTTTGTTTATCTGTCATTTGGCATCTCAGCTACCAAGCAGGAGATCTAGATGTAGGATGCTCCATTTCCTGACTAGAATCTGCAGAAGTGAACACCAGACTTTTAACAACATGCTGTGGGTTTGCAGTTGATGATGGGTGATGTGCACGTCGTTCATTTGATACTGAAATGATAGAGAATGTTTATCAAGAGCAAAATGTATGTATGGACAACCTCTCATCATTTGGCATAAGAACGACTGAATATCATGTTGCATGTAGAAGGAAAAAACATCTATTTGAGTTTACACTGTGCTTCCTCCTTTGATCTAAGCAACTTCTGTTCGGGGGGCAATTAGTGAAACACAACTGAGCAAAACATACTCACTGCTTAGGAATGCTCTATCTTAATGCTAAACAATCTGCTAACTGGCATATTATTCATTTCACTTGGGTAATAATCAGACTGACTCATGGGATAAAATAAGTAAAATGCCTGTCTAAAATCATTTAAAACACCAAGACTGCACTGTCACTCCCATGACACCATGACAGTGGGTGGGAATAAAATAATAATCACATAGCAATGGAAGTGTGAGCGTGGTCTATGGAAAAAAAGTATTTATAGCAGTGTAATGGTGCATTAGGCACCGTGTTCTCAAGAGACAGTGAGGCCTAGCTACAATTTGCAAAATGGGTGATGTGGGAGGTGGGAAGAGTTAAAGCTGCCTCTCTAACTGCTGCATGTCATTTAGTGGAGAAGAGCCGCTAGGCCGCCACATAAAATAACCTTCTATGTCTGCTTCAGAGAAGCAAACTGAGAGGGTAAGAGAGGGAAGTGCTTTTAGAGAAAAGGTAACAATATGGTGCCTGACAGTGAATGCATCTCATCAGAAGGGCTGAAGTGCTTTCCTATCACAATGGAGCAATGTCCTTGGAGGCTTGTGTGAGATACATTTAGCATCCATTATCTTCTACTGCCCATCCGTGATATTTTAGAAACAGTGTGACGAATACAGCAGTCATCAAAGTGTTTTTCATGCCAGATAAAGACCAATATGCACACAACTCTATTTGCACTACTGTGCAGTGAGCAGGGCTGCCCCTGACCAAATTGGGGCCCTAAGCGATATTTTATTTGGAGGCCCCCCACATCTCCCCATCACAAATGTGTCATAGGAATAAAATGTCTGTACAACAAAATGCCATTTCACCTGACAACCTTGGTGACAATGTTTAGCATTGACTGTTATGGTAAGAAACCCAGACAGGAAATCCACCATGCAAGCAGATTAAGATATGTTTAGGTCTTAATGATGAACAACATAATGAAATTAATGTAAATTCTAGCCTCAATGATATTAAAATTCAATTAATGCAAAACTAGAACTAATGATAATAACAACAACAATAATAATAGTAATAATAATAATAAAAAAGTCTGTTACTATAGTACTACTATATATTATTATAGATTATAATGTAAATACTCCTACTAGTACTACTATTAGTACAAGAGCAACAACATAAATTCATAGGCTATAGGCTAAATATATTGGCTAAAGTTTATATCCTATCAATATATTCAACCACCACTCCTTTTCATTAGAGGTGAATGCAGAGGGCGTTAACAAGACATTTAATAAATGTTAATCAGGGCTGCTGGAAAAAAATCTCCAGTCTAGACAGAAACGGGAGACAGAGATTCCTCTCTAATGAGTAGTAGCTCAGGTACACTGCCACAAAGTTTTATTTCAACAACATATCTACCTTGAAGAGAAGCACGAGATTCCTCTTACTCGCTCCGACTCATGATGTCATTTAGAAGACATAACAACTCTTCACTCTCCCCTCCACAAGCGCCTGCCGGTGCTCCCCTCCAATTGGTCAGATGTCGAGTGCTGTCAGTCACTGCAGCGACGAATGCCTGGTTAAATTACAGGTCATTTCTCTCCTTCCTCAAGCTGCATTGGTGCTGTAGGAGCATTGTGTCACATGGGAGCGCATATGAGCATCTATTGCACATTTGTGCAAATGCGTCCCCTCGCACATAATGGCCCCTCAAGAGGGTTGAGGCTGTAAGCACAGCACTTGTTCTGCATTTATGGAGGGAGTGCCCTGGCAGTGAGTGTGTGTGTGTGTGCGTGTGTGTGTGTGTAAACATGTGTTCACATATCAGTCAGTACAGTCCACATGTAAAGTCATTTCACAGTCACAAGAAATTTTACAGACAAAACTGTGAGTTACTGAATCAAACACAGTAATCGTCAGCAAAATCAATCATGAAATAAATGGTTGTTAGCTAGATGCCTCCCTATAAATGTATAAATTGGAACAAAACCTAATAAGTATATCACGATCACCAGATGTTTGTGATTTTTAATCAAATTATCTCATTAGTAAAACTTAACTTTCCATTAATTGACTGAATATTTCTTTGATAAATCATCAATACAATCAGTACAGAATGCTTCATAAAGTCCACACCACTTATATCCTACATGCCACGCCACAAATCACATTGCATGCAACCCAGCAGCAAAAACATACAAGTAACCCCTCATATTCTGAGTAATATTTTTTCTGGAAGCCATTTTTTTTTTTTTTGCCTGGTCAGGGAGGGGTTAAGGTGTATGTGAGCATACAGATTGGAAAACTTTGGGCTACAAGTCCAAGAGTGTTTGTGCGCCACAGCAAACTGTACCGCTCCAGAGATGAAATCACCTTTCAGCTCTTCTGCAGACAATGGCGAACGATTTAAGTTCCCATCACCTCAATGTCACAGCCCAGTCTGCCATCAGTACCCTGCAGGTCACATGTGTTACTCTCATCCTCCTCCACCTAGCAGAAGCTACCATTAATAATAAGAATTTGGCTCATTCAGCTGCCAACAACAGAAAGATAATAATCAAGTCAGTTATAAGAAATTGAGGGGAGGGATATGTTTGGAGAAGCAATTTGTGATTGATTTTAATTTAACAAGTATGCCTTGTTGGTGCACTCGAACAAACATGCACACACTCATTTATGTATCGGCTGAATGACCCGAGTCAAAGCAGTCAGAGGAGACAGCAGAATCATCTCTGTGTCCAAGGCATAAACAACAGTAATTGACGTCACCCAAAATCAACAGGGCCAGGGCCTGAGAAAGACAGCCAGCCAATTTATATAACAATGTGAAAAAAGAGGGGCTCTGCGACGAGGGCGACAGCTGTGCTTAATCACGGGAACTAAGCCAAGAAAGATGTGAAGGGACACAGAAGGCCTGAAAGAAGGTGAAGAAAGCTGGCGAGAGGAAGAGAGAGCTCGAGGGGAAAAGAGGAAGGCTGGATATGACTGGAGAGAGGGAACAAAGTGTCAACGCTCAAACTTCTACCTCAAACACTGAGAAAGGGATGGGAGCTTTAAGAAGAGAAGGGAGAGTTCATCCCAGTGAGTGCAATACTCTCTTGACAAAACAGCTAAATATGAAACATCAAAGCCTTCTCTTTTTGCATCATCACCACATTGCAAAGTAGGTTGTTGTTCCCATTTTCTAGGCCTACTGTACTTTCAGCAAGAAGAATACACAGTACTGTCCTTTTGCCACCTCTATTCCACAGGGAAGATCATCAGTTCTATAAATAATATTTATGACATTTAAAGATTGAAGGTCTTTCAAAGACCACAACGTTTTGATACTGTAATATGAAGTTTCAAAATCAAATAACCACATTCCACATTCCACTTTCTTCGGTTCAGTCCATCCTGTCCTCTGGACCCCGGCCATTCATCAGCAGACATCACATGACAGACCCGAGCCATTCATCCCGAGCCTCACAGCCTCCACTGCCCAACAGGATTTGTGATTCAATTTGACTGAGTGATGCCCTGGGCCCCAGGGCTGGAACTGAGGCTACTGGGGTATGCTGGGAAAGTAGGGTGAAGGGAACAGAAGACGAATGGTACCAACAGGAGTGCTACTACTGCTTCTTCACAGCAGAGGAGCAATAACTGTGAAAGTAATTACACAAGAAAGACTTTCATTACTTTGTATTTGATCATTTTGAATAACTCCTTGCTCTTAAAAGAACTGTATCAACAACATCACCACAGTCAAAAAGGAAGGGTTAATTGTTTTCTGATATTTCCTTGAACTTATGAACCGTATACATTTTTCAGGTCAGTATTACTTGGCACTTTGGCAATATTGTCCTTGTTACATTTATGCCAATAAAGCATGTTGAACTGATAAACAATAAAGCACAAAGATGAAGAAAAGATTGTCAGAAGTGGGTGGAAATGTAACTATTGCTTTATAAGCTCTATGCAACATGTCTGTCTCTTTCTTTATCTCAGCAGGATGGTAGCAAGAGAGCATGAAAGATTTAAAGAGAAGGCTTTTAGTTTCAAACAGAGCCGGGGACGAAAGAAAAAACAGAGACGAGTGAGAGATCCTGGACTATCTCTGACAAAGCTTACTTTTACAAATATAGAATATCAATAAAGACACCATCACAACTGTAGCATCCAAACAAAGACAAAGAGCAAGTCTCAGGCACAAAAAAACCCGCTAACATGAGGCTGTTGAGTCAGGGATTAAAGTTGGAATACAGTGCTGCGAGATGCTGCTCTCACTTTGTGCATGTGCAAAAGATTTAAAAATGCATTAGGGGTAAAGACATGCACTGCCTCAAAACAATATGATGACCACCCCACAGATCTGCACTCAGATGAGCAGCATTTGCTCCCAGACAGGTCGAGGTGGAGAACATTCTCCATAAAAGCTTTCGTCTTTGCTCACCAGCTATTGTCAAAGTGACCTTGAAAGAGGCACTTAGAGTCCAACTACTTAAATGAAATTGCTTATAAGTGTAGCTCTCGCTGATTAGCATACCGCTCAGCAGCTCCCAGCGTATGGATCACTATGCAATCCTGTGCAAGACAGCAGGTCTGTTAACAGCATGTTTTTAGTCACCTTGCCTGATGGAATAACAGTTGAAACAAGTCTTATGTGTGGTGCATCAGAGTAATGCAGCAAGACACAAACACACACAGATGAACGACATTCTAATACACAAACTATACATGAACACATTATACGCATTGGAAACACACAAGGCAGCCAGCCATGCGCTAAGCCCGGGTTGACAGAGTTCATTTGGAAGATGTAAAATATGTATGAGAGAAGACTCTGCAGGGGAGGAAGAAGAGATGAAAACAGTGAGGGAGCAATGGAGGAAAAGCAAATAACGAGACGAATGAAACGATGTCGAGCGGGCACAACTGGAATGCCCTGCTACGACTGGGCAGGAGAAATGCAAGCTAAATAAGTCATTGTCATTTCAAGTTCATTAGCTCACCGTATGCCCCCCCCCGGGAGGAACGAGAGAAAGAGAGGTTTTTGTACAGCAAAAAAACTGAGCTCCTGTGTAATGAAATATATACACATATTGAAAATTGACTTATGTTTTAAGCTTGTGTTTTTTTACATGGTAAAATGGCACTTTTTAGTGGTGAATCCTTTTTTGTAGGCTTTCCAGTGCCATAAACACCTACGGTACGTGAAATTCAGTCACAAATATATAAAGAAACAAACCAAATCTAACGTTGAAACAACACTTTCTTCCTACTGACTCTTTTTCTCCACTATTCTTTCATCTTTTCACACAGATGTACCGAATGACGACATCTTGCCACCGACGTCCAAGTGTGTGGAGGACATGACGATACATACAGTGCACATGTGATATCTAGAGAAGGAAACTTTCTCTGTAAATGAGACAAACATGCTGAAGTACAAGATTAGAATCGGCGACCAGACTAGACGTCATGAAAGGGGCTGCCAAAGGGAGCGGAAAGTGGAACAAAAATATATAAATAAATGAGGATTTCGGTAATAAAAAGCTAATCCTGTACCAGCAAACAGGATGACAATTGACAGTAATTACATATTGCCAACTGTAATTATGAGCTTTTTTATGCGCCCCTCTTCTCATAAGGCCGTAGTAATCCTCTGGTCATTCCCACTCCTCCATCTTCAGAAAGCCACTCTACCAAATAGCTAAGCGTGGTCAAACCAAATAAGCAAACCACCATGAAGTGCACGGGGCTTTCCTTGTAACCACGAATAACGCTTCAGAAATGACGTCACAGAAAACCAGATCTCACTATCTAATTACAGAAAAATGTGCTAAGAAAGCAGAAAATCCAACAGGAGATGAGAGCTGGCAGTGGACTGAAGAAAGCTGCTTCACCACAAACTGGGAGAGGGAGATACAGAGAGGCTGCAGTGCCCAGCCTGAACAACCCGTTTGGGTATTCTGGTTGCTAGAATGTTATGGCAGACCAAGGAGCTCTGCAGTTTAAGCCAATTATACAGTGGAGATCCCGAAAATGTACCTGATGGAGAGACAGAGAAGCAGCAGGAACACAGAGCAGTAAAGTCTGGGGAAAAAAACTGTTTGCTTGGCCTCCAGGAAGTCAACAAAGCAACACACAGATTTCACTGTAATTACATTGAAACACAGAGCAAAGGAAGTTGGGGGGACAGTTAAATTGAGTGTGAGAAAATGGATTCCCACATGAGGGTTTTTAAAGAAAACTAACAGGATCATTGGCTTATAAAGACCAGAGTTTAAGATTTGATTTATCTTATTCTCTCACATTTCGCCCTAAGCTTCTGAGACGGAGGAGTCCCAGGTTGCCGTCATGTGTAGCGATAGCTCCATAAACAATGTTTTGTTTTTTTTAATTGTATTCTTTAAACATATGGCTTTAATGTTTAGCCTATAAAATGTGTGGTAAAATTAGATCACAAAAATATGGAGTCGTAAAAATTGCAGACAAGTTCCAGAAACAAATCAGCAATGTTTTTTTTGGGAGCATCTGTGAGCATGCAGTAAATTCCACATGAAAAATAAATGAATTCACAACTTCCTCTGCAGCAGAAGTAGACATGGGAAGAGGGCGAGATAAAGCCTCACAGGCAGAAACGAGTTGAGGAGAGAGAAAGAAGAGGGAAAATAATTACGATAATGGAAATGAGTGTGAAAGAGTTTATCTCGATGAGAGAGGGAGAAAAAAGAGCAAAGTAACAATAAAGCTAAATAACTATTGTGTAAAGTCACTTGCCTGGAGCGACTAAGAACAAAATCCTCCTGTCTGAGAGAGGAAAATTTGATAGAGATGAGGAGAAAAGTGGCAACTGTTTCGCATCCCAAATGCAGAAACATGCTTCTAGTTTGGAGGAGATTGTGGAGAATAATGTTGACACCTCAGGGGAGAGGAGAGGAAACAGGAGACAAAGAAGACATTCACAAGTCTTGAACCACCTGGGACATCTGGTTCACTCCCACATGCAGAAAGATACACTACCAGAAGGCTTGATAACCTGCAGTCCAGTTTTGTTTTTTTTTTGCACAGCTTCTGCTCCGTTTTATTCTGCAGATGTGAGCTACAGTGTTTTTAATAAAAACCCATGTGTGTATGTGTGGAAGAAACAGCCACAGTTGAACAGAGCAGAACAGAAATGATTGCTTATCAAAGGGAAGTGTGTAGTTGAGTGATGTGTGTACCGCTGCGTCTGTGTGTCCTATCTTTATTAAATCTGCATTGTGTGCGCCAGGCATCTGAGCAGCGAGGTGCTGGACACATTTCAGGCATTCAACAGTTAGACATTACCTTACTGATTTTTATCAAAAATTCCAATCTTTTTTTTTTTATTCATACACACAAGCCCAATTCCTCATCTCTTCAATTCCTACTTCTTCTTTTTTATACATTTGACAGATAGGAGCCTGAAGGCCATCACCATCAGAGAATATCTATCTATTTCCCTGATTATGTTTGGTATCAAGAGCTGGATCACAACTGGGGAAAGTGCTCAAAAAAACAGCTGGACTTCACAAAATAAAGCAAAATGTAGTCGCTGCTCACAAATGACTACAGTATTTCCAGTTCGTAGTGCCCCAGAATAAGATGACAAAGTCAAAACTAAATAAATAACTCGTCATCAAAATCATCTGACATGCAAGATTACTGAACATTTGGTGATTTGCTTGATTGTATATTTGTTGCTTTTCTCTGCCACATAATTGTAAATCAAATACATTGATATATTAAATCAGATCTTGGAAACACATCATTTAAAGACATGGAAAATTATAACAGATTACTGGTGTAAACATGTTTTACTTTGATTTCATGACTGATTCATTTGAAACAGGTGTAACAAAACATCTTATTCACTTCTGTACTATTATTATTAACAGAATAAATATAATCTAAAGAACAAGCAGGCCTGCTGAATTTGTTGCCATGGTGCCATAGCCACAGGATTTCCCAACAAACAGTCTGGTCCACAGCTGCAGACAGTGTGTGTATGTGTGTGTTGGCATAAGGCGTGCCACCCTGTAAAATGCATACTGTGTGCCCTCACTTAATATGGGGGTGGGCATCCTGGTTTGAGTCCATACCATCTGTCAAGCAGCAGGAGGGCAAGAGGAGAAGTAGCTGGAACAGAAGCGAAGTCACACTGAGAGCTAAAGCCAGTTCCTTGTCACTTCAAATACTCACCTAGTCTACAGAAAGTACAGCTGGGGGGCATCAGCCTTAACAGCCACGTCATTTTGCTATGGCACACATTTGATATACTATAACTGACAAAAGGGCAAAACAAAAAACACCAGCAATTCATGCACACACACACACACACACACACACACGATGACAGTAAAATGAAAGGAAGCAGTTTAATAACATTCTTGCTACAGAGTCTGCACACGTGTGCCACACACACACACACACACACACACACACACACACACACACACACACTGTGAATACTGGGCACAAGCACACACATCTGAGTCCAACTGCACAGAAACACACAACGAGACAGTGAAGGTGCTTTCAGTGAACAGGGAATAATTCTCCTTTTGACACAACCAATTCCACTGAAGACAAAAGAGGAATCAAACACCACCAGGCTGCAGCCCAACACACGCACGCACGCACGCACGCACGCACGCACGCACACACACACACACACACGCCGGTTGCAATGACACTGCAAACCCCTGTGGTGACATAAAAAGACTGGCCTGTGCTGTCATCTGTGTGTCTGTGTGTGCGCTTGCCAAAGGAGGCCTGTACGTGTGAACTCCTACTCTCACATTAGACAAGTGACAGGGAACAAAAGACGTGAGAAGACAGAAAAGAGAGCGGTGGCAGCAGCTGAAGTGCATGCTGGTCAGAGAGGAGGCAGCTGATACTTGTCAAGGCAGTGCATTATATTTGAAAAGGCGACCTCTCTCCTGGACCTCAATTTCCTACCATTTACACACACACAGGGAGTAAATTGCTGTACTTTTCTTCAGCTCTGAGTCAATGTAATTAATTGAGTATTTTCTTGAAATGTGCTTTTGATCTGACCTTAAATCTCCTGCCCCAAAATGATTAATACAATTAAGATGACTACTTCATGGTCTGTGCTTTGACGTTGAAAAGGATTCTCTGTCCTTGTTCACACACTTTATAGAGTTCAGAGCAACTCCGACATGTTTGTTGGACAGACTGTCCTCCAGATTTCCACGTATCTAACAGGCCCCACGAATGAAAATGATTAAATGGGGAAATGCAGTTCAGAAAAGACAGTTTGAAAAGGAGCTTTAAACAAGTTTTCACTCCATCTTTTCACTTCTTTGCCTTTTGTGTTGTGTTTTTCCAACATAGTCTATCACAGGGTGGAGCAGGGACCAAGCAGACCAGGGCAGCAGTCCATCTCTCTCTCTCTCTCTCTCTCTCTCTCTCTCTCTCTCTCTCTATGGTAAACATCAAACACACTGTGGTCTGTTTCATGCTCCCTGCAGCCCATTATGGCTTAATGCTTCAAGAGGCTTCTTACTGACTTCAGCATTTTAACAACTCCAGCATATTCAGTTGGTAGGCAAACACACATACACAAAGAAGCGTGCAAACATACACATATATGCATAAACAGGCAGAGACAGGATGCAGAGATTCACACAGTTCTAGAAGCAGCGTTATGCAGGGTTATGGTATGAGCCTGCACACTCTGATACAGAAACAACTGTTGCTTTTGCTTTAATCTGTCTGTAGAGGAACACCAACAGATGTGTGAGGCTTTCTGCTGACATTAACCTTCAAATAATCCTTGGCCCTCTTATCTCCGACTCAGTTAATGAGTTCCATTCACAAGGCGGCAATATGTAATTCAGTGCGATCTATTAGTTTTCTACCATATGGAGAATAGGATCACATCAGTGGAGGTATTAATGGGATGGAGATAAGGTTTATCCAGAAGCGCCTCAATGACAACAATCAACACACACATACATAAACATTAACTATTTATGGTTAAGTATGGTCCGTCCTATTATCTGTCTAGACTTTAAGTCCTTTTCAAAAAACAGAATACGCAACATTGCTGGCTCTATGTGTTGAAGTAATGTGTTTTTGTTGTGCAATTTGTTAAATGTTGCTGTGGCTTTAGAGTGTTTCTGAATATCCATTCAATCATCCATGCAGCTGGCACGAATGAAGTCTTTCTCTCATTATAATTACATATTGCACAGAATACATAATTAAGTGAATAATGTATTGCAGTGCTCTTAATGTGAAAGGCAAAATAGCAATTTTCTTTTTGCTCCTATTTAACCTTGTTCTGCTGTAGCTTGTGCATTTGTGCAATGGCATTCAATTTGTATATACTGGAAATGTAAAGAATATCTCATGATGAGACTTTTACATAAAAAGATGCTGACAGTCCAGTTGGGGACTTTTTTGACATCCTTCCCTGAAATGGGTAATTGACTGAAGCCTCTTTCTCACTGGACAAAAAGCCACTAAGACCCACTAACATCTGACTCGGCAGTCGTCACGGGTATTTATCGGCTCTAGGTCCGATCGGCAGAGATGGAAACATGATACCCGGGTGGACACGCTAATTTTCACCCCTTTTCAGACGCAATCCAATGTGACACATGTTGAAGTGACTATAGAGTAAATAAAATCACCAGTGATTTGGACAGTTATTGTAATTTAATAACGTAGAAAACATCCCCACAGAGCCACCAGACTCCTAACCTGACTCTCGCCAGCTGAATGTCTTTCTGCCTAGCTCCACACATCCATCTGCGATTGCTCCATTGGAGATGTGTTACAGAAGGCAGGGCCTTATCGAAAATCCTTGCATGTGATTGGATACACCACTTGTCCGTCATTTTTATTGACGAGCTACTTCAACCACTCATATCGAAACCAACCCGTGACGCTGATGAGAGCGACGCTTCTCCGCTACCTCACAGCTATGAAAATCCCACCCGGCGATCCTGATTGGCTCAGTCAGTTTTTGCTCCCTTGGAGTCCTTCCCTCGGGCGCGAGTCCAGATGGATGTGTGGAGCTCAGTGGAACGACATGTGGAGCTAGGCAGAACTACATCCAGCTGGCGAGAGTCAGGTTAGCAGACTCCAGCCAGACAACAGTAATTTCACCACTAAACACACTTCATCAAAACCATCTTTGTTCCTGTTTCCACTGTCCCAACAATCACCAACTCTGGTTTGAGAGTAACAAATAAAGTAAAAAAAAAAAATTGCTGTAAAATCTTCACTGTTTTCCTGTCTTTAAAACTCTATATACATGCTAATATTGGTCGACAAAGAGAGAGAGAGAGAGAGAAAGTCTTAGAGTGTATTCACACCTGCCTTGTTTAGTTTGATTAAAACAAACTCAAGTTCGTTTCCTCCCTTGGTTCGGACCTTTTTGGCCAGTGTGAATACAATCACTCGAACTCTGGTGCGGACCAAACAAGCGGACCGAGGAGGTGGTCTCAGAGCGGTTCCTATCGAACCCTGGTGTGGTTTGTTTCAGGTGTGAAAGCAGCCCGACCTCGATCCGACCCAGTTGCAAAAATCTACCTTTCTGGATTTGGTGGGCTTCCATAGTTTTTGTGCGTTATAATTTGATCTTGCATCTCCACATAGCCTACCTGTTCCGTCTTCTGTACAGTAGACCTGTTGTTACTGTAGCATGTTGGACACATATGAGAGCTTCTCAGCTGTTTTGCTGCACGTTTTCGTCGTTGCAAAATTACGAGCATGATATTGTAAAACTCATGTTGCATCAAATGGTCTTGACACTAGAACATTTCTGCAAAAAGCTGTAAATGTATAAACCATATTGCTTTAAGGATAACGAGAACGGCACGCAAAGTCTGCATTGTTTACGTCGGCCTACTTTCACTTTTGGGCTTCCTGCTTCACCCCGCCCATACGTTTACCATCCAATGGTTGAACGATCTTATCACGTGGTAATTCTGGTCCTGTTGCAATTAATCACAGTGTGAAAGTGAACCACACACATATACAACACTGGGCGTCATCTGGAATTTATTGGATGGGTCATTTGGGTTGCAGATGATGTGAAATATAAAGCCATATTCATACTGTTGTTGGTTTAGCAGCCTCTGGCTGGCTGGCCAGCAGTGTCTTATTCTGGCAGTGGACTCCTATCTCCATTTACCCTCTGGCTGCAAAGTGGTGTAGGGGGCAGCAAACACTCGCAGCCATTAACTTATCATTACCAACAGTTACAGAGGTGAGAGTGTTGCCCAGTGTGTGAAAACTTCTATTACATTTCAAGACTTGCCCTCAAATTCACAGTCAAGCTGCTGTGTTCAAAACATTCCCATGCTTTTTTTCTCTGTGGGCTACCATACTGATCAGCCCATATCTCCCGCCACAAGCCAGTCTTTAGTCAGTTCCTTGCAAGTCTGGTGAGCAGCAATCCTGCTGTATCATTAGCCAAACACTGGTTAGAGATGACACTTCAGAGCGCCAAGCAACTCACGGTCGGCCTGTAGCAACCGGCAATCAACAACAACACAAATACAGCATGGGAAAAGCCGATGGCATACCAAAATGTTACCAGCCTTCCTGCAGATGTCTCATGCAGCTTGTCTCTTTGTGTAGGCTTATATGTCATTGAGCATCTAACAACTCATTGGCTGCCAGCTGCTTTCAAAGAGCATCTGGCGCCTCTCTCTTTAAGAGCCGATGAGAGAGAGAAGCATGTCATCCCCAGATAAGTCATTCACACTGTAATGATGGGAGGAGACAGGTGAGCCTCATGAAAAAAAAAAACAATCATCCATTTTTGATAAATACTAACTACAAAAAACTGCATCCAAAACTGAATAGATTGAACACAGTTATACTACAATCATCACACTTGTTTTGATTACTTACAAACCATCACATTTCATTTCTCTTCTACTGATACTGTGTTCCCATGGTTCAGTAAACAGCGCTTCAGCACAATAACAAGCAGCTCACCCTTAACTCGATAGCTTTCTTCCGCGTGGCTTTCTCTCTGGGGCAAATTACTTAACAACAGGGGACTATCCAAGTTGTTATGTGAGGCGTATCGATGTGAAAGCAATATCTAGGAATCTTCTTTCACTGCTGACTGAGCATAATCAAACAGGGACTGCAATGTGGGTGTTTAGCGGTCTGCTTTTCTTTTTTTTTTCCTCATTTTACCTCACAGGTTCATGAAAGTGCCTTATTCAAGTGTTTAGAGCAGAGGGTAGAAAGTATATGCCATAGTATATTAAGAGCACTCACAACTTTCTAAGGGCAAAATACTTGCAGACCTTTGGCAGAGTTTATCGGAAAATGCTCCTATATTAGATTACATGTGTCAATATTGAGTTCAGAAGTGTATTCTTATATTGTATGTAGCAGCAATGAATGCAATCGGACATCATTTTTCGAGTTGAGATGCAGTGGTCTCCCATTGTCCACCCACACAGGGCCAGCGTGTGACCTTGAGTCAGGCTCAGCCAATACATAAAGTTCATCAAGCCCTGGAAATATCCTTCTGCAAACGGCAGGGATCGTGCACAACATTCAGGTGGCTCATAATTTGGAGGCATAAATTAAAGCTATCATATTTTACTAAGATGTTTAATATGCCAGACCGGAGCGGATGAACGGTTATTCATGCTTGAGAGCCAAGAGACAGGGACACGGGGAGAAATATTGTCAGAGCCAAATCTCCCCTTGCCTCTACGGTATCACTCTCTCTGTCTCACATCCATCCACGTCTGTGTTTCTCTTTTTTCTCTCTCCGTTCTCTATCTATCTTTTCCTGGCACTCAGGGTCTGTTTCACTCCCTTATTCTCTCTCTTACTGAGAATGCCTTGACCCCAGACTTAAGTAAGCTCCACATCATTGATTGAAACTAGAGGGATAGGTGGTGTCGTGACAAGACAGATTTTATCTTTAAAGCATTATGGATTACAGACATTCTGTGGAAAAGAGGATTTCTAAGGGCCAGGGCTGGCGTTAATTCTTTCAAATGATTTATTCAGTATGGTCAATCAATTAAATTAGAAGTGTCCAGTTACTACTTGGCCCTCACTACCTTATGATGTATGGCGTGATGACATGAGCTAAGACTTTCATCACATTACCGCCCCACCCTCAAATCTTATAATCTCTCCTATCCTATCAGTGCAATAACTGGGAAAGATCTTCTGTGGGTCTTTGCATCAGATATCATGTTCTCCATAAGCACACTCGTAATGCTCCATTTATGTATCTTTTGTTTCATGAGGAAACACCTAAAATGTGCAGGGTGTTACATACAGTACGGGCTATTTCTGTCAAGACACAATGACACAATGACAATTCTGCAACCGTGCTGTGCTGTGCGAGAGCCACCATGCTTTCAGAAAACAGAGCTGTTCCTACTTTAGGAACATCCTGAGTGTGTGACCTTTAGGTGCATACTGCAGAAAGCCACCCTCTCAGTGTCATTCAGCTGGCGCTAACGGACAACCATCACAGTCTTCACAGGGGGAGAGGAGTTTATCTGCTGTCACAGTAGTGTAGTGCTCTGTGGGAAATGAATTGGACAACATATAGAAGGTGACTGAGGCAGAGTCTGGAGGGGCTTTTTGAGGAAAGGGTATGTTATATCAGATTGGGAGGGACCGCGGCTGAGAATCAGTGGACGCGTCCACGCTCGTTTTTTTGTCGGTAAAAACCTGCAGATCAGCTTACTGCTCCTGTCATTTTTGGTGAACAGTTCTTCATATTCACTAATTTGACAGTTTTGGGGCAATGAAATAAAAAAATGAAAAGTGAAAAGAAAGTGGTTGTGTAAGCAGACACTGTCACAACCTCCTGTCTTGCCCATGCATGTATGATACTGTAAACTCAAACTGCAGTAAACTGTGTGTGTGTGTGTGTGTGTGTCTGTGTGTATGTGTGAAAGCGTTGCACTGAATTCCAAAGGAGGCACATGTGTAATCATCTGAACTGCAGAGGGGCTTGTGACTGTCAGACATCAGACCATGAATGACACAGTAGGCAAAATACAGCACATGGTCAAGAAACCGTCTGGCAATCTGTGAGAACAATAAAGACCACGGGGCTTAAAAGAAGGGGAAAGTAGTGTCCAGTGAGATGGGAAGTGAGAAACAAGAACAGAGGGAGAGGAACTGATCCTGCATCTGCGTTTCTAAGCAAGTGTGGGACTCCATCATATTTCTGGTATATAAGAGACCAATCAGACAGATTGTCTGGGACATGTCTGTACTGTCTTAATATCTTTTCAAAGCAGTGTTTCATCTTGAGAAATAGCCAAGAGCGCCCCTCCTTTACCATGTGACATGAAACGAGTGAGACGGCAGGTTTAAAAAGGTACAAAGATAGAAAGTGGGTTTGCTCTCCCTCAAAACTAAAAATAAATAAAACATCCTTTTAAGCTTGTGGTTAACGAGAAGAATGAAGTTACAGCTTCCTGCAGTGTTCAGAACAATCTGCAGTCATTCATTATTTCTACAGGATAGGTCGGGTCTAACACCAGTACATACATACACAATAAATGGAGCTCCTGCAGGTGCGACTTTGGCCCCAAATAGACCCACATTCCTGGGGGGGACTTGCAGAGGGATTATAGTTCTTGGTGGCAATGATTTTATACTGTAGCAAACAAATACATGGGTCTCCACAGTGTGTGGGGCACTTTAATGGCATAATTTAAACAACATGTTGGTAGATGATCCTGAAGGTGTGTGAAAGAGTGCGCACAACATGACCGCAGCAGACTTATCATCAAAAAAAGGAGCTTACCTGATATTTCAGACTGAGGGACACCATCCAGAGTGAATCCTTTCCCGCTATATAACTGCCTGATATCCGAACAACTCCGGGCTTTGCTGATCCCTTTGTCCCCAAAGGCTGGAGCCGTCAGGGAGCACACCGCCAGAGCCGCTACGATGAAGGTATCCATCCCAGCCCACTGCTGCGTGTGGACTTAAGTCAAGCGCAAATCCGACCACGGAGCGACGCGACTGTGTTGAGTCCTGAACGGAGCAGGGGACTCTCAGAAAGTGGCCGCGTGTCAAGCGGAGCTACTGAGTGCTGCTGTGCGTAAAATATCCTCCACCTCCCTGGAAATCCTTCCTGCCCTTTTCAGTGCGTCAGTTCTCCGTACGCTGCTGGAGCGCGATGTCCAGTCTCTCCCCACTCCCACAGGACGGGACCTTTTTATTATTGTTAGTAGGAGTAGTATTAGTGTAATTTGTCCCTTGTTTTCTCACGCTGTGTCCACGACGAGTGCGGAGTCTCCACTGTTTGGGTCGGTTCACCTAGAGAGGGAGAGAAGTGAGAGATGAAAGAATGAGGTTACAGCTGAAATTATTTGGGTCGTGTCAGAAAATAGCACGCTGGTATTGCGCTGACTACCGGTTCTGACGGTCCCGGTGGGATCTGAGTACAAGGAGGTGCGCACAGGCGGCAGCTATCACAGCTCGATCCCGGCTCAGGATATTCTGACCGATGCTGCCAGCACTGCCAGTCTGAGGAAGGAGGAGGGAGGGAGAGGGAGGGAGAGAGTGAGAGAGAGAGAGAGAGAGAGAGTATGTGAGGTTTTGCGTCCCCTCTTCCGTCTCATCTAAATAGTATTTTTAGACCTGTTTCAGAATAACACCACTAACAGGTCTGAATCTTTTTTTACCACCAGTATCAGTGTGTGGGCCCGCTGCATGTGCTTTAACACGAGCTGCTCTGGTTCCCACTGAAAGAATGTGCTGCGCGCGCTCATCTCCACCAGCCAGGTGGAGCCAGGTGTCACAGGTGAACCGTGGGCGCGCCCTCGACCCCAGGCACGCACTCGTATGCAGGTCATCTACCTCACTCTGCAGACAGTGGCTGCATCATGCGCCACATCTCTCCTCAAGGTGCAATTAAACCACAAGTCTCTACGTGCCCGGTGCAGTTTTACCTGTCACCTGCTGAGTGCCTTCATTATCACAGTTTCTGTACGTGTGTGTGTGTTCATGTATGACATAGGTTTGCAGGTGTGCTGTAGTATCCTTTCAGTAATTCCCCTCTTCTGTGTTTCTGTTTCTTCTTACATATCTAAAAGATTTTTTTCTAACAACACAGACTACACTTTATAAATACTTGGAATTCTTTAAATGTATTCATACAGTGGCCTGATTGTTGAAAAAGGCACACTAAAGTGCTCTCTTGGGAGACAAAAGTGAGTGCTAAATTGTCCTCTTGGTTGGAAAAAACAAACTACCCTCTTGGACGGTTACAATGTGATAAAATGCCCTCTTGGGTGCTGAACTTATGTGCCCTCCTCAGTGGCGAGAATGCGCTGTAGATACCCTTTTTTTTTTCTTTTCGCCCCTGCACTTCAAAAAGTCTATGCACACCACTGTATTCATGACCTCTACTGGGATCAGCAACTCTTGGTTCCCAGATGCAGATCCTGCAGGCTGTGTCTTGCCATTGCCAATAGCAACAATATGTCCATAATGCATTTCGTCTGTCTTCTTTTTTGGGGGTGATGTGAGAGGAAAAAGTTCACACAGTTTGGGTTGGGACTCTTCCTATGAGGCAGCAACTGAGTTTAAAAGTCTTGTTGCAATGAGCTGACTACATTTTATTACACTGGTTTCATGCTCACATGCTGTCTAAACATGCGTATGAACATGCATACTTTCAGTTCAGGTAAAAAGTAAAGCACGTTTGAGGTGACATCAGACACCCACAGACACTCGGTGATATAGACCTTATATCATGGATAGAAGCATCCGGTTCTCTCACTTGAAGTACTCTCTCTTTAGTCATCTCAATGTGTGAAATTGAATCAGACACTGCTCGATGGTGTCATTCCTGTGGGACATGCTTTTTAAGGATTGTTTGCGGAAGAAGACGCCATGGCACATTATCACGGTGACACATGGAAAAACTCCAGCGTAGCCTGAAATAACCAGCCGTCACATGACGGACGGACAGACTAAAAGTAAGAAACCAAGACAGAAAACAAGCAAAGGCAAGGGAGAAGGGGTGAGTCATGTGACAAGAACGGTCATTTCCTGCCTCCCAATCACTGTTTTTTATGACGGCAGACATAGTTTGTGAATACATTAGGAAATGTGACTCTATAATTAGTCTACCCAGACAAAGAGGACTCATCTCGCATATAACTGACAAACAGCAGCGGTCGCTTCTCATTATTGCAGTTCTGAAATGAGTAGGCAGGAATTGCACCTTCGTTCTGCGATGTCAAGCGTCTTGCACATTTTCAATCCTGCGTATGTGTGCTCTGGCAAATCTGGCACGACTACACTTTCACATTTACTCTGCTAAAGTTGAGAGTTGTGAAATTGTGTCACACAGCAAACACAAACTACTTTCTAATTATGTGTAATGCTGTTGCTTCAGTTTTCTTCAGGGGGAACACAGGGCAGTTAGACACATGTGGCCAAAGGTTAATAAGTCTAGTGGCCTCAAAGTGTGTGTGTGTGTGTGTGTGTGTAAGTATTATATATGGGTTTGTGTATGTGTCTGTGTGAGTTTATGTGACTGCGTCCCACATGTGGCTGTAGGTCGGCAGCACTGTTGAGGAGGGAATCTGATTGGCCCTCCACTGTCTGGTGTGGAAATCATGTAATTAACGCTCATAAAGCCACAGAACAGTCATGTTTTCCTCCCATTGAAGTTTTATTGGCTCTGACCATGAAAGGCCTTCTAATGAGGAGCAGGATGCTGGGGGAAGCTGGGTAGACCAGAGAGAGGAGGAGAGGCGAGGCAAGATGGTAGCAAGGAGAGAGGAGAGAGAGTGTTCAACTAAGCAACTGTCACTTTAGGGTACACATGCGGCAGTTATGTGGTGAGTATTTCCAGGGCATGCTGAGGGTTTCTAGTGAAAACGACACTGGCTTCTATACAGAAACGCTACAGATGTTTTACTGCTCCTTTCAGGCAAAAACAATCACACTTCCAAAGCAGACAGATGGAAGAAGATGTTAATATAACACATCCAATTCCTTCTAAACACTATAAATGTTGCAACTAATTTTTTGAGCACAGTACAAATTTGTTTCATATGTTCTAACAGGACGAGTTCAGTCGACTGTTGCCCAACTCTCCTGTATACTGCAGTAGCTGCTCCACTCTTCAGCCACATATATTCAGTGACAGGAACTCTAATGTGGCCAAGAATAGCTTTATGGAGACGACTCCTCTTAGTGCTGCACTTCCTGGCTTGGTCACTACAGTGGACCTTCACATGCAGTGACCCGTGTTCATCTGGCGCTGACTACAGCCACGACAGCCTCCAGTATTAGTTAAGTATATGAGCATTTGAGCTATGGGAACTTAAAGAACTGTAATCTGAAGATTCCATAGCCTGGATTTATAAGAACCCAGTCTTACCACTGTGTTTCACAAAGCATTAGCATCTTAACACATTGATGAACAGTCAATGAAAAACAGAGTAACATGTCTCCTTCACTTTCAGATTGACCCACTAAAGGCTACATTCACATTGCAAGGCCTGCACCTGAATGCACAAAAAGAACAATAAGAAAGACGTCACATGCAGCACTCTGTTGTATGGAAGTAAACATGGATGCCACTTGAGGTTTTATTTCATGTTGACAGGCCCTTCACTGTCTCTCCACTGACTTCCTCTGTCGCAGTTGTCTTCCATGTTTGTATTCATTGAGTGACTGCCTCCAGTGCAGAAGGGTGACTGATACTGACTACTGATAAGACCTGTACATGATTTAGGACCACCTGTGACACTGGCGAAACATCAGAAATGAATAGATCAGATTCCATGTCATTTGTGTTGTTCATTCTGTTGACTTTTCTACAATTCCACATTTGATGGAAGCACACTGATCACTGTGTCTCTGTGCTTCTGTTAAGATTTATATCAAACAGAATTGCCACATCAAAATATATCACAGGCTGATTAAGTGCTGATTGTCTGTCATCAAACTAAAGACCTCAGACCTAATTTTTCTCTTTTTCTGTGCAGTTTTTGAAACCTGTTCTGCATTAAACACTGTTAAAGCCACTGGAGTCTCTCTTTTGTGCAGGAGGTACAGGAAATGTTGACATGTCTGGACAATGTAGGTGCATTTCGTTCCCCAATCTGTTATAAATCATGCTTGGGAGGGATGGCAAAAGCAAACATGGAGGTTGTTGCAGAAAGATGTAATCTCATCACTCCATTGAAACTTGTGTAACAATTTGGAAAAGGTGCTATGAAGGATTTTGCCGTTTTCATGCTGTGGCACTGAAATGTACAAGTACAGAGTGCTCTCAGCCATCACACTCTTGAGCAGTTTTATGAAGACATTAATGACAAAAAGAGCAGGGTAGAGCCAGATCAGATAGATGACACACAAACACAGAGTGGTGCAGTGAGGGAGCAGCGGGTGTGCAGGACCCAGTGCTGCGCATCAGCAGGGTTTCTCTGTAAATATCAGTGTGCTGTTTCAACAGATGTAATCAGCCTTTAGAGGGAGATCATTGTGTCCTCTCCTTAAAACCAGTCTCATCCTGGGCTCTTACAGATAGCATCGATTCAGCCTCTTTTCTGGGTTTTAATGTCGACCATTAGCCTGACTTCAGCACATTCACTGGAGCGCTCGTGTGTGTGCAACATTACTCACCGGCTCTATCTCTTCCCTTTCTCGTTTAGTCTCTTTTCTTCTATCTCCTCTCTTTTTCTAGGCCTCATGAGAACATACAATCATGACTTCATTGCCTATTAAAACACAGTCATGCATAAAACTTAAATTCAGAGTTGTTTTAATGCCACCTCCTCCTTCTGCCTGTCCTCACCTTCAATGCTACATCTGGAGGTCCAGTTAGAAAGCGGATAACAGCATGGATCGATCACATTTACCCAGAGTCTGTCTGTGCAAACATGGCCTCCACAAACAGTAGATCTGCATATCTCCGCAAACAGAGCCAGGTCCAGTTACCAGAGACAGATAATGACAGAACAAAGGAGACATTTTGATGGTAAGTGCAAAGGCTGGGCAGTATTAGTATAGTATTGTCGAGAAAAATGAGATAAAGTTGAGGCGAGCTGGGAGGAGGGGGTGGTGAGCTTATCAGGCAAGATGAGGAGGGAGAGAATGATGATGATGGATGACATGGGGAGCACAACAGAGAAGTGAGGTGTGTTTTAAAAAAAAAAAAGTGGTAGGGAAGGATTATACATTCAAAGTGGAAATGATCTTTGAATTCTCAGGGTTGTTCCTGTCAGCCGGTGCCTTTGTGATTGAGAAATGCCCCCTGTGGTGTTGAGTCTCTGTGGACATCCTGGCACTTTTTCTGTTGAGCAATCTTTATTCACTCCAGTCTTCTCCAAGTGTGGACACATGAGGAAAAGTCATCAGAGGTGCATCTTACAGTGTAATGAAATCCAATACAAAAACAGTACACACTCACTTTTTTAGAAATGACTACAGGATGGAGGGGAGTGGTGCATGGAATCTAATAGAGACACCACTTAAATCTGAATAATGGCAGCTGTTTTAATATTTATTCATTTACAGCAGCTTATGCGGGAGGCACTGATATCTCTTTTATGTAGACTTATCAAATAAAAGGATGGCGCTGAATCAAACACTGACCTCTTCTCCTCCTCTTGTATATACATAACAGCAGACCGTACCCTGCTAGCGGCATGTTTGCCTGCATGCTGTTCTTATATAAATATATCATCTACTTTATTTGTCATGTGTCTTACAGGATAAATTAGCCACTCTCCTCAACTGCCTCTTGCTGTGAACACTCATAAACTCATGGGAAGCGATGACAAAACGGAAGCTCAGATGACCAACTCTCATGCCAGTTAATGCAGAGCATTAATATTCACAAAATCATTGTGTCAAGTTTCATGTCCAGTGCTACAATAATAATAATAATAATAATAATAATAAAGTTGGTGGATAATATTTTCCTGAGAGCAGCCTTGGCACTTGGTATTATAACAGAAATTAAAACACTGAAACTGGCCACAAGTGTTCTCTGCATTTCACTGCATGTATGCAAACGGGCCAGAGTCAACTAACCTCAGCTCTGCTCAGTTTTTTATTTTTGTGGTTCTGCTGCCGATCTTCATCCAGATTGGCAGCATCTCCCTCCACGTGGACTTGGAAACAGTGGGAGGCCACGTCTGTGTGCGGTTCTCAGCCCCCTATGAGGAGTCCTTCATTATTTTCCCGCTGCCACTTTACAATATCCATCCATTCCTTCAACATTCCTCAGCCCTCCCCCGTACAGAAGCACTTTATCACGTTACTCCTCCTCACACTTCTCCGATTTGTTTTTAATGAGAGAGCCTGCAAAAAAAGTGCAACGCCTCAGTGTGCTGACTCAAGTTTGATCACACTATACAGAATAAGTGAGAGCTAATTCTTCCCACTGACATAAAGTGCCAGCTTTCACAAGGAGTTATTTTTATATTTTAAACAGCCCACTTCTGAAAGCTGCCCAGCTTTGGTCCTGGCATGGTTCTGTCTGCCTTTTCCATCCATCGCCCCTCTCTGATCAGAGTGATGCTGCTAATGGGTTCTCTCAGCACTCCCTGTATGTAGCATTGTAAACTGGATTATAAAAGACAAATCAAGCCTGTCAATCTGTGACAAACAGCCCGTCATTAGTTGGGCTGTGCGTAACCTGAGGTGGAATAATCTGACATCAAAGAGCTTATAGACTGGTGCATCACTGACAGCAACATAAGGCAGCAAGGGTGTGTTCAGCATGCTACTTTGTCAGCGGTGTCAGTGATGCAGATCTTTTTTTCTGGGGACATCACGAAAGAAATGACTGTAATCATTATATACAAAACATCTGTATTTAATCAAGTATAATTTTATGACAATAACACCCTGACAGTCTCAAATACCAGGTCACACATTTCCCATTATGCTATTTTTAATAAATTTGGAGATTGGAGTTTTTTTTCCGGTAAGAACATCCACAACAAATAAAGTAAAGTTGAATCAATTCAAAACTGATTGGACAGTATTAACGCTATTGTTGTTTTGTGCCCATGTTTCATTACTCACATTCTTCATTCAGTATTCTGAGCAAGTTTTCAACAATAGAAGCAAATTAATAAATGCCTCTATTGCCCTGAAGTATCCCAGTAAGCCACCACAGTGAGCCAGCACTTAACAATAATTATTAATACCAGCGCATATTCTTCATTCAGTTAGCATGCAGCAGCTATACAGTATGCTAATTAGCATTATTAATCACAACCAACAGTTTTCCCGCTCTAATTGTTTAAGATTAAATGTAGCAAAAATTACAAAAACAAACTGTTTCATTGATTAACAGAAATATTAGGTCGTTAACATGACGTAAAGTCCCTGTTGCCATGGCACCCTTACTGTAATAGGATACTTTGAACAGACTTGTTAACAGACTTACCAGGTGTTTTGATGAATGAACGGCCTCGTTTTGTTCTTAAGTTAACGTCATTCACCTGTCAGCTTGGTGAGAGGAGAACTCAGCGGTTGTACTTATATACAGATATAGATATAGATATATGTAGATATATGGCATGCTAACGTTAGCCACTGGAGGCTAACGTTAGTCTGCACTCAGCTCATTATTCCAGGAGGAAAGTGGCACGCAGACACCGGAAGTAATGTTGAGCGAACTGTTGATGCAATACCACGAAACACCTGTGGGTCACGTGCTTGTTTAAAACCACAATATTTGGTTTTATAAATCTAAAAAAAATTACTGAACAAAAATGTTAACAATTTCTTTTAAAATGGGTAATCTGTGATGAGTAACGTTTTTGTGTCAAAGCCTGTGTAAAGTATGTCAATAAATACTTTTTGACATTAACTGGATCTGTTGCATACTGTATAAACATATTTTTGTTGCATTTCCAAAAATCAAAGCATAACTATCAGTCTCTGGAGAAATACCTGAGAATATGTCTGTATAGAGCAGTGTTTCTCAAGCTTGGGGTTGCGAGTCCCATGTGGGGTCGCCTGGAATTCAGATGGGGGTGCTTGAAATTTCTTGTAAAAATGAAAAAAAAAAAATACCAATAAAATTATTTGTACTGATTGAATATATATATTTTATTATAATTAAACCACCACACAATTTCCCCAATAAAAATTAAATTCAAATAAAATGCAGGATATAATATCTGAGAGAGCATATCTTGATCGATCATGTGACCGCGTGTGTTACTACACTTCAGCCTGCTCAGACACAGCACTGGATATGTTCTCCACAAAGGAGATGTGTGCTATCCTGAAACGCCTAGATGAGCACTTTGCCACTTATTTCCCCAATTTGGACATGTCAAAGTTTTCACTGTGGTTCTGTTTGTCTTTCAAATGTTAATTGTGGCCGTTTTAAAACGCTGCAGCTCTTTCATAATTCATTGTTTGAGTTATTGTTTGTTCAGAATTAACTTGCAGCCTTGTATATACAAGCTTGACTGAATGTACAATTCAACAAATAAAATTCTCACTTTGTGCAGTAATCTCAACCTGGCTTTTCTGCCTCCGCCCATAATACTATACATTATATAGCCTAAATATTGTCTAAAATTAACATTTATTTTCACCATAATATAGCAAACTATATCTTATATTTGTGATGTAAAAATGAGCCAAAACAGGTTGGGAACCACTGGTGTAGAGTCATTTCTTCTCCAGGTTGTATCTCCTGCTGTGCTGCATCTATAGTAAGAAATGGACCTTTGTTGGCCCAACAGTGTCACGTCAACCAGCAATGTGTTTTTAGAGTCATTAATGTAATCCAAATCCTGTCTGGTATGAGGAAGGGAGCTTATGTGTTATATAAATGAGGGTGAAGGCCTCGTGGCCCTGCAACATTGATTTCCCCTCTCTCATGACCTGCAGCATCGGACTGCAGCAGGCGTCTCTGAATCCATAATCAGAGCCAATCAATGATGCTCCTGTCCACCAGCATCCTTATTCCTCCCAGGTCACACACACACACACACAAGTGAATTAGTGAGTTAACATTCATGCTGCTAATGTAACATTCATGCTCATATAGCATGCTGACATGAGGTATTCAGATAACAAATGCAAACAGGACAGGAGGGACAGGACAAAGGGAGAAAGAAAATTAAAAAAAAACATGGACGAACTAACAGGAGAATGTGTGAATTTTGTCAGTCTGATAGAGACAGAGAGAAAGAGAGAGAGGGAGAGAGAGGGAGAGAGTGACTTGGAGAGGTGGAATGGCACCCAAGGGAGCCATGGAACATTCATACCAGTGCTCATCCATCTCCAGGACATGAGGAAGGAGGCTGCCTGTAGCATGCCAAGCAGAGCGAGTCGGACAGAGACTTCAACATGAGATGCTGGCCAGCCTTGACACACACACACACACACACACACACACACACACACACACACACACTTCTCAAACCACTCAATCATGACTCATACCACACACACTAATGCAGACCCCACTGGTCTAATTGGTAGGGGGGCTCATACTAGCATGGCCACATTTCTCTCTGGCTGGCCATTGTCATGTGGCGACATAGTTAATCTGTTTTCCTAACAGGCAGACTTTCATGGTGACTAATGCTCAGGCCCCTCCGCATAGCCTTATTAAGACACAATATATTGTAATGACAACTCGTCCCCACCCAGAGCTTCTGTTTCTTTCACTGGCCAAGAAATAATTTGGAGTCTTTTGTGTGCATGACCATGACTGTTTGTGTCATTTGCACGTTGCACATATCTGTTGGTCAAGCATACAGACTAATCTCCAGGTTGATTAATGTGTTGCACATAGTGCCTTCACTCCAGTAGCACAGTCAGCTGAAAGGATAGTTGATCACTGTCCACAACCGACACCTCTATTCTCACACATTCTCCTGTATTCCTTTACTGTCCTGTCAGGATACTTTGCATTTGTCACCTGAACACCTCATTGTGCAATATTAGCAGCATGAAAAAAAAATTATAAAATCTGTGACAAAAATCATAAAAGTGGAATTTTCTTCATTGTGGCAGAGCCCGGTAAAGTTTTATGGTTATTTGCATGTGAAAAAATATTGAGGTATGCTTCAAAAGTGGGCTTAATTTCCTGGAAAAGGGGTTTGGTGCCTTCATTTTTTACATATAACTGCATTATTCTGTTCAGCATAAGGAGCAACAGCCATATTATTTTGCCATTGCTACTCCGACAGCTGAAAGATACAGAGCACATGTAACGTTTTCCATCTTGCTGCTGTCTCGCCTGCTTGAGACTCAGTTAGGGACAGCAGAGTCTTTGCCTGACCTCCCACCCACCTTGCTTGGTGTGATTTTGACAGCAAGCAGTGGGCAGTGAAGTCAAGAAAGCCTCCTCACCTTTGGGTCTCATGTGAGTGATCAGAATAGGGTCCTCAGGCTGGCGGCATGGAAGTTCATGTCTGCCTCCATTTTGCTTCCATACCAGGCAGAATAAATTGGACTCTTGTGGGATCTGAGATTATTGCACAGCTGAAAGGCTGTTCTGCATTATTGCGTTCCCATTCGGTGCTGTTCATACACATCCACAGTGAATTGCCAGAGGGAGCTGCCTACTGAGTGCAGGACGACTTTTACACTTCTTGGTCTGTGTGAACATTTTGTATATTTCAGCCAGAAACAAACTGTTGTGCATTGCACCACACCAGTCTTTTCAGAAAATGACAACATCCTCACGGTAGCTGACAGGAGGGTAACATCTCCTAACACTGTTTACCTGCCCTCTGCCAGCAGCACAGTGCATGATGGGAAACAGAACTGACAAGCGGGGCCAATCAGTGAGCAGGAAAGATCAAGCAAAAGTTCTTATGTCCCTGTTAGAAATTTGATCTCTGTCACTGTTGCTGAGGCTCCTCTTGATGGTCTGTCATGTTGAAAATTTGTTTAATTGGACTGAATTAGCTCAAGAGCTCATTGAGCATAATGCTGATTGGCCAGTGGTGCAGGGTGACAGAGGGAGAATTGACTATGACAGCTTAGCCCTCTGGCAGGGGGCACAGGGAGCTCTGCACAGAGGGGAACAGATACATGACTATTTGAAACTCGAGATGGAGAGTTGTGGTTGATATAAGCCGCAGGCCCTCCATCGTATCCCCTCTACCTCACCCAATTGTTTGAAAATCTTTGAAAAGCTATTTCCAGTGCCTCCATCCTCCTAGTTCAAGCTTGTCACTGTGATCCCCAGGCTGAAAAAGTAAGACAATCCAAAGGGCTGCACCGCTGTCACCGTGCTACAGTCAGGTTCACTTCATGTTTTGTATCTTTTTATGCTGTGAGAAGAGCAACTGTAGCTCATCTCTGAATGTAGGAATTAGTGTTGGATCTATGCTTTACTAAGGCAACAGGGATTTCAGTGTGTGTGTGTGTGTCAGGACGTTTAGGAGTGGACTTTTGGCCAAGCCAGTGGGACAGAAGCGCTGATGTGTGCTACCGTTTAAAATAGCCCAGACAGACAGCTGAGCAGCTGTGACCTCAGGTCCCTGCAACTCTCAGTTACACTCACTGACCACACCGCTCCTTGCAATGTGTCTGTATTGACAGTAGGATACACTGAATCATCCGTACCCATTTACCCACCACACTGTCTTTATGGAGCTAAATTAGGAGAAGAGGGCACATTTTCAGACTTACTCACTTTCGGTGTGTGAGTTTCATTTGTCTGTATTTATATGTAAGTCATCCATAGCTCTCTGCATCAGGAGGCAGAGTTTACTAAAGGACAACAGACTTTGGTTTTGTCAGGCCGGGACAATGCAGTCCAATTACAGCTCAGGCAAAGAGAGGAGGCACGCACTATATCCTTGAACTGGGCAGTCTCTCTCTGCTCTCGCCTGCAGCCAGCCAGACATTCAGTTTCACAGTAACAAGCATGAAATAGGCAAGGATCAAATACAGACTGCGTGCAATTGGAAGTGTGGGACAGGGTGTGTGAATGAGATCACCGGTGTGTGTTTGTGATGATTTTTGTGTCCATAAAAGTGTATGTGTGTGTGAGAGAAAGACAAAGAGAGTGAGAGTGAGCTCGTGGACATTGTGTGCTTTAGCCAGGAAAGTGCTATTAGTAATATGTGCTCCCAGGCTGATGGCTAAAACAGTGGGAGGTGTGGTAAGACTTGGAGGGCCACTGTCGCCTGATCCATTGCCATCAAATGCTTTTATAATCACTGTGGAGGAAAAAAAAAGTGCAGTGTTACCCCAAGGACCAATTATAAGCACGACCATTGCATATTTTTGCTTGAGTCCCATTGTATGTCTTTATGACGTATCTGGCTTTGCCTGGTGATGCTAAAATAATGCATTAAACATGACACACACCTGATTGAGGCCATAACGTCACTCCATTTGAATGTCATTGTGCGTCACGGCTGACAAACATGTGTCTGTTCTCACCAACAGTGGCTCCCTTCATGCTTGCTCTGTGTTTATGTGTCCTACAGTAGCTATGCGAGGCTAACAGTGGTGCTACCATTGCAGCTGACAGCACAGACTAATTCAGGGAAATTATAGCCCACGAATAGACAAAGTTTCCCCCACAGGAGAAGCCAAACGGGTCAGCCGCACATCAGCTGAGTGAGCAAACTGCCACTGTCGACGACCCTGTCATCGCGGCTGACTGTCCTTTCCAGCAGGAAGCCTTTTCTCGTCTTCTGCACTCTTGCGCTCCCCTCATGCATCTATTCCTGGTGCAAACATGGACTGATATGTTTAGCAAGAGGCTTCCTGGATGCAAATAGAGAAGGTCAGACTGAGACAGCTTGCCCTGCCTACGCCCATCCAGTACGGTAAATGAAACAGTGATGTGTTCTCAGGGACAGGAAGCAGGCCAGTGTAATGAAAAAAGTCAAAGTCTTCTTGTTTTGAAGAAATTCAATGTGTTAAATGAATAAATCAATATTACTGCCAAAGCTGTGAGCTCAATATGAAGCTTAGCAGTAAGCCACCTCTCTCTAGTTTCAAAATACTAACTTGTTGATCCTGTTTCTTTAATATATACACAAATCACAAAAGTAAAAAAGTGATGTTGTGATTTTACAGGATGTTACATGCTGTATTTCTTGGCATCCTGTGACTGCTTGTGCAGTGTGTCACGCTTTAGAGGTGCCGTGAGCAAACTCTTGGCAAGAAGGCGAATGAAGTGAACTGTCAAATTCTCAGAAAGTATCACCGGCTGTGCATAATGTGGTCACCGCACTGTGTAATATTTCTTTTTGAAGACGGGCAATATGAGTGCTGTCAGCATGTTATGTTTAAGAGTCTGCACACCTACGCTTGTCAATCAAGCACAGTGGAGCCCACACAGTCTGAAGAAGAGGTTAAAAAAACCCACACATTTTCACACATTAAAACTCTTATGCTTATCACTGTTTGTTATGACTTGAGGAGAGACAAACAAAATAGCTGAACACCTTTAATAGAGCCCAGCTAAATTGTATCACACTGAAAAAAAAGAGAGGAAATGAGACACAAAGCAAACGGCGAGTGACTTAAAATATGTACATTTATACACATGCAAAGCTAAAGGGCTGTAAGTGATCTGTGGGTGCGATGAACGACAGTCATGAACAAAACATACATGGAGGAAATCATATGAACTAAAAGCATGTGGTTACAGAACACAAGATGTGACACATTTAAACTGCTAAAACCTCTCCGTTCCTCTTCAGTTGCAATGCTTCAATGTGCGATGACTGTATGAATATGCAGGTAGTTAAGCGGGTCACACTTCTTCCATTATTAGGCAGAATCAGTGGTGAGCTACGTTTCATTCAGGAGAGGAAAACACGTTTATAATTGCAGACTAGATAATGGAAGAGGTATTTCACTGCACATAGACCCATGTAAGTGTATAGACCTATTTAGCTTAGATACTGTATCTGCGTCGCTTTTAGGCATGATCAGGTTTAATGCTGCATCTGTGTAGCATTAACCATACATTCATCCTCACTCACACAGGTACTTTTTTTTTAGTGTACCAGCACATAAACCATCCTCACCTACAAAAGAGAGAAAACAGCTATACAGAGGAAGCCATTATAGCAATCACACAGTTCTTTTTTAACTTCCCTTTTGCTCCATCCCCATGAGGAATCATTTAAAACAAAGAAGGATTTGATTTTATTCTGTTGGAATTCCAAGGAATGGTCTGCTTAAGAGTGAGTGAAGAGACATTCGAGCTTATTTGGCAAAATGTAGGATAAATCCATGAAGAGGGACAACTGGAAAATGGACAAGAGATGCACCCAACTTTGTAAAAACAAATGTCTTTTTGTGTGTGTTGAATTTGAATCTGCATGTTTACTCCTTTTTCAAGTTCCAAACTGTCATTTGAGAGAGGAAGATAAAACCTGGTGTCACAGCATCAGCAAGATGCACCGGAAAAGGTGATACGTGAGTTTGTGATGCTTTCTGAGGAAGGGCCTGATCCTACCATAACAATTTTGATTACTTGGTAGGTAATACATGCATTAATGTGCAATTCAACGAGCAAACACACAAAACTGGATGCACGATAAACAACAGTAAAATCAACAATGTACAGGCTGTGTTCAAACATCCAAAATGTATCCATGTATGTCAATGGCTTGAAAATGTGCTGCATTCCTGCTTTATTTCTAACAGAAACCATATCTCTATTTGCATTATTTCATAAGTAGTATGGCGCAGACAAGCACAGTCTAGTCATATAGCTAAGGGAAAAGAAGAGATAAGCTCATTCAGCTCAATCATTAAGAGCTTTTTGTTGAATCAGAACCTCATACACTCCATCAAATCTTCCCACCTATATACAATAACATACTATACACACCTAGTTTGTCTGCACAATGTGTTCAGCCGTGCAAGTGTGCCCATGCTCTACCTGTGAACTCATTACATTCTAATCCCTGCCAAGGTACACAGTCATTAGAGCATATCAAATCTGCTGTTCTGGGCCAGGCACCTGGGATTGATCTATCAATCTATCATGCATTCCTTAATCCTCCAAAAGAAAATGAGCAGAGTTTTCCAATGAGCTGAATTCTTCTGCCTGGCTGGCGAACACTGCAGCTGGCCGTGATGAGGTTTTTAGCCCGAAAAGATGAGTAAAAACGGACAGCAGAAGGAAAAGATGGCTGCGTTTGTACTGTACATGTGAAATGTGAGTCAGTGTACATATAAGCGCTTTTAAGTAAAGTCAAAAAAAAAAATGATGCAGTCCTGCTCTGAACCACATCGTGTGAGTGATGGGGCTGTACTGGTGTCTGCATAACACAAACGTCCAGCCTAGAAGAAGCAGCCGGCCTAATTTTTGTGGATGAGCGTGCGAGAGATTAGCTTGTGCAAACACCCACACTGGTGATGCTTGCAGGACAAACAAGTTCCTGTGAGCCTCCCCTCCCGTCTACAGTCCTCTTCTCTTCCACACCTGGTCATGTTTTCTATTTCAATCTTTCCATCGTTACCATCCATCCAAGCATGTTGAGAACAGGAGAGAGGATACTATGTGTGATATGTATATGATATGAGTGTCTCTGTGCATGTATGTGTTTCCTAAAGGGATAGAGGGCGCTGGCATCAGAACAGGGTCCACTGCAAGCAAAGTGCAGCAAAGAGCAGTGCAAGGCTGCCGGGCCGTGCCCAGCTGGCAGACGGCGATCCCCCTATCACTTTCACTGAGGGGGGCTTGGAAGGGTTCTCATGTGGGCTGTCGCCACCGGCCTTTCTCCCAATGGGTTTTCCCTCACTGGAGGCTTCTGTATGCACTGGAAGAGACAGAAACAGACAGAGATAAATGGCTTGGCTCATCACTGTAATCATCATAATCTGCTGTAATATTCAGAGTCCTTTGGGCTTGTAAAATTGTGTATGAGGCGCTTATCTTCATCCAATCCCCATACCCACCATCTCATCTCAGGGGTTTTCACAAACAATCAGACATTATAAAAAAGAATCTGTATAATTATGCCTGTTACATTTAAAGAGAGTTCATATGTAAATCAGTGAAAGCACAGCTGTGGGTGTTTCAGTCGAAAGCACCGATAATATATTCTGAAGAGTGCATTAAAATTAATTTACAGTGCCACAGTTTTACTATTCAGCCTCCAAACTCTTCCAAATTTATACACAACCGACCTGCGCTGCTATATGTGGAGTCTTTCTGCCACAGGGGACACAGCAAAATAAAAACTGCTGTCATGTCCACACACATCGTGATGGAGGACTGACTGGGTGTCCAATCTGTGGCCGCAGATGACGGACTGTCGTAAATTGTGTCATTACAGCCGATTAGAGATAAATCAGGGAGATGAGGGTAGGGCAACCATTTTAATCATCACAGTGTCCACAAACATGAACGCGCGCACACACACACACACACACACACACACACACACACACACACACACACACACACTGCTGACATCGGTGAAATCCCTGCATTCCTCAAAGAGGACTTCAGTCGTGTCCTCTGCCCCTCTCTCAAACTTCATCACCACCCTGGCTCTGAACACATCTCTTCCCTCTCTTCATCTCACTTCCCTCTGGGACGCTACGGCGTGTTGATGTCTCTAAAATCAAAAGGAAATGATTCCTGCTGCTCATTACCCATGCTCCTTTCCACTCCTCTTCATGGATCCCAGCTGGACCCAACCCATCCCAGCTATGCACATCAATGGGATAGATTACCACACTCAGCGCAGTAAAGCACACCACATACTCTCACTTATCAATTAAGTTAACCTGCATCACAAGGACCTTACAAGTGTCATGTATTTAGTCTGTGTCCATGTGCAGGAGTAAGATGAGCTGTAAGACGTGTGTGAGTTCCTAAACAGGGATGGGGTGAAATCAGGAAGAGCTAGTCTGGTCTTACCAGACCCTCATACTGTCGTATTCTATTGAGAACCAATTTCAGACGTGAACTCTGTTGAATTTTGAAACAATTGGATCTGATTTTACCCAATCGCTAACATTTGGTCATGACGTATGTAATGTGCCGCTAGCATTCAGGCTAGCCAACTCCTTCACCACTAACGGAGCAAACTGACAAATAAGATTTTTCCTGAACCCTGTGGGGAGTAAAGCCACAACATTTGCTTTGCCAGCAATAAAAGTGGTTAAACATCCCTCTTGCTCCGACTTCAATATTTGAAGCTGAATATTTGGGAGCCCAGCCAAAACGGACTGAATGGCTTCCTTCACTTCCGTCTCCATTGCCAAACTACAACCAGCTAGACTAGAACGCAAACGCTGCACATTCAACGCCATTGTTAACACCCGCCTCCCCCCGTCACCCACCATTCGCTGATTGGTCAGGATGGAAATCATCCTGAGAAACTGAGTCGAAGGGGATCGAACCCAGACATAGTCTGCAGGGAAATGATAATTGAGCGGAAGATTACGGAGGGCTACGGCCAGGCTAAGGAAGAGCTGGTCTAAACAAAAACTAAGAGAGACAGGGGTGAAGGGTAGAGTGGTTGTGTTGTGATAGCCACTTATCAGAGTACTGACAGCTGCCACTGTCACAAAAACAGGCCAAGTCTGCAATAATTCCCATCAGTGTGTGCCAAACGGATCCGTCTAGAAGGCAGTTGTCTAATTAAATACAGTTATGGCCGCCTGTGTGGTGACTTAACTGTCAAGCAACTTGACAGCCAGGTGTGAGATAAGTTATCAGCTATTACTGCCATATAAAATGTAAAATTCAGCACTCTATGCAAGAGCTTTGAATACCAAACTACATCACTTCTTCTCTGACATAAAAGTAGACAATATTTTCCTCTTTAAAGCTGTCATACAATAAGATGTTTTTTCCTTTCACAACTGGCACGATCAAACGTTTAAATCGAAGGATATATTCTTTTATAAAAGTGAGAATACATATCAGCCCATCCCTACTGTGCATTTGTTTTGTACGCATGCACGTGTATGCATGCAGGGCTAGGCGGGGCTCCAGAGACAGAGGAGTGTTTTCCGTTCCAATGGCTTTTGTTGTTCCAGAAGACAATAGACAAAGACATCATTTATCCCAAATCAGATTGCTGTTATTGTTTCAATGGAAATGGGCTGCATGTCATCAGGGATATGTCAGAAAACAGCATTTGAGTGGGCTAACACAACACTAATGTTACTCCACTGCAGGCTAACCAACCAGCTAATTAATGGAGCAGAACCCTGCCAGAACAACCAATATAGACAGCATAGACAACAGCACAGCCAACTGGTTAAAGTGTTTCTATATATATATATATATATATATGTATATATATATATATATATATATATATATATATATATATATAAAGTAAGCATTGTGGAATGTATGGTGTTGGAATGTTTTGTCATCTTTGAAATAAAATCAAATTGGATGCAATAAGATGGAAGTTACAAGGCTAACGTCAACATAAATCTAATCACCTAATGGTGCTTTTCCACTACACAGTAACGGCACGGCACGGCTCAGTTTTGTTGCTTTTCCATTACGACTGAGTACCTCACAGTATCTCCTTGGCGTGGGCGGGGTCGTCATACAGCAGCGCGAAACTGCATTTACATGCGATACAGAAAACCAGGAAGAAGAAGAACAACAGCAACACTACTATCACAAACAATGGAGGACACCGAAGCGATCATGTAAGCGTGTAAGCAATCAAAAGCGATGCCATGTTCTCGTGTAACAATAGCGAAGCAGTTGCCAGTTTTAAAAATGGCGGGGTCGGGTTGTGTTTGGCTTCTACAGTCTAGTCGGACGCTTCCAATGACGACACTCAATCAGTGGAAGGCAGTCAGCTGAGGTCACGTTTTAGTATCGCTTCGCCTCGCTTGGAACCAGGGCTGAGGAGGTACGAAAAAAGTACCAGATACCAGGTACTAGTGGAAAAGCATCACAAGAATGTAGAGCCGTGCCGTGCCATACTGTACCATACCGCACCCGTGGAAAAGCGGGTGTGTTTCAAGCCAAACTAGGTGCTGCCTAGAGCGCCACCAACTGGGAGGGGATAAAATAAAATGATGGAAAACAATATTTAAATATATAATTTACTTTATGTGTAGGTTACTTTCAAATACCTATTGATCAAAAATAAACACACACATGCCCACATGCCCAGAACATGTGAACAATAGAAACGATGCATCACAATCAGAGGATGTTCTAGGATTCACAGGTGGATTTATGACCTGAGCCTAAAATCATTTTACACTGAGTTGTATTTAATACACAGATTGAAATTATTCTCAACGATTATGTTGTTGGCAAAATAAATCATAAGGGGTCTATCATGAAAACAGATGAAAACATCTGCCACGGACACAGCTATGTAAGCAAATAACACATCTTTAAATAACTCCAAACCGTTAAAAATTCAAACATATATTTTGACAGATGGCCACATAGCAAAACTAGGCTATTACAATAAATACTGTCAACACATGGTGTGAAAATGTTATGTAATGACAATATTTACACATGATTTGATGACAGCAATTATCTCAGAATATGAAAATGTTCATCATGATGGCATTTTTAGACATATTACCTCTCAATGAAAAAGTGAAAAAATTAGAAAAAAAATGTCATTGTTGAGTTAAAAACAGAACAGCGGAAGCAGCAGAAACTTGAGGGGAAAAAAAAGAAATAAAGTAAAAACAAGTATTGTATTAAGTCACTTAAGTGAGCAACAACTTGAGGTACATAGAGCTGAAAAAGCAGGAGGATAATGGAATGTGATGTTGTTCTCATAATGAGACAGTGTTAGCAGATAAGCTGTGCCTCATAAGCTGGCTCAAGTGTAAATCCCTCAAATATGGTGGTGGTGGTAGTGGAGGGGGAGAGAATGAGCGAGACAAAAAACAAAGGTTGGGAGGGAGTGAAAGATGACGAGGAGGGTTAAAAGAGGAAAACAGTTTGGTTTTTCAGTATGGGGATGAAGATCCATCGTCGCTCGTATCAAGGCAGATGGCATCATTCACCCCGGGCCACTTCAAGGCTAAGCAGCGCCGCATCGACATGCTTCTCCCATTACAACAACAGTCAATGACATATGTTCCCCACCAGTGAAAGACAAATGTGATGTGATTGGTAAAAAGCTTTATAATAGGAAACAACAGCGACAGAGAAAACACAGGGTGCCACAAAGACAGATGCTAAGTGCTGAGAGATCTGAACAAGACTATAGCCATTAATGTCTGAGAAGAAGTGTGTGGACCCTATATTATGGACAAGAGGCTGCGGTAGCTTTTATTTACAATGAAAGCCTGCAGTGGTCATGAAAAGGATGGGGGTTTATGTCGCTGATATATAGTAACTACACATAGAGTACAAGGAAGCAGCACAGCTCAACCCCAGTATGTCGCTTGTTAGAGAGGGATGTTCTGTCTTCTGACACCTCATCGACCTCTGAGTTGGCTTATATGTGTGAGAAATGTTTTTTAGCTTCTTTTGCTACAAATACCTCTGCAGATGAGCAGATTGTGTTTGTTTAGCCTCCATCTCCAACTAGCTATGGAGAAAGAGTTGATTCTAACAAGCTGGGCCACAGTGGTGAGAAAGAGGAGGACCTCAGGCTAGAGCCAAGAAGTTGCAAGGTGAGTGGGAGGAAGAACAAATGTCTTGACCATGCGAAAGTATATTAGGGGCAGAAATTTGCATGATATGGTTAACCATGGTAACTACTGCTGCTCTCCTATCTGTTTCTCCTGGTAAGCCAGCACACTGCTGCCATGCAGATTAAATCGTCAACTCAATGCAAAGGTAAGACGCAAACTGTTCTCAAACAATCCTCCCTCTGTCTTCGACTGATAAGATGTAATCTCTCTTTTCCTCTGTGCGTCATACATACTGCAGACAAGAACACACACACACACACACACACACAGACAGACAGACAGCACAAATGCACACAACTTACAGTACATGTACGCACAGAAGCAACACTGAGGTACACTGTGTGTGTGTGTGTGTGTGTGTGTGTGTGTGTGTGTGAGAGTGTGTGTGTGTGTGTGTGTGTGTGTGTCTGGTGTGTTGTGCACGCAGAGCTGTAATCCACTGAGGAATGGTGCTACTGTATACTGGGGCTTAGCAAGTTGCCACACTATCAAGATACTATCAAGATGACAAGGCAGCTTTTCCAGGCTGACGTGCCGTCATTACAAACATTAATTCGGGGGCTTTTTCAATTTCAATTATTTTCCTTTTTTTTTTTTTTGTCCTGTTGTAGCGCCTCAACATCGCTCCACTATAGTTTCATTACACTGTAACCTGCTGTCATCGACTGTAGCTTCACCCCACAGAGAAGTCACACGTGGTAATGGAAGACTTTGACCAGCTTGACATATGCTTTAAAGCACCTGTGGCAGTCTTCACCCAGCAATCCATCAATCCATTTTCTACCACTTATCCTCATCGCGGGGGGGCTGGAGCCTATCCCAGCTGTCTTAGGGCAGAAGGCAGGCTACACCCTGGACAAGTCGCCTCCTCATCGCAGGGCACATAGAGACAGACAACCACTGACACTCACATTCACACCTACGGACAATTTAAATTAGCCAATTAACCTAATCCCCATGCATGTTTTCAGATGGTGGGAGGAAGCCGGAGTACCCAGCGAGAACCCACACAGACACGGGCAGAACATGCAAACTCCACACACAGAAAGGCCTCGGGCCGGGAATCGAACCCGGTACCTTCTTGCTGTGAGGCGACAGTGCTAACCACTACCGTGTCGCCCAGTCTTCACCCGCTGTGTACAATTCTGAATACGGTCAGAAGGTGGAGGCTTGATTTATGGCACATCGAGGGAGTGTGGCGGAGGTGGGTGGAGGTCAGTAACTTGCTCCTCCTCACTCTCATTCTCACTGTCCTCCTCTCGCCCTGCCTTGACCTTCGGGGTCTTCTCCCTGCTATGCAGCTGATGAGAGACAGACACAGGGAGGAGGAGGATGGGGTGTGTGGATGGTTGTAAAGCAGCTAACGGGCCTGGATTTTGACAAGGCCACTGGACCTGCCTCACGGTGATGTTTCATTAAGAGAGGTGACCTTTGACACAACACAGGCAGACACATAAATGCAAGCCTGACGGACATGGTGTTTGAAATAAGAAGAGAGACGATATGCGACTGGCGAGTCACCCCTCTCCACACTGTGTGCTTGGTTCCAGCAAGACCTGTGATCATGAGTGACTGTTCTGCTCCTGTGACAGCTCTGCCAAGTGTTTGAATTATGACACTGTTGACTTGCCAGATCAATCCTTATTTGCTGTAAAACAAGATCTTTATGCAATAGCCAGTACTTTAAAGCATGAGCACCAGCTTGCCATTTCTCAAAAGCACTGAAGCGAGTGAAAATGATTTGTACCATTAGTCTTCGTCATTAACAGGGGACAGAGCACTTTCCTCTGATCCAACCTGATGTGTGACCTTCCATCTCTTTGAGAGCGAGAGGCTCTCTGTTTCCCAAGAAAACAGAGAAGAGACACTACTCCCTTTTAGTATACGCTAGGGATGGTATGATTCAACGACTCACATCGATGGTCTGATTCAAACGTTTGCGATGCGACTGCATCAGTAAATTCAGAGTGCATCAGATATAATTTATGGATGAATTTGTGGTGCATTGTTTCTAGTCTGTCTGCATCGGTAAATTCCATGGTTAACTATATCATGTTCTATTCCCTGCCCAATGTTTCCCTGATAACCTGAATCACAGACGTAGAAGAAGAAGACCTGAATGCACCATCCACAGACATATATACCTATATATGGCTATGGCACAGTCGCTTCCTCTTGCACGAGGGAAAGCCAGTATGTACTGTATGTATATTTTGCGTTCAGGTTGAACATAAATGTTGGAATTTCCAAAGTCCAAGCCAGAATTTAAATCAGAACCCCCCATGAATTCAGATTTCCAACTTGGAAAGTCTGATTAATCTCACTAACCTGACATAGAACTCATGCTATCTGCTACTGACCTAAACAGTAGCTACATGTTGTAGCTGCATGCGAGACTGCTTCACACTCTCGTGAGATTCACAACATAACGTAGTGAACTTCCTGTTTACTATACACAACCGCTCATTACTTCACAGCTGATCTCTTCCTTGTTCTTCCTTTGTTCGTTTTTGGCAAGTTTTTGAAAACTCATTCAATTGCACGCATAGGCTACAGTAGAATTTACAGTCAACTCCAACCACTTTGGCAGTTTCTCTCCATATAGTCTCTTTTCTGTTGCTGTCTTTACAAAAGGCATGTCGGACATCATAAATAGTGTTGTGTTTTTCCACTTGAATCTTTCCTCGTCCATTATTTGGCCTTCTGGTGTTTGTGCAGCTAAAATGAAGTAGCCAGAGTTCACTCGTGACATTTTATTTTGAAAATCCACCGGAAACTCTTTTATTCCGATGCCCGTCTTCCCGTCTGCTCAATCTAGTTGGTGGAGATTGTCGTTTTTCAGGCGTCGCATGGCTTGGAAATAAAACCAGCGCCACCATCTCTCGCGAAGCCGCATGTGATGCGCCCTGGGAACGCAGCGGTTATTGTCTTTAATGAAAGCCTTTCACAGCGGCTGTTGCTCCGCTGCAGTTACGAATGTGGTGTAAATTGGGCTAAACTTTAAGGTTACTTTGATTTGAGCTCCAAGTTCTGACTTCCAGTGAACACACCATAAGGCAAACTCTCACTCCCCAGGGTCCTAAAGAAGAACTGGTAGCAGTCTGTGCCTGTTGATCATCATCAGACCATTGTCTAGTATGTCTACAATGATAAAGCCCAAATTACATAAAAAGTAATTAGTCATATTATTTTCACCATGCACATTGTTACTGTGCTTTCTGAAACTGCTCAACTGTGAAGCTTTACCTGTTTTATACAATTATAGAGGCACAGAACATAATTAGTAGTAAGGAGTGCTTAATAGAAATTAAATTTCAATGCTCTGCCTGTACATAATAAATTATATTAAGTGTCAGAATTTGAGTGAGTTTGATGATAAGAACCAAACAGTGATGTCTAGAGGACTGAATCAGATCATCTCCAGAACTGCAGCTATGCTGGGCTGTTCCTGGTCTGCATTGGTCAGGATCTATCAAAAGTGGTCCAGAAAGGAGTCAGATACCACACCTTCAGAGGTCAGGTCAGGTCAGGTCAGACCATCACAATATTAGGCAGCTGGTGGTCATAATGTTTTCTCTGGTGTATTTAGGTTTTAAAATTTCATGATTGTAGATTTTACCGTTATCATTTGGGGCTCGACAACACTAAGATATACAACACTAATACAGAGAGGATTACATCCTTTCAATGACTTGGTAGGCCTTACTCCTTCAATGACAGCCTTACTCCTTGGTAGGGACACTATCTTCATTTCACACAGACATGCATAAGGAGTCCTATACACACCAAGAGGTACAGTCTCTTTTTATTCTTTGCTAACGCTACTATTACTAGGACACGGAGCTATCAGTCAGCCTCTGATCAGACCTTTGGACATCACACCAATAAAAGACTGATACTGCTCACAGAAGCAATGGATCACAGGGGTCCAGACATTATTCGGTACAGCCGCAGAATGCTAAAACTCTCTGGGTCACTATAAGGCTTCTCTTTCATTGAGTCTCACACACACACACACACACTGAGAGTAATTTACCTTCCCAAACACACACAACTTTCCCTTATCTCCTTTCACACACACTTTCTTACAAAGAGGGGTAAGGTTAGAGTGCAGAGAGAAGGGGACAATGCATTCACACAGTTCATTACTACCCATCAATCTCTGTGCTTTTTCTGTCCACGACTCACTCTTTATGTGGTGCCTTGTCAGGAAGGGGCTCCTCACCCTGTCAAACTTAACTCCCTATTGCATATTCGTTAGACACACACAAGCTCACTTCTCTGGGAACTGTCCTTCTTCACAGGCAACCTATATAGGGATTGTTACAGGCTCTGGCAGGCTGCTCCAGGGGCTAATGGGGCAAAAATACAGGGGCACCAGTGGGGAACACATCTTAGCCTGCAGCTAGCCTAGCAACAGGGCATAGCAGCATGGCAACCCCAGAGCAGGGATCAGTGCAATGGAATCTGCTCAGTGCGATTCTTGGCTGTACCAAACTATTAAGCTCCTTGGCAAGATTAAGATTTACTCCCCTATACGCACACACAAAAACACATACACACAGAAACAAATAGGCAAAAGAGGCCCTGGGAGGACAGTGACCTCCACCAGTTAAAGTGACATATTCTCAAGATGGAGGGGAAAGCAGCTCCTGTGCAAGAGCGAAGTTAAAGACCCAGTTACAACTGCTCAGCCTCACTCACACACATTCACATACACCACATTCCCAGCCACAACACTTATTTGGAAAATATCAGCACACAGTCACACACATATAGCACCACACCTGCAAACACCAGTTGCCTCATTGCGTTGACAGGTGTCAAGTCGTCCTTGCAGACAGACAGGCATGAAGGATGCAGGGATAAACTCACATTCATATTCTTTTGCTCTTTCACACACACAATGTATGTAAGCCACACACACTTCATCGCCATCGATTATGATCAGGACGAAGCAGCAGTCAAGAGACACTGTCATCTGACCGTGTGTCTCCTGACATGAGATTTCACACATGGAGTCCATCAGCACAGCGTGCTTACACCTGTTCTCACACGCCTTCACTCAGTGATATTGTGTGTAGTCTCGAGTTAAGTATCGAGAGCCCAATGACACATTCAACCCTGCCGTTGATGTTTGAGTGACACTTGAGAGTATGTAAACTGTCATTAGTGCGCTCCCTGCTCAGTGACACCCAGGAGCAGCAGCATTGCCCACACAAGAGTAAAATGCAGGGAACAGAGTGCAGTCTTGTGTGGCTCCATGTGACTAACCTCCTCTGAATTAAACTGATCTAAGTGATACTTGCCTTTTCAACTTCAAAGTCAGAAATCTGTGTGGAATGGAAAAAAAAACTGTGATGTTATAAATGTTTGATTTTATGCGGGTGAGTCAAATACTTTGATGTAAACTCTTGGTTGCATAACCGACTGCAGTTTTAGAATCAAATTATTCAGAACGCGGCACAAAGAAAGCTGTCAGTGGCCCTTCCTGTCTGATCTGTAATCAGCTGAAGCAGTGAGAGGTCAGCCCCCTCCCGGTCCTCAGGCCTGACACTCTGTTTCAGGTTCAGCTCTAATTGCCACATCAATTATGGATAAGGGAGAAGGGCTTTGTCGCTCCCACTGCTGGTCAATAGGAGAGGCCTTTAATGAAGTGACTTGCCTTGCGTGGCCCTTTGATGCACACACATATATAATAAAGCTGCACACGGACACGCACTGTAGGTTGTCGATACAGAACTTGGCTCATTGCTACCAACTTCTATTATCTGACCGCTCATGCAATGCTAATGCACATCTGTCAGCTGAAACAGATACTCTGATCGTGGTTTTAAAACAAAAGTTTGCATGTTTTGAGTCTGAGATAGAAGAACCACAAGTCCTTCTATGTGTTCTCTCCTTCTGCCCTTACCTAGTCTGTATTTTCCCCGCCACATACCAGGCTGAGTTGAGACAAAGCGGATCAGACTCATCCCTGCTTATCCTTCTACTGTATTTTTCAATATCAGTGGAATGTCTGCCTTTATTTGTTCAGTGCTGTGTTACAGCAGGAATGCCAGTTTCTGTGTAAGGAGGCAGGGATGGGCTCCAGGCAAGTCAAGAAAATCAAGGCGGTCAGTCATGCAACTAAACGTTCACCAATCCCCATCCCAACCCCCAGTAGAGAAGCCATCATAGGGGCATTAATAAAGCAGCTCAAATAAACATGGGCCATCACTGTTAGTGTGTATAACCAGCAACAAAATATTTCTACAAATTCATTGAGTTCTGATTAAATCTATTCCCACTGACAAGCCAAAAAATTGTTCAAAGCCTGACTGGGGACCACGGTAAAAGGATTGTGTGCAAGACTGTTTTGCACACAATAAAATTCAAGTCATATCCATTTGACTTGCAGCTTCCAATCGAGACAACTTTATGAGTCTGAACACCATCTTTAAAATGCTGTTCACTGCTTGGAAACCTGCACATGTTGTAAGGATTTCTTGTTATAACAGATCCCTCTGTGGTGTCGTAGTTAAGACTTTTATGTGGCTGTACAGTATCAGAGCACAGAGTCACTGACATTCCTTGTTCCTCTGCTGGTAAACTTTATGGCTACCATTTAAAATGCTTAAATCTGTATCATTTTCACCAACTTCCTAGGTGGTAACACCCAACACTTCCTTTAGTTTATAACCTGCTTCCCCACCAGAGATTCTTAGTGTTTCCAAACATCCCAAAGGTGTGCTGGAGAGGTTCAATCATAAAGACCTCAATGATACTTCTTGGAAAGGAAATGATGATGCTGGCTAATGAGAACCACTCTCCTCTGATGACCAAGTGCCTAGGGAGCCCTTCAAGCTAATATGCTCTCAAAGTACCATAAAAACCACAGGGCAGAATATGCCAAGCTTGGAAGAAAACGTGAGACGAAAGATGGTACAAAAAAACGGATGGATGAGCGCAGCAGAAAACAGGACAGGTAACAGGTAATCACAAATGAGAAGATGTAGTCTACATATGATACAGTGATTATAAAAATATCTGTCAGGTATTATCACTCTATTTCCTGTTTGTTGAGGTTTTTTTTCCCCCATATTCATTTCATGGGAAATGACACTGAAATTTCTCATAATCATTCACAGATTTGTTGCGAAAATTACACGTCACAACGCCCGATAGAACAAATAGATGACTCTGCATATCTGAGTGAAAACGTGACTCACTCCTCCCACATCCATCCGCAAACCAGACCATCTTCCTGCCCAGCAAAGCCATCTCTGATCCTCTTGTTCCTTCTTCTACAGCACTATTCTGCCCTGCGGAGCTCTCGCTCAGCCCCTTGAGCTCCAGATGAAAGGCTAAGGGAAATGGCAGTCCTACTGGTAATATCCGCACCGAGACACAGCCAATACATCTGCTGGCCAGCCGGCCTCTGTGCACGCCATTCCCAAGGGGCTCTGACTCACTTCAGGACCAAGGATGGGAAGATCAAGGTGTTGGGATTGGTTCTACCAAACCTGGCAGTGTACACAGGCACCAAATCCCCAACCCACCCACCTAACCCCAGTCTCTCACGGTAGATTGAATCATAGGTTTGTATGTTGCAATTGTCCTCTCAGAACCTCAGCCCTTAACCTTTTATATCCTCATGTTAGCAGTACCATGCCTCTGTAATATCTTATATGGTATGGATGGTATTATCTAGGGCTGCACTGATCACTCGAGTAACTCGAGTACAAAAAAATACTCGAGGCAATTTCTTCCATCTCTAACAATAGTTTAGTAGTAGCAATCTGTGTGGCTAACGGCTAGCACAGAGAGAGACAGGAGACTTCACAGGTGAATTCATGAGCCGGACAGTGTTGTGCATGAACATGTTCAGTGAACGCGTTCATATTTTCGGTGTATGGTGAACTGAACGGCTCAGTTTTCAAGTCATGAAAGTGAATGGGCGTGGCGTTCACTCTGGCGAGAATGAACGGAAAGTGGTTTTCACGTTTTACGACTCTGTTTATGGCAAACACTGTGACGGTCACTGTGACAGTCCAGTACGGCTGATGCTGAAGCCGGTGTTGCAGAACACTTGGCGGAGTTTTACGAACCTACACCACTGAGACAGCCCAGTGCATCGGAGCCAGCCCGGTGTCCCTATCAAAATAAAATAAAAACGGGAGCCAGCACGGTACCGCTGAGCTAGTCTGGTAGGCCTGTATCTAATTTTATAAAAAAAGAAACCAGTTGGTTGTTCATTATTAAGATAAATGTCTTATTTTCTGTTATATATTTATAAATTGCTCTTTAAGTAAGCAGCAGTATGTTTTATATGAATACTCGATTAATCGCTGGAATATTCGGTAGAATTACGAAAATATTTGATAGCTGCAGCCCAAGTATTATCCCTCCATTGTTGTCTCAAATAATTTTCTTTCACCTCTACCTCTGACCTTGTGTCCTCTCTCAGACCCCAACATGCAGCACATCACCCTTAATCTTTCCTCTTCTCCCCATCATGCAAGTTCCCAACATGAAAGGCAGGTGTGTCCTGTGTCCAGGGCAACAGCAGGCTTTGGTAGGCTTGGGGCCGATCCAGTGTAATCCTGCTAACCCTGGTGTAGGTTGGCCATATCCTGCCCAAGCAGCCGTTCATTTCAGGAATGTGCTTCCCCTGCCAGGGTGAGCAGTTGCCACACACCTTTATGGCCTTTTCGGCTCTAGAGAGAAGTTCTCTACATGCCTTTGACATTCAGGTACAAAAACAGCGGCAACCTAAGAATATTATAAGGCAGATATGTCAAAGTTGAATCACTGTATCAAGGCCAGGCTCAAGGTCACTATCTATAGAGTACTCTGCGGCCTTGTGAACAGTTGAGATCTCTATAGAACTGTGCATAGCAAAATATAAACTGTATATTACGCTGGACATTGATAGATGAGGAGTACAGATTTTACTCCGGTGCCCTTCAGCCTTAAATTCTATATCTGCTGATTGGAGCCTTCTCATTCCACACAGACCTACCTCTCCATGTCTCTATGAGAAAGAGAGAGTGTGTGTGTGTGTGTTTGTGAGTAAAATTCACAATTTACATTGCCTTCCATTTTCTTAGGAAAAAAAAACAAAACAAAACTAGCAGCTGTGGATTTAAAATAGCGTTCAAAGTTTACTTCCCTTGGGGTCAAGTTTACACACACACACACACACACACACACACACACACACACACACACACACACACAGAGCCAGCTGTTTCCTTTGGGTATGTAAGGAAAGACAAGAAACGTTAATATATTTGTCCTTCTGCTCAGGAATAATAGCAGCACACTGATCCAGTCTTAAATCTTTCCATCTTGTCATATTTAGGCCATTATGTTCTTTGACAGGATGGCAAAGCACAACAGTCTTTGCCAATGGCTTCATGCTAATAGAGAGGTTTAGCTGCTGAAGTGTGTGAGCAGAGTGTGTGAGCAATGCCGGGGGTGTCTTCACTTTCTTGATGATCTCACCAGTGTTCCTGACAGATGGTGTTTGTTACCAAAAGAGAATTGTACTTTCATGGCTGTGCGATTCACACTTTTTCGCAGCACATCCCTCCGGCTCAATCACAGGAAGTGTTTATCCGTGCATTAACTTCCCCTCCCCTCTGAGATGGATAACCTGCTTGTTTTTATGACTTCTCACACCTTTGTCAGGCAGATTGCCTCAACGGCAGCATTACAACACTACAGTGCAGTCAAAAAGTATAGCAGTGGGAATGTTTTTAAATCTCCCACGTTTTATCCTGAGCTCCTCTGAGATTTAATTAAAAAAAGTAAAGTCAAAGAAAAAGTAAACTTTTGCTGTATATCCACTTTCAGCATCAGAAAAAAATCACTCTAATATCTCTCCTCCTCAGTCTGTTTTTCTGGATCCACACAAAAGGCCGGGACAGAAAAAAAGACTGTTCCTCCTCTGCCAGAGACTCAGATAAGGCTGCTGAGCTCATGGAAGCAGACAGGCAAATAAAGTACTGTTCTACCTTTTGATACACAGACATTTGGCATCTCCTCTCTTCCTAATGGAGAGACACGGTGGTCTAATGTGCCACTGTGGGTCTTTTAGAGATTAATACGTTAATGAGCAAGCTACAAATGAATAGCTCCTTTGGAAGGAGCTGCCATAAGTGTTCCCGAGCTAATAGAGTTAATAAGCCATAGTCACGCCACAAAATGTACCACAGAAGAGGCTCTCATTGCTGCAAGGGAAATAAATGATATGGTTCATTAAAGATTCACTGATTTATTCTCCTGTTCATGGCTGTGACCATGGCAGTTCACACAAGACTGGGCCTTGTTTGGTTGGCACACAAACTACATAAGCATGTCTCCAGGCAAGAGGAGAAGGATCTGAACAAGATCAAACAGCCGTGACATCATGCAATCAGACTGAACTGTCTTTTAGAAGTGGAGAGCTAATTGGAGTATGAGAAAAGAATGTGACTTTTCCAACTCTGGTCTTGAGGTTTCTGCACATTTGTGATCCTTTATTTAGTCAGACAGTGTCAAATATTAACAGTGTGCTAATTTTTTCATGTGGCTGCCTACAGCATCTGTGTCTGCATTCTTAAACATGTTTTCATTATGCAAGAGAGGCTGTATGCATGCATCCTGTCTCCTTAGTGAGACTTGCAGAAGTTCCATCACATCTGAGTGACGATAGAGACAGCGAGTCTGTTCTCTGCAGATTAGCGCTGTTCATTAACCTGGTAATTAAGTCTCTTAGCATAACAGCAGGTGGTCGTGACCCCTTCTAACATGGACATTGGGAGCTCTGACACACAGAGGCAAACAAGTGCATAGACAGGTGGAAGGTAAAATATGCTTAATATAATTGTCATGTCTGCCATGTCCTGTTAAGTGTGTTTTTTGTCCAGTGTTTATCATTTATTGTCTCATCATATTTTACTCTTAAGGTAAGGTTTATTCTGTGTCTCCTCTCGTTTCAGCCACGTCACTTCCTGCCCTCTGGTTTCCTGCGTCTGGTTGATTGTCTGCCCCTTTGTACTGTTTGTCTCCGTGCACACAACCAGCCGTTCTCCATGTCCAGGTCGAGTCAGTGTCAAGTTTGTGTGGAGCTGTAAATCCTGTGAGCCTGTATGTTTTGTCACTTTGTTGGTACTCGTCAGAGTCAGTGTAGTCAGTGTCAGGTTTGTCATTTTGTTTGAACTTACTAGTTTGTGAGTGTTTTTTTGTTATAGTCAGTTTAATTTGTTTTTTCCTCCATTGAGTGATTTTCTGTTTGATAACCTCTAGTCGAGTCGATTTGTAGTTAGTTTAGTTGACACAGTCGGCCCCTGTATGTTTTGTTATTTTTTTTTATAATATCCTTCTTTGAGAAGTATTTTATATTCATAGTCTAGTTATGTTTCTTTTTCCCTTGTGTTCTCAAGTGGTTTTTTGTTTTGTTAAATAAATCTTTTATTTAATTTGATTACTTTGTTAGTCTCACTCAACTAATGAATGTAATTAATTTAAGCCAATAGTGCATTAAGAGGCCAACTTCCAAAAGTAATGAAAATGCTTACAGTTTGAGAAAAACCTACAGCTAACTGTTCACTTCAAAGCACATTTGACAGGGGAGTATCTGAGTACAGGATGTGAATGCTTATTACCACTGCCGCTATCCACCTGAAAGCTCTGGAAATTGCCAAAAAACTGAACACAACTGAGTTCAAAAAGCCAGACCTGGCTGGTGGAAATGAATGATATGCCAAGAATGGACTGTCCATGAATGAAGTGTCAGTCTTCAGGGAAGTGAACGACAGTGTTGTTTATTAACGGGCCAATGCTGCAATTTGTCTTTACAGATACCAATAGGCCAATCACAGCTTTCCAAGATACACTCATTTGTTACTGGATGACAAATATACTTTTGAAAGCTCAAAGACAGTTGCACAGGCAACAGGGCTCACCAGGATATGGATTTATTCTTTGAACACAGACTAATGGGTTTTGTTCTGTAAATCTCAGACAGTGGTTTTGATTGATTACCCCCTGCTGTTGGGAAAGTGCTGCTGTCAGAGCTCTAAGAATGGTTGGTATGTTTTATCAGCATCGCAACAAGAAGCAGGGCAGAAAGGACATGTTCAGAGCTGTGTGTAACTAGGAATGTAATGGCTATTGATCGGTGTATCAGCTTCATTGTGGTGTGGATAGCCTTCTTGCTGACTTAGAGACCTTTTGCCATATGAGTATTTTGTACATACGTACTTCTACCTCATCATGGGATTTTAGTTTTTAGTGGCAAACTCACTGGCATTGTCTTTTTAGTGTCATTGTGTTGTTGGGCTGTGGTCCAAATTTACTTCCTGTCAGATGGCAAAATGGATTCTGGACAAAAAGTACCTGTGTGTATTCTACTCTACCTCTGATTAAACAAGAATGGAACAAGGTAAAAACAAATTTTTTTTTACATGATGAAATAGCGGGTCTCTTCTTTCAGAATAGAATGGAATAGAATAGTCTTTTATTTATCTTCCATTGGGGAAAATTCACTCATCTGAGCTACTCTGTGTTTTCAGAGACACAAAATATTCTGTGGGTCTACATTTAGAATGTAGAATTAGAATTTTGTTGTCAAGAAAAGGTTCAATTGCTGTTTTACTTTCGGGACTTGCTGCTATTTTGTCACTTCCATGCACTCTTTCCCCTAATTTCCACTGGACGCGAAACAACACCGACGTCCGACGGCCATTGTCTGTCAATACCCACCAGATCCGCCTGCTGCGGCTGCGCCAGACATCTGGAATCGCAAGATTCCTGCTGTTGGACATCGGCATATGGTGCTGAATTCATGTGCCATGTGCCGACATCCAACAAAAATAGAAGCACTGTCAATTTGTTTCAGCAGGCGTCGACACATCGGCTGCGTTCCGCACTCAGTGGAAATTGATACATTAATTTGAATGGAAACGTATCGGGTCCGACAAAATGTCAGCGTCGTTCCACATCCGGTGGAAATTAGGGATTACTTGCAGCATCTTCCTCCTACTGCCGTAGTCATGGAAGATAACGACAGCAAAACGCTTCTGAATCTGTTGGTTTTACTTTAAGAAACACAGCTCAGTCAAGACATGAGACTCAATATTCACTTTGTGGAAAACGTAATTAAAATATCACTAAAGCACAAGATTGAGCCATCACCTACCACACAGCCGGACCTGTGGATGAAGTTAAATGGAAGATGTTAACTACAGCATTGCCAAATCGGTGGCAGCTGACTGCTGAGCAGTCAAGATCATGGAAGACTCACTATTAACTTCTGAAATTCTCTGATTAATTACTTATTATAAAAAAATCCATTGTCAGTTGTAAATAGTAAACAATAAAACGGCATCAGACCTCAATACATATTAAATAAGCACAATGTGGATGTGGATATCATTTTCATCATAACTGGAGAAAACTCTGACTCCTACTTTCTGTTTGTGTCTTTGATGCCCATCTCAGCCTGATGGAACTCAAGGGAAAACATTTTTTGATATGTTAAAGTGGCAATCTGCAAGATCTTGGTTGATTTCTATTTGAGCAAAAACACTGCACTCAGAGTTTGAAATCTGGAGATATTTTGTTGACAAGAAAGCATATAAATAAAATAGAAAATATATTTCTATGAGGGGGACCACTGGGAGGACCATCATCACTGACTTTGTCGACTGGTGTGAGCGTAATCATCTTCAACTCAACACCAGTAAGACCAAGGAGATGTCACTGACTTCCGCAGGAGGAAGATACCCCAGACTGCACCAGTGAACATTCAGGGTCTGGTCATTGACATAGTGAAGACCTACAGGTACCTGAGTGTTCACCTTAACAATAAACTGGACTGGACTCAAAACACAGATGTCCTATTCGATTCTATATAATGGAGAAAAACTGGAACACTGCATTGCTTTCCCTGGAAATGTCACGACAGTGAATGATACATACAATATCCTTATACTTCTTTTTAATTATCTTGAATGAAAATAATGCAAAACTGGCCACTTTCAAGAGTAAATCATATACTATTCATGAATTTCAGTACATTTTTTTGCTGTTTCTTTTCCGTATGGGGTTCCTCTCTACTCCCTCCATGCTAGGCGAGACATTGCTTCATACCCACCTTCAATAATTAACTGTCTAGGTGGGAAAAAACAACATGATAATTAGGGATGATTAACAGGAAGTTTCTGCATGAGATCAAATGATTCTCATCAAAGCGAACACATGCTCCAACATTTCCTCACTGCCCTGTGTGTGTACGTGTGTCCACTGAACTAAACTGGTTTGGTGTCTCAGGAACTGAGGGAACTTCCCACACTACCACCTTTGCTGTGGCCTCAAGGATACACAGTAGGCGAGGACAGCTGAGAGTGAAAATGTGTTTTAAGGTGAATTTGCCTTGCCAAGTAGGGGGTGAATGAAAGAGTGACATTGTGGAAAACAACTCAGTGCTCACTGAGTTAAAGAAAAGTGAGAAAGGACACCACCTTCAGTGGCATATCTGTGCTCTGTGATCTGTGATGTACAGTACTGCATAAACTCAGCTGACTGGAGGGAGAGCACAATTAAAGTTATATCAGATTATTTGGAAAGTTTGTGATTAAAGCAGTAGGGTTGTATATGCAAAGTGAAGAATACATATCACTTTTGTCAGCAACATTATGAAATAAACAGAGGAAAGAGGATTTGTGTGTGTATATATATATATATACACAATAGGTGTGTGTTACTTACCGGTCTGGTCTTGACTGTCTCCTGACGCTTGACATCCATCTTCATCATCACAGTCTGTGGTGCTGCCTTCCTCTGTTTCCCCACTGCCAAGCTCATCCCAGGTTTCCATCTGGCCCAGTTTTGGAAACTTTTCCTGGGTCTCCTGAACCACAAACACAGTAATACATGGTTTGTCACACTGGTTATTTAGATTTCACTAATTTTAAAAGCAAACCTGATTCTCACTCTGGTACAACTCTGATCCTCTTCAGTTGTCATATAAAAGCTAAGCCTGTACGATCAGTTACACAGGGAACTGGAATGCTCATTTAAAACACATTTGCATGAGCAACTCATAGATCTTGCCAGTAGAGTAAGTGGTAGAGTATTGTTTCTTCATGTCTCCCTGTGTCCCATCTCTTACTCTGGCATATCAATCTCTGCACAGAAAACATCAGCAAGGGCACAACAGATGACACATACAGGAGCTGGACAATGAAACTGAAACACCTGGTTTTAGACCACAATAATTCATTAGCATGGTGTAGGGCCTCCTTTTGCGGCCAATACAGCATCAATTCGTCTTGGGAATGACAGCCCTGCACAGTGGCCAGAGGGGTTTTGAGCCATTCTTCTTGCAGAATAGTGGCCAGGTCACGACGTGACACGGCACCGCCTTCAGGACACAATGTTTGAACCATTGTGTGCACAATTGCTGGCACCATTGAAATCAACGTTTGGCATTGGCATTAATGACCAAATGTTTAGCTATAGCAGCCCAGCCACGGCTATTGACCTTGTGGAGCTCCCGACGGACAGTTTTGGTGGAAACAGGAGAGTTGAGGTGCACATTTAATTCTGCAGTGAGTTGGGCAGCTGTGGTTTTATGTTTTTTGGGGTTAGCACCAGGACATCCCTTTCAGACAGCTTCCTCTTGCGTCCACAGTTACTCCTGTTGGATGTGGTTCATCATTCATTCTTGGTGGTATGCTGACATTACCCTGGATACCGTGGCTTTTGATACATCACAAAGACTTGCTGTCTTGGTCACAGATGCGCCAGCAAGACGTGCACCGACAATTTGTCCTCTTTTTAACGCTGATATGTCACCCATAATGTTGTGTGCATTGCAATATTTTAAGCAAAACTGTGCTATTACTCTGCTAATTGAACCTTCACACTCTGCTCTTACTGGTGCAATGTGCAATCAATTAAGTTTGGCCACCAGGCTGGTCAAATTTAGCCATGAAACCTCCAACACTAAACTGGCCATTGTTTCAGTTTCACTGTCCAACCCCTGTGTAGCTCCCTGGGGAAACAGAGGATAAGTGTGGGTGGTGTACAGTGAGAGCCCAGGGTGGTTAGGTGACACACTGTATTTAATTACAACCACATGTTAAGAGGAACATTGATTACAAGGTTGAGGAAGAGCCCCTCAATCAAAAGAGAGTTGTATTATTTCCTTTAGAGAGAAAAGTGCATTCACTCTTTGACAAACATTTTGCTGTATTATCACATCACACTTGCATCCAATTGGACCTATAGAAACCACATGACACCATACTATGGCTCAGACTTTCTCTGCTTAGAGCACAAAACATGGCTCCTTATGATGTTCCCCCCTCTCAGCATGAGGCCAACTAATTGGACCACCTGACGCTCCTTCCTGCTGTCCGTACACCATGTCTGACAAGAGTCTCAAACAATAAGTGATTCTTTGGTGTGCATGGGAAAGAGAGTGGCATGAATATCAGATGTGTAGAACGTGGAGCTGTAGAGACAAACATACGTTGGCCATCCTTTAGGTTACATGCATACAGCACACGCACACACACTGTTAAACATTCATGAGGAAGCTGACAAGATCAATCCTGGTGCACAGCTGACCTTCAAATGGAGGGAACAGCCACTAAAGACGTGTTGAGAGGTGGGTGGGAGGAGTGGGGGTGGGTTATGGGGTGCTGAGGGATGACTAATATCCTTACCACTGACACTAGACTCTATCTGTCACTCAACACACCTGACAGCAAAGGTGATCTTTAACCAGTTGTCTTCAACACCTCCCAAGAAACATTGCTAACACTTTCCATGATGCCTATAATGCATTATAAACACACATGTTATTATCTGCTTATAGCACTGCATAATTCTAGTTATAGAAGCACTCATAATACGGATAAATCTTTATAACAATAATCATAACACATTAGAAAGCATTTTTACAATGATTTACAAGGTCAGGTATCATAACATATATATATCACTTAGCTAACAATGTGCTGACATGCTGATGTTTAACTGGTCTAATATTCACCTAGATAACCATTCCTAACATAAACCAAACTATTGGACCAATTTGAGTTTTGTCATTTAGTCCTTGATGAGCAATTTCATGCTAGGCCTTCCTAACTTGGAAGAGAATATATATACAAAAGAGCAGAGGCAAGGCCATACAGTGACAAGTAGAAATAATGAGGCAAATAATGAGGAACCCATCCAAAACTTAGCCAATGTTGACACATAAATGTTTGATTGTCAGCAGTAATTCTGCGGCGGCTCAACTGGTGTCAGTCATCAGAAGACCAGTGTGAATATACTGGTATTCTTTCTGTCATTCTTAACAGAGCAGTGGTTTTCATTGTCTGCAAAGGGAGAGTGGGAAAGGAGCCTGGACAGATCCCTCCAATAAAGGGTACTTTTGACAGTGTAATACATTATACCTGTCATGCATTCCATTTTTCCATTCTCCTTACCTCTCTTACTCTGATTGAGTGAGTGGAATGATGTACAATGCTAGCATAACACATCACTAGACTGGGCTTCATGAAACTGGAGTGGGCTCTTCAGCGGAAACATATTGCTTATGTTCACCGCAAAAAATAATAGCCGTTGACACAAGCTGAATGGCTCAATTTTCAGAGATAGAGATATTTTACAGTTATGGGCTGGCTCACATAACAACCTGTTGATGTGCTTTTTGTGTGTCCTTCACTTGTTCTGCCTGTTCTGAATGTTGTGTTAGGAGACAGAGAGACAACGTTTTGGGGACACATTAGCTTATAGGAGATGCACTGAAAAAAATCTAATTTCCTACATCAGCTGTTAAATGTGCTACACTTTGAGGACACTATTCTGTGAATTACAAGAAGAAGTACAATGATTTAGGTTCTATTTACTGCATCAGTTCAGATATTTTAGCAGAAGCCCACAACGGAAACATAATAATTGAAGTTTATCAACAGACAGATGGAACATTTTTCTTGTTTGTGGACAACAACCATGATAAACCCATTAACCTCTTTATTATTATTATTATTATGCACATACTGCACATTCCATTAGTTGAGGAGGAAATGCTCTGGTGAACAGCACAATGTCGTGTACAGACACCATCCAGACAACCATTTGGGTATTAGGCTAATAACCGTGGCGTTCAGGGGACGTTTAACACAATACTACTTGGCCCAGCTGTCCTTAAGTATGTTTATTAGACAAGGAATCAATTAAGGCGTCAGTGGAAAACAGTCGAGCCACTGCAGAATTGCTGGCTAGCTGCTGTTCAGTGCAGTTTGTTGGATTGTTTTGACTATGTCAGGACTGCAAAACAGAGTTTTCTGTTATTTCTTTCTGTTCAAATTACACCTCTGCTGTGGTCATTTAACACACATGGAACTTAATTGCTGTGTTCCAACAGCACAGTAGAAGCGAATGTCTAATTTGTCCTAGAAGCTAACGTAAGAGAAATACACATTTTTCCAAAATGAGGTCTTAAAGACTCTTGAGTAATATGCAGTGAATATTCTCTCTCCTATCTACTCTCTGATTGACTGTTGCTGCACTGAGGACCAGCTCTGGTTTTCAATGAGTGTTTTGAGTGTGTTTCTCAAATTGACTTTTTTATCTTCTTCAAGAAGCAGAGCATGCGTTACATGTTAAGCTGTGCAAGTTCATTTTAAAACCAAATAACTATTAACAGGTTCTAGCATTAGCGTGACTCAGAACACATATGTTTTAAACACAACAAAGGATGCTCTATTTGTGTCATCATAAACAGCAACAACCCTTCAAAGACTCATCCTCCTTCATCCATCACACAGTACCATATGGTAAATGTGAGTAAGTGGGCAGCATATTTCAATAGCAGCAGCCTTTATGTGACGTACAAAGCAGAAATCTGCTGTGCCTTTAACCCTACAGGGACAGATGTCTTTGTTCTCACATGACTCGGCATTCTCTCTCTGACATGTAAAACAATGCTCGCTGTCAAGTAGGTTGTTGCATCAGATAGAGCCTTGCTGTTGCTAGAGATAACATGCCTTAAAATGAAATAAACATATATGCTGTTAAAGGATTAGTTAAAGCTATAGTCTGTCATTCTGTTCAGAAACACTTTTTTATCCAGGGTGAAATGGTCCTTCCATCCTGAGAGCAGTCAGTCAATACATTATGAAAAATGTAGATCAGAAAAAGGAAGGGAAAGAATCAGATCTCTGTGGCAGCTACAGGACTGGAAAAACTCTGACCAATCCCTGCCATTTGATCCGAATGGAAAGAACCAATCAGATGCCTTCATGTCTCGTCCTGCCCACAACCCCCTCTGTCATGCATCACGTTTCACCATTACCAGAAATATCCAGCACACTCCTCTGCATAAATACAGAGGTAGCAGGAGAATCTGTTCTGTAGGGAACAATGGTAGAGAAAATGCAGCCAAAAATACCACTTCCAGCATTAATTCTGACGACTCACCCTGCTAAACAGACAAAGAGAAGAGGGAGGCAGAAAAGGACTGCGACAAAACTCTGGATAAAGCTAAAGGGCAAACCAGAGTCAAAATTAGTGAAGCTTTTGCGTGGTAGAGACAGGGGGTGGGGCTTAGAGCCACTTTTAATTCTTGCTGGCCCTCTTGCTGGCTCTCCAAGATTATCAAATATACCTTGAAATGTAGTTAAATCCTTTTTTTAAACATAAACTTCGGTGAAGCATAACTGCATGGTCCTTAAATACTTTGTACTGTACATAAGCAGATATGCTTAACTGTAATCTACCCTAGAATACTGAATACTGAGAATCCTACAGGCTGACAAATCAGCTGTTTTTATGGTTCTCCCTGAATCATGTCTCCTTAATGTTGAAAAAAAATCAACAGCTGAACATTTCTTCAGTTGAGTAAATATGTCAAGGTGATATGATGATGTTCGAGTACATTGTAATAGAAAATGCCTTGCCTTTTTATTAGCATATTTCATATTTTAGGCTGGATTTTCCTTTAATATCCACTCACAATGCAAGAACTGAATCAAGAAAAATGAGGGGAATGTGAGAGTCTGAAGTGTTGAAACTTCAGATCAATGTCTTGCTGAGATTTGCAAATGCACATGCCAAGTAAAGCATATAGTGACAGGTTGATGAGAAAGAAAGACAGATGGACACAAAGTAAGAAGGAAGGAAGGGGAGCAGAAGGGGTGAGAGATTGAGGGTAAACAAAATAAAGGACAAATCACTTGTTCCCATGAGGCTTTGGATAAAAATCCTAAATCATGAAATATTTTCTAGTTCTCCACTCAACGTGCCAACTCACTCTCCATGCTCTTCAGTTTCAAAAGCATTCTTTGGTCAGAGGATGATGGGGTAGGTTTGAGAGCATCAAGGGTCAACCTTAAAATCACACTAAAATCTCTTCTGCCAGGAGCAACCAATCACTTTCTGAAGGAGCTGGGAAGACAGATTTGGCTGGAAGAGTGCTTATGTGTGTATGCAGCTTGACCAGGAAGCTACTGTGGATACACGTTCCAGTTTTATGTGGAAACAGAAAATCTGATTATGAAACTTAAAAATGAAATGTGGTCACCGGGGATGGGATATGAATACTGCAACTGTCACACCCACTGACTCAGGGTGTGTGTGTGTGTGTGTGTGTGTGTGTGTGTGTGTGTGTGTGTATTATGTGGGATACTGCTGTCAAACTAGTGAACCGGGAACATAAGTCACAACCTTTGTGTGCCCACCTCTAGTCGTGTGCTCTTTTCCCTCCCTGACATCTTGAAACAGTATCACCTCATTGAGGGCAGTCATGGTAAAAACTGCATATGTGGACAGAGAAAAAGAACACAGAAGGAAAACCTGGAGGAGGCTGAGGGGGAAAAGTGACAGTGGTAATCTCTAGAAGTCTGCACAAGTCCTCCTAACTTTTAGATTAAAATGCTCTCCATCGTCTCGCAAACTGTGCAGACTCATAATGCTTTTGTGTAAAAGCAAACATCAGCTGACAGACAGTGTCAGCATGTGCTGTATCTATGTGTCAGTGTATGTCCCCGACTTCAGAGGAAATAGCTGCGATTCTCTGTGCATCTCAGATTGTCTGACCAAGAAAAGGCGGCTAAAGGGAGAAAATGAATTGTACATGGAAAAATGTATTTCCCAAGTAGCAAGAAATCACTTAGAGATGGAAACTTCTAGAAATACTGACAGGCTGCAAACAAAAGGAGTTGCACTGCTGATCGTTCTGGAACAGATACAACGTACTGTTTGTGTGGATTAATGGTGGATGTTATGGCTAACTGGTTTCCAGGCAGTTCTTAATTAGACAGACATGGCTGGCCTGCTAATGGTAGCTGCCTGGACTATTAGCAAAAGCTTGCTTTGCCATCCACAACATGGAAAAATGAAACTGCTTCGAAAGTGAATTTTAAGTGAGCCAAGTACATTTTCTGCCGTTGTCCATTTTCCGTGGTCAAAGATGAAGCCAATAAAAACCCTTCATCCAAAACTGACAGCCAGATATTTTGCCTTGTTGACTTTCAGATGTGAAATCTGAATCCCTTTGAAGATGCTGAAGAGATGGAAGTTTAATTCTCAATAGATCACTAACAAATACCTTATACAAAAACATGCAGATTTCATGCATTTATCTGATTAAGACAACATATCAGCTCATCACTCTTTGACCTCAGCCAAGGCCACACAAACATAACCCATCTGGAAAACAATTTTGAGCCAGACTCAGGATTTCTGAGTTATTACCACTGATTAATCACAAGCACCATTAGATTTTGCTTGGAGTAAAATTACACAATGGTCAATTACAAAGTGGACATAATTTATAAGAGGGGTACGGAAAAGGAGAATTAAAAAGAAATGTTTGGATGGCAGACTATTTGTTTAGCCTGAAATGTTCCTGCACAAATCCTGAAAGATCTACAAGCAGGGAATGCAGGAGAACTTTTGGTTCTGCATCTCAAAAACAAAACATCTTTGTGGCCATGAACTTTGCAACAGAATCAGTTATCCAGGGGGGCCAATGACCTAACGTTCCTCTGAATATCCTGAAATCGTCTGCTTTTGAAAATAAAGACGTATGTTTCCCAAGAGCTCTGAGTAATCCTCTGAACATTTATCAAACAAAAGGAAGAGCCTCACACCCCTGCACTGCAAGTTAGCACAAGTTCGATTGCCAAAAGTTAGCGACACTTTATTGATGATGACCTCATGTAACCCTCATGAGTCAATCCCAGCAACACGCTGTGGCGTTGGGCAGTCACGCCCTGCTCCTGTCAAGAGCTGACTGAGGCACATTGTGTTTGTGGAGTGGAGAATAAACTTTGGCTTTTGTCAGGCAAGTGATGGAGATGCTGCTCGAAAATGTATGACCGTTTGACTTACATCAGCGGTTTCTTAAGAGCAAGTTCCAACTACTACCTAGCTGCTGAAAACTGTTCATATAAGGTTTGTGTATTCTGTACATGGACCTGCATTAATCAATGCCTATTAACACATTTAGTGCCAGCCCTTTTTTAAAAAATGAAAGTGTCCTGTGCCAGCGTTTTTGATGCACAGAATATTTTGTACTATGATCCTGAAAACACATAATAGCTCAATTAAAAATAGATACTTAAATACTTCATCATGAAAAAAAACATTTGTTTTTACCTTGTTCCATTCTTGTTTTATGTGGAGGAGAGTAGAGGCCACTTTTACCAAAATCACCACATTTTGTCCAGATTCCTTTTGTTTTGCTCTCTAATAGTGATTGTCTCCACTTCCTGCTTTGATCTCTGTGGCGTATACTGTCTCTTTATGTCCCGACTACAAATCCCAGAAGTCCCAAATGTTACTCACAGGCTGTGTGAGAGCGCTCTTCTGTCCCTACCGCCGAAAAAAGGAAAGACAAAGATATATGTTTATGGCACTCAAGCATTCTTTTTTTTAAAGATCTACATAGTCGTCCTTGGCACTGAAAGAGTTAATACAGCCTATCCATCTAATGATCTTGATATCCAAAGCTCAGTCTTTGCATAAAACTGCATCTGTTTTTGCAGTTAGGGATTCAGTCTAGAAAAGGTTTATATTCTAAAAATTACAATAAACTTTTACAGCATACACAAAATGTTAAAAAGAAATGCTTCTATGAAAGCTGCTTACTTGCGTCAAATAAATTAAAGTTCCCAGGATAAATACTGAGAACTGCTTTATATAATATTTATTCAGTATTGACATTTCTTTGATTCAATAATTCAATTTAACTTGAACCGAGTTGAATCGAATGAAAAATTGAATCAAATTGGGAGTTTCAGAATGAAAATATTATCTAATCAGGAAAATGGTGCCAAGATACAGCTCTAATTGAGAACAGTTTTATATCCCATCATCCAACAAGATGGACACCTTAACACATTGTAAAACAGATTTCCATAATGTGCCAGTAACAGGTCACAAACTCTCGCCACATGATAAGAAACACTGCATGGAACGGAAACCAATGAGGAGACAAAGTATGAACCAATGTGGAAAAACAGCCAGTTCAGGGGAGTTTTATGACCTTTGCATCTTATAATGATGGTTAAAAATGTTAGTGTCTGGGCTCATGAGGTTTGGTTGCCAAGCTAGCAGAGAGCCCTGGGCAGTGAGACTTGTTGCTGTATCGTTGCCACAGCAGCAGCAAAGAGCAGCAGAGCTCCTGTGAAGGCCAGCTCCATCATCTTCTTCAAGTGGAAAGAATCTGTCCCCTCCCTGTGACGAGCTGCCAGCTCAGCCCGAGCTCCTTCTTCATCCCCCGAGTCCACTGACTCTTTAAGGCTCAGACTGCTACAGGCACTGCTAAAGCTTAAAAGACACATATTGTGAAGGCATCGTGAAGTCATAAACCCAACTGTGGGTTTCTCACACGTTTGTAAACCTATAAACTATTAAACATTTTATTTGTTGTCTTCTAAAAAGAACGCACAAGCTGTCCTCGCTAACGACAGAGCAAATTCATTCTGAGCCCCTGCAGTAGCCGATAGATCTGAGGATCGACTGGGTCCGTGGAGGGGATGTGCTGCCTCTTGTTAAACACAAGCAAGGCTTCTATGATGTGGAACCTTGTCGGGCCATTGGCCAAATCGGACAGCAAAACAGTAGTCGATCTCATCAATCACACTAACAACTGGCTTCTGGAGTTTTATGCTGGAGTCTTCCCAACTTTCTATAAACCACAGCCATGCTAATGACGCTGTGTAGTGGTTTATATACATGAGAAAAAATAAAAACAGTGAAGTAATAAAGCGTGAGAATCTTTGTGTTTCTTTCTCCCGCACCTCGTTTTGCCACTGGCTTTTTATTTAGCGAGGTGCAAATTGACAAACTGACAAACGATCTGGCTCTTAGCGCTCACATGGAAACAGACACACTATTGTGAAAAAAAAAGATCCCCACCCAAAAACAGCTGGATCGATGGCCAGGAATCAAAAATTCACTGTGAAACATTTATTGTCCGCATTAGGGATATTTACAGGCACAGAAAGAGGATAGTCAGAGGAGATACAGGCACAGGGGACGGCCATAACCTGAGCCCACTCGCTTAATGGCCCATTTTATAGGAGGTCAAGAGCTTAGGCTTGTCCTGTGTGCTTTTTTGACTCAGCTCCAGCATTTATGTTTTCTACATGGAGATGTGTTGATGCAAATGTGTAGGATTCCTCTGTCCTCTTCCACTTTGCAAACCTGCCTGCCGCACGTGGGAATGTGTGTGAATTAAACGTAATGGTGCGTGCGCACACACACACATGCACAGATTTTTGTATGTGGCTCTGAGTGCTTTAAGAGGAGAACGCCATGAGTGGATGAGGGGTCAGAGTCTGTGATACATGAGCAGCAGTTTCCCAATCCTCTTAGCACTGTAGTGCTCTGGGTCTAACTACTCTCCAGTAGGTAAAAATACGTCTTAACCTCACTAATCCTGGAAATGGAGGTTATTCATATTTGGATAAAATCAGATTAGTGATTCATTGAAATGCCTGCAATACCTTTAAAGCCAAAAAAAAAGGGAATATACGTGCATTTTAAAAGGAAAAACGACAACCCAAACGAGCTCCAAGGATGAAAGAAGAAACATACAGAGATGCCTAATTGCACCTCTAACACTGACACAAAATTCAAATTTTAACCCTAAATAGATTAATTTGCACCAATTTTAACAACTTCAAAGGACTAACGTCTCGAAACTGTCCTCATGTGAACGTCTGAAACTCAATGCCGTCCACTGTATAGGAAGTCTGTGACTTTTGCAAGGATAAAAGTGCAGGATCACACACAAAGACGCAAAATTAACAACTCTAGAGACATCTCAGCAAATGCATTATTTAACAAAGTTTATTTTTCCTACAGTCAAGGTTGGTTCTTTTATTCTCAGTGTGTGGTTGCCAGACTTTGAAACTGTCCCGCTACAAATGAGATGTTTAAAGGAATGCATTTATTGAAAGATGCAATCAGTAATACTTTACTGGCTTTGTCCACCAGCTTGCCATAACATATCAGCAGGGATTTGCATGTGTTGCTGATCGATGCCAAGCACTTAACTGCTCCCTCACTGGCTGCTGATAGGCTTTGTATATTTGCTGGGAATGCGCTGCACCCCCCAACATCCAAGAACTACACACTGTGAGTGAGATCAATGCTGAAATACAGAGTCTGCACAAACAAATGCAAACTGTATGGATCAACAATGATTTACATCTGTTAGCTGCTCTCTCCTGACCAAACTGCAATTAACTTTATTGTCTAAAAGGCACCAGGGGTGTCCACAAAGTTTGTAATTTGGAGAGGTACCCAGATGGGCTTGCCAAAATCAATCTGAACAGGAACTTATTTTGTAAACTGACTCGCCCACCTGAAGATTCTTGTATAATGACCCTGTCTCCAAACATCTGTTGAGGCTTTAGCAGCAAGGATAAAGAGAGCCAGTCAACCTTGTTTGTTGTAAAAGTAGACAATGAGACAGGTGGCGTCATTATGCTGACATTTGTCTTGTGGTCCAAACGAAGGGAATTTTAACAGTACTGTGATTTCCTCCAATTTCATTAATGGCAAAAAAAATGGCATTTATTAATTCAGGGTTGCCATGAACCGGAAGCATGGATGTCAGAATCAGAAACAAGTTTATTGCCAAGTAAGTCTGCACAAACAAGGAATTCAGCTTGGTATTCTGGTGCATGTCATATAAACATAAACATATAAACAAATAACCTCAGTGCAGAGATGAGAAACAAAAGATGATAAAGTGACCAAGAATAAATATGAATGCAAAACTATGATTATGTGATTAAAACAGAGACAGACACAGTGGTCGGGTCAGTCACAATCTTTCTTGCACGCTTCAGGGTCCTGGAGGCATGCATGTCCTGGAGAGATGGAAGATTGCAGCCAATCACCTTCTCTACAGAGCTGACGATACACTGCAGCAGCATACCAGATAGTGATAGTGGCAGTGTAGAAATGCACCACCATTGTCTTTCGCAGGTTGACTTCCTTCCGCAGGAAGTACTTCCTCTGCTGGGCTTTTTTGGGAAGGGACCTGATGCTCCCACTTGAGGTCTTGGATGATGATGGACCCCAGGAAGTGGAAAGACTCCACAGAGTTGACTGAGAGCCACACAGAGTGATGGGGCAGGTGGAGGTGTGTACTTCCTGTAGTCCACCATCACCCCCACTGTCTTTAGAGTGTTGAGCTCTGGGTTGTTCTCAGCGCACCAGGTCACCAGATGGTCAATCTCAACCAGAGATGAACCCAATGAGGGTGGTGTCATCTGCAAACTTCAGGAGCTTGACAGACTGATGACTGGAGGTGCAGCTGTTGGTGTTCAAGGAGAAGAGTAGTGGAGAAAGAACGCAGCCTTGAGGGGAACCAGTGCTGATGGTTCCCCAGCTTGATGTGCTGCTTCATGTCAGACAGGAAGTCTGTAATCCACCTGCAGGTAGATTCGGGCATGTTCAGCTGGGAGAGCTTGTCCTGCAGCAGAGTCGGGGTGATGGTACTGAAGGTGGAGCTGAAGTCCACAAACAGGATCCTGGCGTACTGTAGGTTCCTGGGGAACCCAGATGCTGCAGGATGAAGTGCATCAGAAATCGGAGGTTGGAGCTGGGAATGACGTCACACCAAAGTTGATGGCGTTCCAGTGAACAAGTCGGAAAACCAAGATGGACGCCTCCAATGAAAATTTTGTTGTGCTTGCTCTGTCGGAATACAGAAAGCTAATGTGGCGATATGAGGTCCACCTCAAACACAATAAAAAAAATGTGGAGGGTGTGTGTTTGTTCTCCAGCGTAATTATGTGTGGGAAAAACGTTTGACTCTACTGTAGGCTGTAAAGCATAATGCTACACGGTGCTAACCCAGGGCGCTGCCATCTTGGATTATGACACTGTAGTCAAGTCGAGGGTTGTGAGGTTCGTCCGACTTTTCGAGTCAGAAATCCGACTTGGGGGGCGTTCCAGTTTCAATTTCCGACTCGGAACTCGGAAATTCTGACTTCGAGTACAACTCGAATGCAACTGTATCGTCTACAGACCTGTTGGCTCTGTAGGTGAACTGCAGGGGACCCAGGAGGGGGTCTATGAAGTTCTGGAGGTGTGAAAGAACAAGGCGCTCAGGACTTCATTACCACAGAGATCAGAGTTACGGGTCTGCAGTCGTTACGTCCCGAGGTCCTTGTTTTCTTTGGTATGGGGATGATGGTGGAGGTCTTGAAGCAGGCTGGCACATGGCATGTCTCCAGTAAGGTGTTTAAAATGTCCGTGAACAACGGAGACAGCTGATCATTGCAGTGCTTCAGGGTAGATGGAGAGAAACAGTTGGGTCTGGAGTTTCTGCCTCTTGAAAACCCTATTAAAATCTCCCTCCAGTATGTACAAAGGCGTTGTAGTGGCCCCACCTCCAACTGGATACAGCATTGGAGGTTTGGCCCTGTTTATAATTATACAAGTTGCTCAAAAAGCTATGAAGTCTATTAAGTTTGACATACAGGAAGAAAATTACCTGGATCTTCTGGTTGATATTCTGCACCGATTGGGCCTATAGAGCAGGCGCACTAGCATTTCCTTTAACTGCCCCTCACAGCAAGAAGCTCATTCACATGAATGAAGACGGGAAATAACTCTGAATCCTGGATATTACTGTATTGTACAACTCTAAGGACATAATGATTAAAGTAATTAATGTTCAAGGGTTCATACCTGGAAGTTAATGGCATCACGTGATGGAACAGGAAGTTGAAATTCTACTGTTTGGCCACTAGTAGCCCCATAGTTGGTATTACATAGCTACACAGTTAGTATTGCAATGGTATTAGCCTATTGTAGCTGCTGGCAGAGGATCTAATTCTGAACAAAACCACTTTGATCTACATGCATCAGTTCGGGAAGTTAAAAATATTTAAATTCTTAAAAACATTTTAAGCATTTTTTGCTTGATCTTTGTTTTTTTGCTTAACATTTTAATGTATGCATACTGCAACTATGTGAAGCCATCTGGGTGCATGCAGGTTGTGAGCACAAACCTGATAAACTTTATTTCTTGTAGTTTAACTGTTCCGGATGTGCCTCGGAAAGCCAGCCACATTATGCAGTTTAACACTCTGTGATCCTTTGCTCTTATCTGGCATAAACACAAAGCTCAGTCGAGATCTGCCGCCTGGTCGAGATTCAAGGTAGGCTTTTTAACTCTGGAAATGACGACAGGACACCCGCTAAACTCTGTATAGTTGCCATGACAACAGGGCACTTGACAGCCACCGTGCACAATGGGATGTTGTGGTCGGACAGAAATGATCTTGAGCTGTCAGTGGCAGACAGGTGGACCAGGCTGCCTGGGAGATATGTGTAAGATACAAGATGCATTTGGACAGAGAAGGAAAAATAAAAGAATGGATGGGGAGGAAAGATAGAAGGAGATGAACGATGTTGTGTTCGGATAATGATAAAGAATTTACAAGGAGCAAAAGAGAACTGCATTAACAGATGAGAGAAAGACAAACCAGAAAAAATGAGAGTTGTCTAGGTATATTAGAAGCTTCAGCAATCAAATAGGTCAATAGATGGGAAATAAAGGGGAAAAAAATAGGGATATAGAGATAGAAAGAGAGAGATGGCTGGTGAACTATCCGTTGAGGGCAACAAAAGGGCAGACAGGCAGAGGGGAACCAAATCCTGGTCCGTTTGTCTCCTCAAATGGCCTCTAGGGACTGTGTGAAATGGCCCTTTTCTTCTTGGTCCTTTTCAGCCCTAAACCCCATCTACATGACAAACAGTGTCACTTTGAAGCTGCTTGTGTCATCTCTGCCTATCTGTCACTCACTCCTGACCTTTTGCTCCCACCTCTCATCTTTCTCTTTTTTTTGTTCCCTTTCCACAGTAATTCACTTTTTTTTTGTCACCATCTCCCTTTCACGCTCTATCCTTTACATGTATCTTTGATATCTGCCTCTGTGCTGAAAACATGTCTTTGGATCTGAGTAAGACGGCAAGGACATTTCAGCACTTCTGGCTGCATCTTATATACTCTGACATACTAATACTAAAGAAGTGCCATCTTACTCTTGACCATCCTACCTGGTTGAAGAGCTCCAACTTCTCCTTGACCTCAGCCAGTGTAGGGTTCGGGCTACGAACTTTGACCTCTGGGTTTTGCCTCTGGGCATGCAGACCATTTCCAACAACTCTGCCAGTATAGCTGTGGGGGAAAAAAAGAAAAAAAATGAGAAATATATTCAAATCAGTTGTACAAAAAAAACCCTATTATGACTACTATTATTTTCACCGCCAAATATGTACATACATGAAACGTGACCTCTGCATTTAACCCATCTTAGGAATTAAGGACAAAATGGCAGCCATCTCCTGATGTTATTTTGTTTTATTGTGCATTTTAACATGTACCACTAGATGTCTTACTATAGTTATTGTGGGGTTCTTGCTGTATGCATTTTCATTATGTCATTTTTCAGACTATATGAAGGGGTAAACTAGGAGGACACTTAGAGAGCAAAGATCTCTGTTAAGCTAATCTGCTCCAGAAATCTAATGAGTTCTTCCTTGGCCCATGCTACACCCTTCTGACATCTTTCATAAACGTTGGGCCAGTATTTTTTTTCAGTAATCCTGCTAACAAACAGACAAGCACACCAATAAACCAAACTGAAAACAGAACCTCCTGGGCGGAGGTAATAAATCTTAGATTTTACTGAGTTATTCTTGAACACTAAGCTGAGATGTAACTTTACTTTTACTGTCAAATAAACTAAAAAACAAACCAATGTTTCTGTTTGGTTTGTAGTTCATCATGTTGTCCATCAGAAATCTGCAAACTGTGCCGCAGTGTTTCCTCAACAGTAGCTAAAAACTATTAGGGCCCCATTTGTCAAATACAGAGCGTGTTGAACGGAAAAAAAGAAAACATTTTCAAGCTCCATTATGCAATAATTTTTGCCTCAAATGTGGTTAAAAATTACTTAAATGCAGCTTTTGTGTTGTTCTGTGATTAAAAATATTTTAAATGAAAATATGACTGAGCACTGCCTTGTACTTATGAAATGAGAGACGTGGTGAGCTGGACACTTTAATCCTTGGCATGCTCCGTGGGTCTGCAACTCGGCAGGGATTATAGCTGTTGATTTTTGTCAGAGCTGTTGTTGAGCTGATGTCAGGGAGACTAACATTCCCAGCAGCTGGCTGGTGTACAGGGGATGTGTTTTAATTTAGTATAATGGATGTAAATCTTATTTTGGCTGAAATATCCAAGTATTGTGACACACCGCAGCTCAATTAAAGCTCCGGAATGAATTGATTTATCATTTCATAGTTTTAACAATAAAAATGTTCCAATCGTTGAATGGATTACATTGTTATTTGTTGTTTAGCGATTGCAGGAAACAGTACGGCTCATTCTACCCCACAGAGCCGTTTCGTCATTTATTTCCCGTAAAGCATTCAGGAGTTGGCTCTGTTCATTATTATTTTTCCTATATTCCCTCACTGAAAAATGTTGCAGGTACTCATAAGTGACCAACATCTGAACTGACATTAAGATTAAAGAAAGGTTAATTGGTCATTACAATGCAACCACAGTGTTTACAGTGACAACAGTAATCATGATTACTGAAAAAAGAAACATCAAATCAGCTATACTTTTTTGTGGAAATGATAAGGAAAGAGCCTGAGCTAGAGTGCAGAGACACTTTGTTAACATGATATGTAATGAGTATATTGACAATAAGGTCATAGTAATAATAATAATAATAATAATAATATTAACAATGAACTGTAATGACTACTTGGATAATTGGGCTAGATGCTACAAAAGTGTAGCATAACGACACATACACATACCAAATATAGAGGTTTGATTATCTTCTTTTCATTATCACTGTGCCAAAAATTACTGCTACAGACACACAGCCTTTAAAGCGTTGCCGTTCATACAGAAATTTTATTTTTCCCCATTAGTTGTTAGACTATTATCCAAACTGGTTATAGAATTACATGCTGATGCTAATTTTCCATGCATGGGAGGTTTAACAGCATTGGCGATGAATGACATGCTCTGGCATCAAATCAATTGACACTACTGACAGAGTGATTATGAATGTTGTGTTTACACGGATGGGTGTTTAAGGATTATGAGCGTGTATTTGCATGTGGTTGGGCATGCACACACTTGCACATATGCATGTGAATATGAGTGGAGGCAATCATAAAAGTGCTGAAGTTGAGAATCTCTGGCCTGGGATCTGAGCAACGTCTCAATGAGGTCTGTGCTCCCTCGACTTGCTGAAACAGCACTTTGTAGATCGGGCCCATAAAAATGCAAGAGAAATTTCTCACTTAACCCTCTGCCGCTACACATTACTTTATATCCCCTTGTTTATTTTCTCTTCCTCTTTCAATTGCTTGTTTCACTTTAGTATATTTCCAACGCGCGCACACACACACACACACACACACACCAAGCCTGGCTTTGACAACAGTTGAAGCTCTTAATTGCCGGCGGCTTTGAATCTTCTCTTGTCAAGACAGAACCAATCGATAGCTTTTGGACTTTCAACTTCCCCCTTTCTGACATAAATGATCAACTGAGGAATCAAACACCTCCCTACGCAGTGGTTGAAAGTGAGGGCCTGAGTGTTTGGAGGCATATGCATGTCTGTCTCCAGGCTTGGCTGGGGTTAACAGTGTTGGCACGGAAATGAGCTCATCAGATGGGATGCTAATGAAAGGGAAGTGTCAGGGCGAGCTTGGCAGTGTGTTAGGCTTGGAACATCTCATTGCAGGGTATGTTTGATATCATAAAGGGGAAGTGACAACTGACACAGCAGGACATCCCAGAGCCGATTACCTAACAGACAGACAATCAATGCTGCTAATCCTGCCAATGGCAAAAGTGGGACTGTGAACATAGAGCAGACGGTACAAGAAAAATAAAAAAAAAAAACTGCAGGGTGAATGATGTATCCTCCGGTGGTCTTAAACGTTCAGCCTCAGCAAACATCCGAACTGACTACCTACGCATGTACGGCTTCTGACTCATGGCTCTCTGACTCCCTTCTATGGAACGGACTCATTCCCCTGTGAATGCCCAATTGATGCAGTTTCCTAAAGGCAGCTTTGTCTGTTCTTGTCTTTCTTTGTGCCTGGAGCACGGAGCAGTAGTGACCTCCACTCCCTGATACTGACCCCACACTGAACAGTCTTGATCTCTTTGAAGACCTGCAGGAATGCTGGTGGGTTGTAAGGCGGAAAACACAAGTTAAATATTCATCTTTCAAGGTGTAGAGGGAGATAACAACAAAAAATGTGCATTTTTGAGGACACTCATGTGCCGAAACATTTCTGGATTCATGGTGTAAACAAAGCAGGACAGAACATTTCAAGGATGTGTAAACATTTGATTAAAGATATAGAGGTGGCTGGCAGTAGCCAGAGTGAGGGGGCGTCTACCAGATTGGCCCCTGGTAAAGTAGAGTCTTTCATCTCTTCTCAGTTCATGACTGATCACTGAGGTCTGGCTGGAAGGTTTAATGAGCTCACAACACTCACCAGGGATTCAATTATCTATGTTTTGTGCATAGTATGTGCAGGTCTCTCTTTAACTACAGGTAAGGGTTCTATTTTTTTTTTTTTTTTTTTTTTTGAGTTTTCCAATAAATAGGTTTTGTATAAATGAAACTCATAAGGGATATGGCTAGTCAGACTTCCCTTGAAAAACAAAACAAAGATGTAGCACAACAACAAAAACTAGACTGAAAAAATAATTTGCTGATGGGGCGTGTATGAAGGAGCAAGGCCGAGTCACTTTGACTCAGCCCTCATCTGCTGTGGGCACAAATTCCTTCTCCTACAGTTCATCTACAATTCTGTATGTACTCTTCAGCCCAGATCTCAAGCAAATAGACTTCTACAAGGCAGTCCTCTCCCACTAACTAACATTAACCAATCACTTACCTGTGTCTATCTCAAGAAATGCCTGAACAGGCAGCGTTTTAGTTCACTCCCTACCATCAGTTCAGATTGTACTGTCACTGCAATCCAACCGCACTATGGTTTGCCACCAAGTGGCCTCGATTAAAACAGACTAAAGTTTGATTAAAAACGATTAAATGTTGGCTTTGAAAGTGCCCTCATTCTACTTAACCTTTTCGGTGTAGCTTATTTCCAATTTTAGTTTAACATGCAGAGCCATGATCCATAGACACTATAAATAAACACACCACAGGTACATGTAGGCCTGTTGGTTTGTAATTCGTCTAATTGCTTAATTGCATTCATACCGCAAGCTGTCTGCAGAGATCCCTGCCAGGATCCCAATGGTTAATGAGATTATCCACCAGTGTCTGGCAGGGAGAGAAATGGTTGTGCATCATCTCAGAGATGATTATAGGCAGTTCTGTTGATATTTTTGATGCGCTTCAAAATTCACATCAGGATTAAAAAGCGCACCAAGGTCACACTGCGTGCTCGAGGCTTGACATTTTGTGCCAGGAATTTTAAGTACACTGTTTATCTGGATCTTTGCTTCAGTAATTACAATCAATACTCATCTTGTACTAGTGCCAAAGCAGCACATTTCATGAAATCTTCAAGTTTATTAGATCAATGCCCAGATGCAGTGTATCAACAGGATAATATCATTGAATAATACAAAAATATACTGAGTAATTACTGAGTGTCATCTCTGAAGGTATTAAAATAAGTTCTCCAGACACTAATATGATTTTCCACTGGCAGCATGTAGAGTAAAGACTGAACTATACAGGTCCTTGAAAACTCACCGTGTTACAGTGACAGTATGGGGAGCTAAAGGAGACGACATACTGCACGTTAGTCTCTGCTACATAACTGGAAAACTGGGAAGCATGTCTCTGTTGTCCACTAAAATATGCAAACACTTTGCTGTGCATGTGCGTGTGACAACAAGGTCATTCAAATTAAAAAGCATGACTTTTAATAACAAAAAAGGGCCATCTGTGCTACCGACTTAAGAGTTAAGCCATGATGCACTTCCTGTCATCATCCTTCTTTCAAATGTGCACCAGTGCTGTTCACATGAATAGTCAATCGACATTTAAAAACTGTAATCTTAAAAAAAAAAAGTTCATTGAGTGATTATATTATTCTATTTTTTATTTTTTTTTTACATTTTTAGACATGTTTGCTTCTTTGGCAGTCACATTTACACGCTGTAAATTGATTCAGATGAATGATTCGTCTGAAGCAAACACCAGGCTGAATCACAGAGAGTGAAAATGATAAAGAGGAGATGAGGCTGCTTTCATCTGAGCGATCATGTGTGTTTTGTGGCTGTGGGTGGCTCCATTTCAGCTGAGGGCACTGGATTAGAGCTGGCGGTACTGCTGTCAGACAAACTGCAAACTGTTGGTTGATCATGATTAATAAAGCCTCTCCCAACCCTCCCGGCTGCTGTGGATAGACAAGATTGAACATGTGCTGAGTCCTGTGATTAATACACATCGGGTCATGCCAGCCGCAGTTTATTTTTGAGGTTTGTTAGTATTGTGATTTGTTCTTTTTTTTGCTGCTTCTCATAAAGACAATTTCACATTCAGTCACCATTACGATCTGGATGTCTGTTACGCTAACATTATCATCATAATATCCATTTTTATCCAATGCAGACGACGACTAAAGGAGCTGAGGTTCTTCTTCAGCTCTTTCATTACACACAGGAACAGAGTATATTTTCTGTTCTTATAGTGTATTTAGGTTGTTTCGTTTGAATTATATTGTACTTTTGCACTATTCTGCGCTGTATGTGTCTTTTTGAATCTGTTTATCTTTTTTTTTTCCATTCTGTTTATGACAACTGTTGCACAAGATTTTCCTTCAGGATGAATAAATCTTATCTAATAATATCCTGTGGAGATGCACTCACATTTTTATTCAAGCCAATACTAATATAACCCACACACAATGCAATGCAATCCAAATTTATTATTGCACCACTTTTTGATTGAGATGCCAAATTATAGTTATTGACTTGCATTCCTGTACAGATTAATTATTGATTCATTTCTGACTTCTCAAAATTTCAGTGTTCTGGCTCAAATTTGGGTTTAAAAAGGTGAATTCAGTTTAAATTCCTCACTCCTGTTCAAACTGGTGAAGCGTAGGGAACTTGGTGAGAAAGAATTAAAACACTTCATGATGCTGGAGGCTCTTTGAGACAAACAGGACAGGTAGCCTAATAAATTTGTTTGGCACTGTATGGTAGATTCCTGTGTTTGCCTGTCTGGACTGTCTGTTGCTTATTAAGTGACATAAATCTAAATAAGATGAAAACATACTGCTCACCATAACACTGAGTCCATAAAATATAGCATTACAACTTCCAGTCATGAGTTAGGCCAGCGGTGAGCGCCAGGGAGGGGTTGAGTAGATGTTTGTAGCCAGCTAACTTTACGAGCAGGGCTTGGACATGTTGAAATACTCTGAACAGGAGGTTTTGTTCTGAAAGGCCAGACTGTTCTCACACACTGTGTGCCATTAGCAGCCATTCACTGTACTAACACTAAGCTCATGAACAGGCAAGCGGTCAAAAGCCACTTCGCAAACATTTAATCAACATGACATATGTGCACATTGCTGTCCTTTGGATGGTAAACATGAACATGTGCAAACACATTCGAATGTTTCGCAAGCCTGTGCCCTCTAATGCGATGTGAACAGACGCACTCAGACTCACCGCAGTCTGAGTTTATTGTAGCTCCCCTTGGACGATAAACACAGTGAAAATAAATATTTCAAACATCAAGCTACACACTAACTTAAACTCTGGCAGAACTATTTGTCCGTTCTTACTGAAGATGTGCTGATGCTTGCTGTGGGTTGAAGACAACTTTATTAGTTAAGAAATATTCAAGCATAAAATGTGCAAGGGAAACAGCAACAGATGCGGAGAGGACGTCTGCAGGGCAGGCATGCTCCAGCAGCGTGCTTTTCTTTCTATGCTCTACTTGTCTCTCTTGCCTCCCCTCCACCTCTTATTCTGCATTCATAAACAATCTCTCAAAGTCCACCAAGAAGCCATGTCTTCGGTTCAAGTCATTCAAGACTTTCTTCCTCCTCTTGATTTTTTCTGCCCAATACTGCACATTCCATTAAATCCTGCTTTCTCTCTCTTTGTTCTCACTGCTGTGTTTTGTGACCTAGCTGGTAACCACATGAACAACGCCACCAGTAGCTGCAGTCACTTGGAAGTCAAAGCACAACCTGGGGCATTGCCTTAATTTTACTCACGCTCTGTGATTTTGCAATCTTTATCATCTGCATCCCATCTTTTAACCTCACCTCTTCCCAGTTCCAGCTGGCAGCTCGAGGATTTGAAAAAGAAACAGTACTACAGTCAGTATTGTCCCAGTGAGACAGCGACCTAACAAATGTTGAGAAATGTCTCAAACACTCTAGATAACGAGGCAGACTTTGAGAAAAGTTTTCCGAAATTCAACCTGTAGAAGAACTCAAAAAAAGGCCGCTCAATTTTACTTTTGCTTGCAGGTGATGAGACTGCAAACCATTTGTTAAAATTGTGTGAAGCTGAGAGCTGAGGCAAGGGGGCTATGTGATTTAGCAGACCTGGCCGGTGGCCCACTGGGCCCTCAGTCATGCTTCTTTGCAGCCTGGCAAAGCTTCTGTGTTGTGTGATGAGTCAGACATGTAGGCAGAATCAGGGAGGGGCAGAAATATCAAGCAGCACAGGCTAAGCAGTGATGCTGGCAATTCCAAACAGGATCAAAAACAGTTTCATCTGTCTTGTTTTGAAGTTTTTTGGATGATTTTATACTGACTAGCTGCTCTTTGGGTTTTTGGGCTGTGTCTGCATGACTAATCATGGGATGAACTCTTTAAGCTCATCTTTAGCTCAACAAAGTGATTGCTTTGAGCAATGGTCCCTAACCTTTTTTCACCTGTGACCCCAAAACAATGTCTTCCTGCAGGCTACAGTCACCTACTGTAGTTCAAACAGTATGTGAGAAGAAAAAACAGCAAAGATGAGAGCAAATTCTGAAAAATGTGGCTTCTTGCGACCTACTAAAAGGTTCTGGCCCTTGAGGTTGGGAACCACTGATCTGGAGTAACAACATTAGGTGCAGAGGACATGTCCTTTCACTAGTAATGATGGGGCTCTGCATCAAACACCAACAGTCCACAGGCTGTTTCTAACTCCAGTTACATTAATTGCAGAGGTTTGTCATTTCAGCCAACATTTACACTTAATGAATCTTGACTTGTGTCTTGGAACTCACCTGAGGCGCGACACCTGTGCTCAGCTGGCTGTATGTCTTGTCTTTGCGGCGTGGCGCACCAGTGAAATATGGCTGTTTATGGCTATGTGGTTGGGTTGGAATTACACACCACTATGTTGGTCTCGACTGCTTTGCCACTTCTTAAGAGGTCCCAGGATGATTTTACCAAGACCAGGCTGGTTTATTGAGTGGTTGCACTGTAACAGCTATATGGTTGAAGGTCCAATGGCTCAAATTACTCATAGCCATTACGTACTGAAAGCCTGTCCTCTAAAGTGCAATAAAATGTGTTACTGCACTCATGAATGGCCCCCTTCATGCTGTATGTTTGTTTTATTTATCCTTTTTTAATGCTATCAAATATACCTACATGTTTTTTATTGAGTAAGGTCAAGTATCCAATCAATATTTCTCCTCCGTGCTGCTTTCAATTTGCCCATCAGACATCCTTTTTACTGAGTACTCCTGAGGGGAATATAGCTTTCATACACAATTCAGATTTCCTTTCTTTTGTGTCATGCTCATTTCCCTCATTCACAGCAACCACAGCTCCATGTGGTGAGCAGCAAGCAAAGCAGTCTGTCTGAGTGTTTGCTTGTCTCTTGTGCTTGTTTGTGCAATCAGCATGGTAGCTGTTCAGATTGTTGGGTGGATGCAGATAAAAAGTTGACCCCAGAGCCCTCTGAGAAGCAGACCATGGCTCAGATGGAGATGTGACCCACTGCTTATAGCAGCCTGGATTTCTATTTAGAATTGGAATTTCCTAAAAGCTCAGTGTTACATTAATATATGTATATATTTCCAGGGGGAAGCCCTGTTCTCATTCAGCAAGTTTTACAAGATTGGGTTTGGGTGTGCGCTGCTGACCATGGTGACGCTTACATTTCCTGAATACATCAATCCAAAACGTTTAAATTTAGACATCCCTCTTTGTGGTAGCAAACAAGCCCAGCTGTAGGCTACCTCGACAAGTACTCTGTCTTGTGGGTGATGGCTCAGCCCAAGTCTGGTCCTGCCTTGGTATGCTCTCGAGGTCACTGTGACCTGGGCCAACGCTGAGCAGAGTCAGAGGGCTGAAGGCAGTGAGGTTAAAGAGAGACAAGGAGAGATGGGAAAGTGATCTATGACATCTATGACACAAGCGTATTGATTCACTTAGCATGTGCATATGCTTACAGGTAATCACAGTATGTGATTACCTTTTTCCCAGGAGGTGTCAGGGCGATAATTCTACTCATCTATTTCTATTTCTGTCTTCAGGCTAGGTGATGTCAACCGAATCTATTTCGGCTCATCATTAGCCCATTATAGGCCGACACACAGCCAAGCATGTTTCATTTCAATGCTACTCCAGGCTAATGAACAAGTATCGATTTATCTAACAATCACAGTAAAAGAGCTGCATTAATTTGGTGTAAGTGACTCCTTCTTGCCAACAAACTGCTCTTGCAACCGCTTCCTTCATCACATCCACACACACTGACACACACACAGACACACGCGTTTTTTCATCTCATCACAGAGTAAACAAATCCTGACATGAGCAAATCAAAAGTTGCAGCACAGTGAAATGGATATACTCTCTGTACAACGCCAGCAGTCTGTACTTAGTTCTGCCTCCAGACACTGACATAATGATGAAGGGATAAGACACTTATCTTGTTGAAGAACAAAAAAACTCTAATTGGACTACATGTCAATATAGTACAAAGACCTTCAGCTGGTCTCACTGTAAAGCAAAATATGTTCCCACACTGCACCCCTGTGGCCAATATTGTGAACTAAAAGCCATCTGGATCATCAGGCCACTGTGAGCTTGAATGAGCTGAGAGTCTGATAGTGCCCTAAGGCTAATGTGCTTTTAACAAGCTCATATTACTGTATTATATGGCTCTAACAAGGCGTCTGATTTGATCTGTGCCATGTGATCTTCCTCACATTAGTCTTAAACAAAGCTTGATTGTTCCAACCTTTCAAGAGGTTACAACCCCCCCCCATAAAATCATTCTCACACTGTCATAATCTCCTGTCTGGGCTTTTGTGTATCATTTGCGGCACTGAAAAATGGTTGCAGCTCAGTGTGTACAGACATTTTATCCAAATGTGTCTGAGTTAAACATGTTTTTCAGGTATTTTAACAGGTAAATGACATTCACCTCACCTAAAATCAGATCACTTGATATTAGTAGAGCTGTGATGTAGTCACAGTGGGCTAATATTTTCACGAGAAGGAAGAAATGCTTAACTTAACACAAAAAGAATGATGGTGTGTGTTCTCATTGACTTCACCATCTGAAGTGTGTTTTGTTGTTCATAGGAAGTGAGGAAAAGCAGATATCTGCGTTCCCCCTGCAACTACAAATCAATGTGACGACTTTTTAGAGTTAAACAAATTACAAAATAAAGAGGTTGTCTGTCTCTGGTGCGAGAGGCAAACATACATACAATAGGGTTAAAATGCTGAAGGCTTCATATGCATGCTTTAATAGTTGGCAGTTACATAGATTACAGCTGTAATTGGCCTGTGGTTTGCTTTGAGGACGTTCCCAGGCCTGACTGTCCCGACTGTGTCTCTCACTGGGTGTAACTGTTCTCCACCTCTCCATGTCGCCTGCTCTGATGTACCAAAAGACGTGCTGCAGGGCTGACTCAACAGACCACACAGACTTCTGGGAAAATACTATGCAGCTCCATTAGATTGAAGGAACAAGAAAAAGTCATCTCTGCCATGCCCATACCCGCAAATCACATGCAGACAAGCATCATTTCCTGACAAAGACAACTACTTTTTTCTTCTCCATGTGCCTCCGCACTCTCCACCCTGCACTCCACAAAAACATGCACACACAGCCTTTTCTGTGTGTGAATCCACATTATACATTTTTACAAAGAAAATATCACAAGTTAGAGGAGGATGTGTCATTTTCTGCCACTCTGTGCCATAATTGTGGCTGACAGCAAACCCACTGCGAGAGCTGCATTTAATCAAAGCACAGAGCTGCCCTGGAGATTAATTTAAATCTTTGAATAACCTTAAAGCTAAGCCCAAAAGTGTCTATCTTGGTCTGCCTTACTGTAAAACAATCATATTATGGGCTTTCAACATGTGTTAAATCATTTTCCCAGCATGAATTCAATGAATGTGAACAAACCACTTCAACATCACAGATTTCCATTCAATAAATTTTGCTCAACATAAAACTTCATGACATCAACTTCCCTGAAGTGCACTCATTTCTCAAATACATTTTGAAACCTAACAACCTCTACATTTATTCAGTTCATACCTACATCAATTACATTGATTACCCAGTAGGTGGCAGCATTAGCCAATTTCAATTCCACTTCATATCTCACATCTCATTGATATTAAGTGTGTAGATCGGGACACATACAGGATACAGGACATACAGGATGTATTCAGTAGAAAGGGACAGACAAAATAAAGCAGATAGAGACTGCTCTCTGACCCAAAACTGCCTAAGATGAAGAAGTGACACTCCAGAAAGCAGCGAAGGAGAGCATTAGATTGAAGATATGAATGGAGGAGGGAAAGAGAGAAGTTACAAGACCAAGAGATTTGAATCTATCCTACCCCCCCATTCCAGCCATATGCCCACATGCCGAGGAGGGCATGGATAACTGAGGTTAGAGGTCTGGGGAGAGCTAGGGGGGCAGTTGGTGTGTGGAAGGCAGACAAGGGCAAGCAGGGGCAGAGCCAGGAGAGTAAACTATGCCCCAGAGCACAGACGGGTGGAGTGGACCATGATCCTCTGGTGTGGTGCGACCACCTGTTTGTCTGTCTGTCTGATCCGGGCCAGAGTGGCGTGATCTAGTGCTTGAAGTTGACAGCTCCAGTGTAACCTAAAAACCAGTCGAGGAGTGGAACTAAACACACCATATGTCACGACTCTATGCATTTGCAATGTGTTGAACTGGCTGGTTTGCAGTTGCAGAGGAGGGCATTGTGTCACATCTGGACGGTACTGAACTGTATATGCTGCCTGTGTAAGCACAGAGCGCTCAAGTGCAAACAGTCTGCTTTCAACTCAGACATACAGTACATTTGACTCAAGGCAACAAACACGCACAGGCATCTACATACCCAGACATACCCACGTAGAGAATGGAGAGGGCTGGCGAGGGTGTTGAGTGAGGGGGGTCAGGGATCAGACTATCTGCTGCTGCAAAGGCTACGAGGGAGCACAACTCACACACAAGCTCTGCCATGAACACATGTCCACACACACACACACACACACACACACACACATAGGCAACCACACAGTACTATTAAAAAGCTTAAGTGATCAGAATATCTGCACACACCCCCACACAAGGAGAAAAGGTCCCCAGGCACTCAGTGAGATGGACATTTGAGAGCATATTGTAGATAGAGAGATATGAAGGCAGCTTTAACTTCAGCCACTTGACACCAGAATAACACATGTAGGATTATATACTGCAGTGTTGTGCAAACTTCTGTTAAGGTGAAGAAGTGAGAGGGTGACTGTACTGCGGCGCAGGCAGAGAGAAGAAGGACAAAGGTCAGGCAGCTATTATCCAAATGAAGTCAGGCATATGGTAGCATTGACAAACACATGGCCAAAATGGCTTTCTTGGCAGACGTCCCAGTCATTACTATCATGTTTGTCATGGTCTGACTTATCCGTCAATCAGCCACGGGCTGGAAACTGGACACGTCATCATAAGTCAGTCGGGAAACTGAATCTGAAAACTCTGGGTTAACAAACTTAAAACATCACTGAAAAAATGTGTCCCCAGAGTGCAGAGTCACTGACAGTATCACTTTTTATAGATTAGTGCCTCCCTGGCATTTTATGTTCTGAAGTCCGACACTGTTCCAATAAATCACAAAGCATTTGATATTTTGCCAGGCTTCTTATCCAAGGGGATTATATATGGAGCTAGTGATAGTTTGAAGCTATAAGAAGGCCACATTCTTCAAAATATAACTATATAGGGGAGGTGTAACTTATGTCGGTGTCCTTGTCATCACCTCCAAGAAACGCCATCAACCATTGTTAGCACTTCCCTACTGCCCTTTTGCCATATTTTTTTCTGTCTTTATTTTCTGGTTAAAAGAAAACACACATTTGTGTCTTTCCACATATGGACTTCTGCTCTCCATCTGCTGTTGCCTTTCATGTACAAGAGCACAGCAATAAATCTGAAAACATTTGAGTGTTCATTTATCGCCATTCTGTAGTGCTCATCATCTTTCTGAATGAATTATAATCTGGCAATGGCACCATATATATATTTTTACCATTAAATTAACAATAATTCAACACTTTTTACTGTTATTGCTATAGTCTTGGGTGGATATGATGTGTTAAACAGATTACTGTCGTCAATAAATTCTTCAAATGATGTTTGTGTCTCTTTCTGACCTATTGCACCAGAAACAGGGGTGGGCAAACTAACAAGGGCCAAACAGTGATGGCTAGATGACTATATATATGTATTATGTATTATATCTCAATTCTGTGCCAACCAGTGCAACGGAATTCTGTTTTGTGTCTACTTGCTGGACACCAGAAAGACAATTAAGTCTAAGTCTCGGTCAACATATTCCATCAATTAGTGTATCAACTCAATGTCTGTTATATTTCATTTAAGAAACTATCTGTACAGCTACCTGCTGCCTTGGATCAGACGTTAAGGGGCACTTTCCCCTCTTCCGTGCGGAGGCCGCATTCCCAGCACCACTCAGGGGGGCTCCAGTGATCGAGCCACGACACCAAACCCACCCGGAATTCTAGGAACGTTTTCCCTGTGGTTTCAGGTTACCACACACACACACACACACACACACACTGAGCAGAGATCATAGGCACACACACACACACAACACCCTCCACAGTAGTGTACTGTACTTGTGTTGTTTGTAGAGAGCTGGTTTTGTAAGCTTTTCCTCTGTCATTCAGTTTCATTTAAACTTCACCACCGGGTTTGACAACAACTTAATGCTTAAACCTGGACTCATACCAGAGGTCTTGTACAGAATCTCACTCTGATGGTAAATACCACACAGCCATTCACACTAAAACTCCACAGGGAAACGCAAATTCAAAATCCAGCACCAAGTCAGATGAAGACTTGCACTCAATCAAGCTCTAACTGACATTTGTAAAGTCTGCTGTATCCCCCAGGAAAAAGGATAACAGGGCCCCTAAAAATAGTCACAACAGAGCGAGGTTCAGCTCTGTTCATGTTGTGGGTGTGTTGATGTGTCTTGTGTAATTCTGATGTACACAAAAATAGTGTGATGGTCTACGAGGCCACAGTCTTGTGTCACCATGGTTTTAGTTTGACAGATCAAGGCAGAGGTTTGAAAGTGGATTTCCTTCCTTTGATGAGTGTTAAAATGCACTCAGAACTGAGTGAGTCAGCAAGTGTGTCTTACTGAGAGGAGTGGACTATGTGAAGCCTTTCTCATACCATGGGATGCATTGCCTTGAAACATTTTTCTTTATTTTAAGTCTAGTTACACGTCACCACTTCAACAATTGACAAGTGTGTGGCTTCCTTTGGATTTGTATGTGCTGAAACTCAAATTCTCAAATGATATTAACTCATTGAGTGCCAGCCCTTGAGCAACTTTGAGTCATCTTTCATGATCTCTGTGGCGTATACCGTCTTTTTATGTCCTGACTACAAATTCCGAAAGTCCCAGTATTACCCACAGGCTGTGTTAGAGCGCCCTCTTGAGACAGCTGCCGAAAAACAAAATACATATATATATATACGCGTATATATATATATATATATATATATATATATATACGCGTATATATATATACGCGTATATATATATATATGTCTATGGCACTCAAGGGCTGAGTTTAAAAGATGTGCATATACGTCTTTGGCACTCAAAGACACCATGATACGTTGGAGTCTTGCAAGAGCAATTTTTTTGACACAAGATAAAATTGCCTTGAAAATGCAGGGTTTTTCCGAGAAAACTGTATGTTTTTTCATACACGTAATATTTATGCATGCACGCACAATTGCATGTAATCAGTGGTGCTGACATCAAGGAGGACGCGTCTCTTAGGGGTTTGTCCTTTGTTCGCTGACACGGTGCGTCACAGAGTCGTTTTGAACAGGCTAACACAACAAATCCACGCAGACCACACAGACTACTACTGTCTGGAACCCAAACACGCAACAGCGAGGACTTCAATCGCTCATAGAGGCATTCTGCTGCCACTGATCCACATCCTTCACTTTTCACTCCATCCATCCATCCATCAGTTCATCCCTCCTTCTACTGCATTGTTTCCACATCCACACTTCCTTCCCTTTCACTTCTCATCCTCCTCTCCTGCTATGAGTTTGACGCCTTGCCAGTGGGCAAGCACGGAGGTTAGTGGGTGCACTGTCTACCTCGCCCAGTAGGAACAGGTCCAGTAAAACATGCCAGTCTATTGTGGCATTTTAATTATATTAGCTCAACCCACTCCACTGGCTGGATGCACAACAGAAGGGAGAGGCCATAAAACTATAAAAGTGATGAGGAGGAGGCTGAGTTGGAGGGAAATTTCACATATGATGTCCACAAGGCACACCATAAAATTTAAACTTGAGGAGGTCCGAAACACATTAACACTCTTCACTCAGAGGTATGTTGAGTCCCACATTGTCAAATAATTGTACAGCAAGGCCAAGAAAATCACATTTGCTTACACACCATCTACGCAAACTATCCCTGAACACTTTCCCCTCATATTTTCTTGTGCACAGCTACAGATTTAGAAATACCAGAGCTCCAAAGTCTCACAATCCAAGCATTTCGGCAGAGAGAATAAATAACTCACAGTTACTGCAATATGATCGCTGCTGTTTTCTCTGTCTCTCTCCCTCTCTCTCCCTCAAACACACAGAGACAGACACACACAACAATAAGGATGCATGTCCAAAGACAGAGAAACGTCTAAGTAATGTAGAACGGGTCATGCTGAGGTCCCAGGCAGCAGCCCAGGGTTATGGGAAAGGGATGGGCCACTGAGGCAGCGCTGAGGAGAAAGAGGGAAAAAGTGGGATTGTGGGACGGAGAGAAGGACTGAGAGGTCTGTCGCAGACACCAAATGCAAATGGCAGAGGTGGAAGGGTAGATATAAGAGAAAAAAAAGAAAGGATATGGAGTCTCTATTTCCATAACTCTTCATTATGTCTCATGACGTCCTCATGACTGCACTGTTCCACCACTCCATCATGTCTACCTTCACGTCTTGCTTAAAAAGAATGAATGGCCTTCTGCCCATAGCTCCTCTACACAGAAATTCATTTAATGCCTCCTCTGTCAGAGTTTCATTATCTAATTCCCAAGACTGACACAGAAACAGCAGGGAAGAAAAAAAAAACAAAAAAAAAACAATGACTCGATTGGAGAGAAAGTGAGTGAGAAGGGTGAGGGCTTTGCCCGCTGCAGTGTTCTTCCTGCTTCTCCCTGCAATAACAGAATGGTTTCCAGATGTCAAAATGATAAACAAATGGATTGTCATAACCTTATAAAAATGCAAGGCATTCAGGAGCCCTCACACTGCTGAACTGTCTTTGGTCCGCCCCCTCTAAAAACTTTAGAATCATCCCCAAAGTTTAGTGAGGAGTTATTAGTTTCTCACTGAAGAACATAAACCCACATGTGCACCCACCCACTCATGTTAACATCTCATCCCTATAGCGATCTGACCGCAATCTGACACACTCTTGCACCATGGGATGTCAGTGTTGAATTACTTTGAAAGAAACAAGTTTTACAAATATATTGTCATAAACAGTATTCCTCAGGCCCTGGTGCTATTGACAGATGTTATCTTGGGGTTAAAATGAATTTCTCTCCTCGTACAGTTCAATACAAAGAGAGATGGTATTGAGCTGCACAGTAAGCATTATGATCCTTGACTGCTGACTTACTAAACAGAAAGATTACTTTTTCTCCCAACAGAATACACTCTGTATATAGTGTGTGAATCAGCTCAATACAACGTGAACCCCAAAGGAGTTTGTAGGTCAGAATATGTTCATAAAGTGCCAAAGCCCATCTAAATCATCTCTTAACACAAGCAGTGTTACAGAGTTAGGCTGGTCAAAGAAGAAGACATCAGTCACTCTCAACTATTACTTTTACTTCTGTCCAGTGTTGGTGCTAGTTACTGAATAATAGTAACTAATTACAGTTACCAGTTACTTGATTCAAAAAGTAACTCAACTACTTTGTTGATTAAAAAATAATGCGTTACTGTTAAAAGTAACTTTTTAGTTACTCAAAGGACCCTGGGGAGTGAGAGTTTGCCTTATGGTGTGTTCACTGGAAGTCAGAACTTGGAGATCAGATCAACATAACCTCAAGGTTTTGTTTTCCCAGCTCTTCCAGCCTTACAGACGTAAGGCTGGTTTTCTACTAAATTCTGTCAAGTTCATTAATCCAACTTTCCGAGCTGGAGATTAAATTTTGACTTGAAGTTGGAAATTCCGACGTTCATGTGCAAGTGAACGCACCGTGAGACGTGAGTTGGATCTCTCAAACGTGGGGCTTGGAGCACTGCTGCACTGATATTAATGCTCTGTTTTACTGGCGATGTTTGTCGCCTTATGCTGGGAAAGTTGGAGGACGGATCAGTGTCTCTATACAGTCTATGAAGTGTTTATTTAATTTAAAAGTAAAGAGTTAGAGTATTAGTTACTGTCAAAAGTAACAGTATTAGTAATGGTGTTAGTAACGGCATTTCTCCCAGCACTTCTTCTGTCTATTATAGCTAGTTCACATCATTTCCACCACACAGATCTCCTTCTTGTGGGCAGAACCATCATTTTGGAAATCCAAATAATGTTTACTGTTTACCTCCATGATTGTTGCAGTTAACATCCATTGTTGAAACAGAGCTGCATCTGAAATAAATCCAATTTCATTTGGGACTCTTTACAGGTCATAATTTCACTGTATGAACCATGGCCTCTGCTCCACCTGTGACCCTGTTTGCAGTCCATACCCAATTATTTTGAATCTGGTAAAGTCTGGGAGAAATTTAACTATAAGTCTAACAAAACCCTCATTGGGGTTACCTCCCCATGTGTTTTCAGTCAAGGGGCTAGAAAAGATCCTTATGTTTCTATAACAGTGGATATATAGCCTGCAGTGTTGGTTTATAACCTGCTCACACTATCTCTAATTATGTGTCAAAAGACGGAGATTAGATGGAAATTAGCATAATTATCCTGAAGAAAGACGGCAGTGACTTATTTAAGACGGTGATAAGGGTATTATAATGGCTGTATAGAGTAAGTGGCTGATCTAAATAAAAAAAAAAAAAATTGGGGTTGATCTTATCTTTCCGGAAAAGATGGTGAAAAGCATTCGCACATGTGATGCTGTAAATGTTCAGAGATGTTTGAACACATGCCAACATGCATTTTTAGGTGTAAGTACAACTGCTTGCCCCCACTCGGCCCTCTGTCATCAGATGCTGAATAAAGAGAGGAAGGGAATTTCAATCCCCGACGCCTTTGATGTGCTTTGAAGTATTACAACAAACATACAAGCGTGCGTGTGCGCGTGTGCATGTGTGTGTGTTCTCCCATGTGGATGTGTGTCTCCTCGTCTGAGCACAGTATGATTGGGTCTGAATGAATAACCCCTCCAGCTGTTGACCAGCACATGGATCCTGTGTGGACTGATATGTTAGTGTGCGTGTCTTTGTGTGTCTATGTGCTCCTGTGTGTGTGGGGAAAACCCACCAAGCCCTCAGAGGCTTTGTGTGCCCACCGTACAGGATGTCAGACTGTGACATGGACTAACACCACAGCAGCGTAGCATGTCCATTAGCGACAATGCTACTGGTGTCTTTGTCACACACTTTTTCCTCATCTCTTGTCATAATTTCTCACTATCTACCCCTCTGTTGCTATTCTCATGCAACTTTCCCAGGCATGGTGCGGCCAGTGGCAGCAGTGATGTCCAAGTGTTTCCCATGCAGCCTCATAGGAGGGTCTTTGTTCCCCCTCCAGGCTTTGGGGGTCCCCACGGCAGGGCTGTGCCCCACTCCGCTGACTCGACAATGGGTCTTTATGCTGCCAAGGCCCTCCTCCTCCCCCACATCACTCTATCATGCTTCCCTCATCAGGGGCACAGGGAGGCACAGGGGGCACCACGGCACCAAAACGCCAACCCTTTTCATGCCCCATCCTGTCCATCTCTCTCTCTCTAACACAAGCCAACAGAGTCAGTTACAGTAGAAGAGCTTTGCTGAATAGCCACAGGCCAATCTGAGCAGTTTATGAGTGGTGCCAAATGTCTCGGCAGGGTACTGTTTTCTTATTCAACCCAAGAACACTTGACACCACAAGCAAAGGCCTAGCTCTCATTGGGGAGTGTGTGATAACACACTGTTACAACCCATTAGCACTGTTCTTGAAAAACCAGTGCCCCTGGTGGTATGACTGGCACACACCCACTGACACACAAATAGAGTGTGGAAATAAAACATACTGGCAGAAATATAGGAACTGGCTTTGAATATGGACAAAGGAGCCATATCTAATTCATGATTTGAGATTTCTTGTGTTGCGGGTGCTGAAAGGTTGCCTCGCCCTCTGTTTACACACTCATATGTTCCTGATCAGGGGCCCAGCACACACACATTGGCAGCCTACTGTAGTTTGTGTGCTGACACACTGTGACAGGCTCTGATGAATTTGTGGTCTGGTCAACATGTCTTAGCCACTGTCAGATCCTCCGCAAGAAGAGAACAGAACAGAAGAGAAGACATGAGAAGAGAAGAGAAGATATGAGGAGAGGAGAGAAGACATGAGGAGAGAAGAGAAAAGAAGAGAAGAACAGAGAAAAGAAGAAAAGAGAAGACATGAGGAGAGAAGAGAAGAAAACAGAGAAGAGAAGAAAAGAGAAGAGAAGATAGGAGAGGAGAGAAGACATGAGGAGAAAAGAGAAAAGAAGAGAAGAAAAGAGAAGAGAAGACATGAGGAGAGGAGAGAAGACATGAGGAGAGAAGAGAAAAGAGAAGAACAGAGAAGAGAAGAGAATAAAAGAGAAGAGAATAGAAAAGAAGAGAAGAAAAGAGAAGAGAAGACATGAGGAGAGGAGAGAAGAGAAGAGAAGAAGACATGAGGAGAGGAAAAAAGAGGAGAGGATGCCATTCTGAAAGCTAATAAATCTAACTAAAGCTAATTAAAGCCAACCTTATTCACAAAAATCTCTGACAAAATGCTTTTGCCAACCACTGTGGATAATAAAAGGGCCTTTTCAGAATGGGAGACATCTGTTCATGCGCCTAATGTTTTCCCATGTACTCATATAAAGTATAATGTATGGCTTAATCAAGCAAAACGGACACGGGCCAAAGAATCCGACAAACACTCAGGGTGGATCGTGGGGAAAAGGCATCCCCGGACTTCTGTTTTCCTCTGTCAGCGCCAATACTGGCAGTGCCAAGAACTGGGGTTGCCATGGTAATGGGAGCCACTCTAGGGCCACCGCAGAAGAAGGAGAGCATAACCTTGTCATAATTGCGGAGTGAGTTGCTAGAGGGGTTTAAGAAGCAGATCCAACAGGGGGAATCAGTTACAGACTCACATTGGCTCAGTAACTTGCATCAATTCTCAGTTCTTCTCATGCTGACTGAGAAAGAACATAACCACACACAGACAGACAGAGAGTAAGTACTCAAAACCATAAGCAGGACAAGGTTTCCAAGGCCACACCTATTAATAAGCACAAAATAAAATCCTCAACAGTTCATTAACTGACTCTAATACAAAGGAGAGGAGAGGGTAGCAGCCTTTTGTTCGGCCTGCATTCACTAAGTATGGACTTAATAACCTCCTTATTTCATTGATCAACAACAGCCAGCCACACTGACTCACAGACTGACATTATTCCACACAGCACACAAATATGCAGGGTACACTTTTTCTTCTTTTCACAAAGCTTTCATTCATTTTTCTGGAATCTGAACATATTCCAAAGTGAGATATTAAAGTTGATAAATCTCGGGTGAATATGGATGACCCGTTTAAAAAGTTGCACACAAACCAGGACCTACTGGAGTATTTCATTTGGAGAAAATGAAAGCTGTCATCTGCAAGTGTTGCCAAAAACGTGTTTATGCAACAACTGGCTGTGGTAAAGTAATAAGATACAAAACATTGCCTAATAATCACAAGGAACAAACTGCTCGCACAGCAGCAGACTAAATACCAAAATGAATCTCTGTTTGCTGCTCCTATTAAATATGAAAAGAATAATTGCTTACTATGACTCAATAAGGGGGAAGCTATTGAAAGTCTTACAATTTCAATCCAAAGTTCAGTAAATCAAAAAAGCAGTGATGTGATTGTCCAGAGAATCAATGTTTCTATTTGTCTTTACTATCTACTGAACATACAGTATTTCTCTTACCTCTCCACCACATCATCTCCATTCCAGCACGTTGAGTCGTCCATTACATTCTCCCCTTCACACAGCATCTCTGGCAACGCTGCAAAGAAAGACTTGTAGCGCTGCAGGTAAATCAAGAACTCCCTAAGAAAAAACAGACACAAGGGGAAAAGTACATTTTAACTTTCTAAATCACCAGCCAAGTCAGAAATATACAACAGAGGAATGTGTTGTGAAATGCGGTTGGTGGACACACATCTTTTTGTTGCAATACCACCAACAACAAAGAGGATTCGCATTCCATTCAACAATACATGGATGAGATTATAAATACATGTGATACTGAAAATGAGTGGCTTTGAATGTGACCACTTCACTAAGTCAGCACATTTTCCTCAATTATGCTGAGCTGTAAAGCGCTTGCTTCATCAGATCTGCAAACATATTTTATCGCTATAGACGCTGTCAACTCGAGTGAAACAATGACATAATACTTTGATCGGACACACATTGTTGCCACCCGTGAAGCAGAGCAAAAACTGCACGGGTCACGAGAAGTTATGTGCCGAGTGAGTCAGTGTCGGGAATCAGGAACAACAGGCGACATGAATACAGAGTGATTTTGTAAGACGTAAACAATGCGTCGGCCACCCAAAGCACAAAAACTGTACCAAGTAAATGAAATGTCACATGTATTCATACAAGTCACTGTTACTGCTGGATAAAGTGTGTGAGAGAAATAAGTCCCTTGGGTTCATGCTTACCTAGCGAGAGTTCTCAGACTATGTTTATTGTTCTTGGAGGGTTTCAGGGGGAACGAGCTGGGAATGATGGGAGTTGGAGTCCGGGGGAGATTGTTGCAAGCAAGGAGGATGTGGGGATGTGATGGGGAAAAAAAAAGAAACAAAAGGACGACAAGACAAGACATGGGGAGGAGGGAAAAAAGATAGTCAGTTGACCCTGGAAGAGAGTGATTAATCATGCACATGCAGAGACTAGCCACACCACACTTAAATCATAACAATGTCTCCCCACACCACAACAATTAAAACACATACTGGTATGTATTGCATATGTATATGTAGAAGTATATGTATGTAAGTCAGTGAACAAATACAAGCAAACGTCTGCACAAATAGTTCAATATTCACAGGCGAGTCAAAGGACGTTCTGCTGAGCTTCTGAATTAATGTTTTTTTTTTTATTTTTTTCCCATTAAAAGGAAACATAAATGTTGCTTTACTATATCACGTTTCCTATTTTTCAGCAGTGGACTATTCTCCATTTACTGCAGTGGGTGCTGCCATGTCTCTGAAGTGGTCAGCGCTCACACGTGCTCTGGTCAGGGTTGGCAGCAGGCAGGGAGCTGGATAGTGTTGCCATGAATGGTGATGGCAGTGCCAGGCCAGACCTGTCAGCTAGGCTGGCATCAGCGCAGTGATTCATGGTTTGGGACAAGGTCAGGCAGGCATTGCTGTGAGTGTGCGAGTGTTTCCGTGCGTAGTGCTATTTAAGCTGAGGCCTGCTAGTGCACAGGGTTGGTGGTATGGCCGTCTGGGTAAACAGGAAATTGTTGGTCCGTCAAGACTAATCTCACCCACGCTCCCCCTCTCCTGGCACATCAGTGCCAGCTGATGTGGGCATGGGACGGCTGCCTCAGAGGCCAGGTGGAGGGCATGCGCTTTAGTGCCAGACACTACATTTACATACTATGTGTGTGCAACTAACCACATGAAGATGAGAAGTGATGTGAATAGACATTGACCAACCCATCAGGCGGTGTCATACAAAGCTAACAAGCTTTAATTTAATTCTAATTCAATTTCCATCTAGCTGGCTATTAAGCAGCACAACTACAACTAATTAACCAGAAAAAATAGCTCAGAAATAGATGAATTTTTATTTGCAACAGACAATATTAAACTTTTGAAATTCAGTTCATTGCTTTGTCTTACCTCCTTAAGTGGGCTAACTGCCCCAGCCACTGCTCAGGTAGAGGTTGGGAGGGGGCAGCAGATGGAGGAAGGGAGGATGAGGTCACAGTAGAGGTCGTGACCTCTGGGCTCGTAGGTTTCACGCTCATAGGTTCCCCAGTAGACATTCCACACACCTTGTCCACCTGTGGGGAGGATAGAGCAAACATACACACACCTGTTAAGCTGGGAAAACACATAGCAGCATGGGTGGAGCTGCAGGGTGACTTCCATAAACCACCAAATGACACCTGCACAGAATAAAAAATAAAATAAGCTTTTTCTTTGGGGGGTCCAGATTGGTGATGCCATCAAGTTGAAATGAGGAATGCCTACATTACAGTTGAGTGACTGCAGGGTGAAGAGAGGTGAACAGAATTATGGAGCACATAACCTCAGAGTGAGGGACAACATGGGAAAACGGTGGGCGTGAAGTGAGGGATGTGATGAAAGAAAACGGTGTGATGAGTGAGTTATTGCCAGGAGGGCTGTCAGTAAATGTAAAACATTCCACTACCTCATGGAGGTGAATGCACGTGTGCACAGTTGGCAGCGATGGCGAGTATCTCAAGTGGGCTGTTAAAGCCAGCGAGCAGAGACAGCTGGGTCATGAGAATGAAGGGGGGTGTGCTTCAAACCGAGAGGTAAAAATCAATGACATCTCATTGGCTTAAAAGCCTCTGGCCAGTGTTATTAAGAGGTCCTCAATTAGCCAGAGAGACAGAGCGTAATGGCTCTTATGCACACTAGACTGAGTACAGTAACCAATCTATATGCACTGCTTTGTCAAAAGGGATGAGTCATCCTACCATGTAAGGGAATCCAACAGGACTAAGCAATATTAATGTGTGCCTCTTATTCATCAATGATGTGAAAAAGAAGAAGTGAGGATGATCTTTGTGATTTCTTTCATAAATTAGAGTAGATCTCAACTTTTCCCATAACTGTTATAATACATAAAATGATCAGAAATAATACACTGATGACACTTATTTATATTATTTTCTGTGCAATAACAGGCAACAACTTCATTTTTTACAAAACTTTATGTCTTTTCTAATTTATTTTTTAATCTTGACTATTTTTTACATTTTACTCAGTACCAGTGCAATGTCGTTGTATTCACTGTCATACATTGACAATAAAGGCTTTTAGTTTGATTTGGTTGATCCTGCTGATCAGCTCTGGACATTCCTACTCGCAAAAACATCAAAGCAAACCTTCTGCGCCTTCTGTTCGACATTCTGCCACAGAAATGCAAGCGTTAAAGGCCGCCTGTGGGGGGCCCAAAACAATGGAATGCACAAACAAATACATAAACTTAATTTGGAAACCGACTGGCAAGCATCTGTGTTTAAATGGTCGTTTGAAGGGGTGTGTCTGTCCACATGCTGGGAAGAGTTTGCTTAAGTAAGTCAGGAAGCAGTTGAAATATGTGTTAACAGTCACAAAATGTGCCCTGCCAGCCTGCTAAAAATACACTTTCCCTCCAGCGTGAGGCAGGTCAGTCATTCCATGTGCCTGATAAATGGGGATTAAATGAATGCAGTGAGACTGTCAATGGCTCAGGAACCCCAGAGATGCTTTCGAAACTAGCAGCGTAACTAACCACCCATATGTTTTTTCATCTCCATTGCACCGTTTGCACCTCACTCCTCGCTCTAGCCTTCCTCTGCAACTTTTTCTACCTACTTCCTGATCTTAAATCCTCTCTTAAGGCAGACGTTGAGCACGGGGAAGGTTGTTTTATTGCATTAACCTTAACTCCCTCCAGACCAATAAAACATGCTCACATGTGGTAGGGCGGCTCAGAGCCACACATGCCACACACACATGCAAACATGACCTACAAACACACACTGTATTATGATGGTGAGAAAAGATAGACCATAGCAACTGTTTCGGTCATGTAGGCCTATCAACACACAGCCAAATGCTATTTGCATGTGCTGCAATGCCTCTGCGTACTGCTCAATTCATTTGCATACTGGTAAATACTTGTAAATTTTCAAACCTGTAAAATGCATTGTTTTATGAAGCAAAGTTTGCCAAATAATAAGGATATTCTAAAAAAAAAAAGAACTACAGCTAAGTGTATATTTTGTTGACTGAGCCTTTTAACAATCCTCCGTCCAGCATTATCAAAACTGGCAAGTACACTCGTGTTTGTAGCAACCAAATAAACTGATTCACCAAACACTGCTAATTCCAAGAAGCAGTAAAGCTACAAATGTCAAGGCTGACTCATTTAAGCATGCAAACAAGCTTAAACCTGTTTATATTGTAAATGCATAAATACTTATAGCGTGTATGGCAGATTGAAGTGAGCCATATGCTGATTTCTTGTTTAGCAAAAAATACTATTTCTACAAAATAATCACAGATTTCAGACAACATACTACCCCATGACATCATGTCCAGACTCAAGTGTTTGGGAGGTCTACAGAGTGTGTGTGTGTGTGTGTGTGTGTGTGTGTGTGTGTGTGTGTGTTAGAGAAAGCAGTGAAGCTGGCAGCTGGCTTTGAAAGGGGCATGTGTGTGAAAAGAATAGAGAGTAGTAGCTTGATTATTTTTTGGTGAGAAAATTAGGTATGTAATGTTTTTTTAATTTAATCCTTCATACTCTGTTATTATTCCAGTTCCACAACCTGTACTAAATGCTCTTCAGCTAATCTAGACACAAATATAAAATATATCAAAATGTAAATTTATTAAAATATCATAATAAATTCATAGGGGTATCATTTTAATAGGATGCTGGGCTGTATGTTCTTGTTTACTGCTTGTTTATGGGGCTGCTTGTAACTCCTAAAAATATAACATGAAGTTTCAAATACATTGCAGGAGAAAAAATGTGATTAATTTTATTCGGTATATGGAAAAAAAAAAGGGTCAAACCTTCGGGTTATCTTTTCTCTGCAGAGGTGATAAACGGAGGATGAAGGTAGGATCTAATCCTGTCATTGTGAACTTTTCAGAGACTAAAGTTTTAAATCCAGCGCCATTTCTCACCTGCCTTTGTGTGACACTTTGCTATTCTCCGAGACAAAAAATGTAAACATCCGTGTAAAATATGAACATCAAGAGGAGGTCACTCGCAGTTCTGTTTGTATTACCCCATTATTTTTAAACCCAAACCACAGAAGAGCTACTTTCGGAGAGGCCACAAAAGATTGGGGGAAAGGCCGGCATTTCCAAACAAAAACGCTGACATGAATCATTCTTGTGTCTAACTAAGAGCACGACAGTGTAAACAGAACGCACAGTCATCGTAGGGGAAAATAAACAACATCCTTGTTATGCATTCTCTTGAGAAACTGAGACGTGCTAGGCTGGATCCTATGACCACGTAATCCACAGGGCCAATCAGACAACAGGTTGAATAATAACAGAACGCAGCCATCAATCAATTATCTCCTGACCCGTTGATGGCGTGAGAATGAAAATCCCATTTGGGCACGGCAGGAGGACTCAGGTTTTGCATGTGTGTATGTGTGTGGGAGCACCTGTTTGCCCTTATTATACCTTCACAATTTCAGCTATTTTGTGGAGCATTCCTCATGTGATTGCCTGAGGACAGAGTCTGATGGAGGGGGCAGATTGGTGGGATGCATGCAGTCAACATGGGACACCTTCAGGGACATACAAGGCATGTCTTCTATGCGGATTTGAGCTAGCCAATGAAATTTGATGTCTACTGCTGGAGGCAGGATGGATGCATATTTTACATGCATGTCTTTGACTGCATATTTCCACTCACACTTTTACTTTACAAATGTGTGTATCAGTATCTGTTTCATGTGATTAGCTCAAAATTGTGTGTGTGTGGCTGTACATTATGCACATATCATCAGCTCAAAGTTGGCCAAGCCCAGGGCCATCCCTCCTCTAGGGGAGTATTAGCTAACAGATAACAGCGGTGGTCTCGTCTTCCCAGTTTATTTATCAAGGGATTACCCAGTAAAGCTAAGGGAACTTTCTCAGCCCCCTCTCACCTCAGTCCCACTGCAATGTGGAATGAAAAGGGTGTGTTCAGTCAGTGAAGGCTCCTCTCTTCCACTTTTACATAGTTTGTGTATTAAATGTGCAGACAGACATATAATCTGGTTGCTTAATGCTATCCACTGTATAACTTTAGGACACAGTTGTACTGTGTTTGTCAGCTCTGTCAAAGTGAACAATAGCTAACTACTCTTTCAGCAGCAAAGTCAGACATCAGAGCAGTGACATGCTGAGGTTGTGTTATATTAAGACTTCCTGGCCTTAGCTAACATAATATCCACTTTTCAACCAAGCTTGAAGGATTGTATCCATGTATCATAGATATGAATCATAGGGCTGAATTCCATTGGGACCGAATGGCAGTCGATTGGTCAGGGTTTTCACAGTCCTGCAGCTGCCACAGAGGTCTGATTCTTTTCCTTCCTTTTTCTGAACACATAATGTATTGACTGCTCTCAGGATGGAAGGACCATTTCACCCAGTATAACAAAAAGTGTGCATACATGTGTGCAAATATGTACATTTTATGTAGCAAAAGGCTCAAAATTGCAAATTGTCTCCATTTTCATTCATATCCCTGGGAATAGCTCACTGAACTGCTGCTTACATCCGTTATCCAAACCACAGCCATTGTCTTCTCAAACCATTAGAGTTTTTTTCTTCTAATAACCATGAAATAAAATGACATTCCCGTAAGTAACAGCATAACATAGTGCTCTCAAACAGAGAAATCAGATGTGTGATGCATGATGTACTGATACAGATCCAGAGAAGAGACAAACACAAAACCACAAAACAGAAGTGTCTATTCAGTGCCAAGTTGGACCACCTTTGGAAGAGGAATTTCATTCAGTATGAAAGTTTCCGTGTGACTTATGCTCAGTAACCAACAACCAGAATGAAAAAGAGAGTGAATGAGAGTGCAAGCAATTAGCATTATTTGGTATTTACTTCATGTGGTTACTGGTGGAGAGAAAAGCAAGTAGAGTAGCCAAGCAGCGACATGAGTAGCGGCCACTGGTTTGCATACTGGTGGGCTCTCTATTCCACTGTACAGGAACATCCTTGTTACTTTGGCAACATGCTGTTTATGATGTTTTCTCCAAACAAAACCAAAGGCATCCATCTTATTTCAAATAACTGGATGCTGACTATCATGATAATTATGTTTCAAGTAACAATTTCCATTCCTAACTGTAACTGTGCAGGAGGATTTCCTTTTCACCATTTTCACAGAGAATTGCCAACAATCATGCACTATTTCAAGTACGGTCTTTCAGGTGCTTTTGTCTAATCCAAATGACCAGAAAGAAACCAACATGATTTGACTTGACTTGGATCAACAGTGGTTTGTTTGTTATATACTGTCCATATGTATATATGTAAGAACAAAGGATAAAAAAAATTGCCCCCTTTATTTATGCATTAAGGTGACTACTTGAATTTCGCAGGACTAGCAGTGTTGTGGTGGAGGCCTTGAGGTTAAGGAAGCAAGCATGAGCCTGGAAATGTGCCAGTTCAAACCATGGACCATCTGGGAAAAGTCGGGTGGGTTCGGGGAATAAGGAAGTCTCTTTCCTCCCTCAACAACACTGTTAGGCTGTGCTTTATGTGTAACCACACAAAAAGACAGATGTAGGCTTTAAGGTGTTGAGTTTAATTATATCATTGTGGCTTCAATCGGTGGTCAAACCAGAACTCGAACAGTAGACTTCAATTTTTCTTTTTAACAGATAGCAAGGTAACAGTATTGTTCACTCTGAAATAAATTTGGGTTTCCAAAGATCTGAAGTGGCTCTGGGTGTACAGTCTAAATGATGATAGTCCCTGTGTGCACAGCTGGTTATTGACATGAATCATAATACATAAATTAACTGACTTTTATGGAGCTACTGTACATGTCAAAGGTTGAGATACACTGTATCTCAACTTTATGGAGCTCCATAGAAGATGAAAATGATGTATTTGCTTTTACAAAGCAGCATTTGTCTGACACAAGGACGATACTCAGACATGGGCGACCAGGTGTCTTTATAGTCATGCATCCATTCAAGTTACAGAACAATGGTTCAGGTGATGAAAGCATTTTCTCTCTCAGTCTCTGGACGTCTCGTTAAGGGAGATAAGTCCTTGATCTTATAAAACCTACATAGAGAATGAGGGTTTTACATTTTTAATGGAGCTGTTCATGAGTGAATATAATTCCACTATACTAGACAGATAATGACACCATTTTGCTGAAACCAATTCTGTCTTTAGTCAGTAAGAGACCAACATTTAATCAGAAATTATTATGCCAAGCACCTTAAAGAAAACATGACGCACAAGGTGATATTACAAACAGGCTATCGTCAGTAAAGGTAGAATGTTGCAGGCTATAAAAACTAGTCATTTTCATGTGGTACTGTTAAGCTGATGCTGATGCTTCACTTCACTTTTGGTAAGGAACGATTAAAGCTGGTGAATATCAGATCAGTTGTAAAGGAAAAAATACTACCAATAACTAATTAGTAATTACTGAAGAGAAAAGAAAGCAAATGTCATCAATTCATGAGTGTGGATCTCTTCTAAATGTTATGTATTCTGAGGATAACAATGTGTCTGTACCTTTAAATCCACAGCTAAAACGGTGTGAATAGACTGTGAAAACATTTGCCGTAAATAAAACCCCCTGAGCCACTCGTAAGCGAATAGTGACAGCCTCCCACTTGGCCTCTCCCAGAAAGCCTTGAGCCAGAGAGTGTAGATGATTTACAGCATTACTCTAGTCCTCTTTTCTCTCTCCGTCCCCACCGATTGTTCTTTGTCTTCTTTTTAAGGCTTCCATTCTTTCAAAATGACTTTGTCTCCATCTTTCTCTGCAGTTTCTGTCAATCAGCACCCCTCCCCCTCCCTGTCCTTTTTCTCTCCCTCTTATCCGAATGATGTCAGCGCTAATTAAAGAGAGATGCTGTCCCTCATATATCACGGGGAAAAAGTCCTTGAGATTCCAATCAGTAAAGAGAATTTCTCTCTCCACACTGAGGCTTGTTTACCCTGATTCAATCGCTCACAGATGATCTAAAAATGAGAGGCCCTTACAAATATGGGTTTTACTTCAGAGTTTGTTGACAACATCTGTCCATCTCTGTAAACAAATTTAGGGGAATTGCAGACACAAAATGTGGCGACGCGTCTCGGAAGATTCAAGTGGTAATACCACAGAGACGGAGGAAGGTCAAGCGGGTTCATCTCGTCTGAGTCTGCGATATGGCAAAACACAGGCGCACGAGCAAAGAAAATAAGCTGGTGGATGGAAGCGTTGAGAGTCCACGTGTCCATTTGAAGCCTTCCAGTGAACCGGCAATCACCACTAAAATCATAACACAGGTGCAGTAAGCATTGGTGTTAACTTCACAGCAGCAGCTGCATGATATCATCATGCCAGCTAGCTCAAGTTTAAAGGCCAGAGGAAACCCAGGCATCAGGTGAGGATGTTGGCAATATGAAGACGCACAGGGATGGCAGGGGCCAAAGGGCTAAATGGTGACAGACAGTGGGCAGACACAATGGATTGAAAGGCGCTATATTTTTAGTAATTCACCACGTATGAACCATTATCTATAACCAAATGATCAAAAAAGACCCAATCAACAATCCCAGAGAAGGTTTTCCCCTGAAAAAGCCACTTAGTGAAGAAAAATAATGTCACATGATTTACTAGATATTGGACAAAGCAGAGGCACAAACTCTACATCATGCCAACTAGCATTTATATTCTATATCAAGTTAATAGCTAAGTGTAGTGAAGTGGATACAGGCTTTGTCATTGATACATATTACTCTCATAAACGACATCAATGTATTTTCACACCTGTCAACCCTCTCTCTTTTCCCTCGTCACATCTCTCCTGTCATTTCTCATTCTATGTGAAACAGTCCATCTGAGCAGAACACATCAAACCCCACCTCGATTAGGTCTCCTCTGTGAACATTTCATCAGTTCATAATCAAATATACATACAGTATATGAGATGTTACATGATTTCTATAATGAAATGATTTCACCAGACCAGGTTCAATATTTTAAGAACCACTGCTTTATGTTCAGATTCAAATGTAAGGGCCAAGCCATCAATCATATGACAATTGCTCACTAACTGCATTTTTTTTTTATATAAAGGAGAAAAAAAAACGCAGGATTTACTTGCGGTGTTGAGGGCTGCAGGATGTTATCAGCAGCAAGACAAACACTAAAAGAGAGGAGAGGGCTGGGAAAAGATGCCTGAGGAGGAGAGAGGCTGCACCCACCATCATTAGCTAATGGACTGCTGAGTAAGTCAGTCGGCCCGCTTGAGCGTCAGACACAGTGCCAAAGAAAGAGAGGTTAAGCATATAGATTGGCTGTGAGCGCATTTAGCTGCCATTCTGCTAACAGTCACACATATTAGATACAGAAACCGCACATGAAGGCCTGAGTTTGTGAAGCTAATCCTCTTACGTAAGGTGACCTTCAGAGGTGCTCTCAGCAGCTGATGCTGATGTCAAAAAAATAAAATTTATACAGTTTTTTTTCCCCCAACCTGCTTCATTACATAAAGCACAAAATCTAAAATGTAAATTGAATTACAGTAAAAATGACATTAGATGTCATCACAAAGAAACATCAACGTGCTCAATGTAAAAACTGCAGAAATACATGTCCTTGAAATGTCAAAATGATAACTGGAAAACATGATTCACATTCACTTAACGATTGTCAATATAAACTTTAATATGACATGTTTATAAAGCGCTGGATACATGTATCTACTCCTGAATGATCTTAAATAGCTTTATTTGGCAGTGTTTGCCAGACAGTATCTCTATACAAAAACTGCTTGAAAGTAGTTTTGTCAGTCATTCTATCATTGTTGTTGTTGTTCTCTCCCACTTAAAATACTCTGGAGAGAACTCCTCTAAACATGACCGATGACAAAAGAAATATTAATACTTGATCTATCTGCTAGCACTCTTTATGTCCATCAGATTTAAGTTCCCCTGTTAAGCATCAAGTTATTTTTATTCTGCAGCATCTGCAAGTTCCTTGTCTTACATATTAACTTAGGTTTCCTGAAACTATATTGGGAACCTGTTTATTATATATAATATATCCCATAATACTGACTGTATATCAAAAATATCTGGTGCTACACTTGGTATATATCATCATATTGCCTATTCCCATGCAAATATAGGCTTGCAGATACGGGATGGGGAACATAAAATAAGAAACTGTGATAACAACAAAGTTTGTTTTCACATCAATGATATTCCTTAATTTTATTGTGGGCTGGAGTAAAAGAAAAACTGCTCGCAATGTAAGCCGCTGCAGTCTGTTGAGGTGCCGCCGTGGTGAATGGAAACCTTCCAGTCATGCCACTGGGCCCTTGTTTCCATTATCTAAAGGCCCAGGCTGCTATTATCATTCCTCCATAAGACTGTAATGAGAAGCTGGGGTAAAACCAACAAGCGGATAAGGTAGACCTGCATATAAACTGCTCTAATCTGGACCGCTGCTACTATTTTTTTCATAAGCAGACTATAAAGTGCTCAAAGAGCAACTGAGTGAGTGAATGAATGACTGCGTAAATGAATGAAGGTGTGAGTGAACACACATTTCTGTTTAAAGTCTACTCATCTTTAGTAAGTAAAGGATATATAGTTCCTCTCTAGGTCATATGAGCCATATCACTTTTATGGCTACGTCAATAAACAGCAGCTTGTGGCCTCTGAAGCACGGCTGAGGGAGAAACTCCGACGTGAATGCAACAGGGCAGCATTCACAGGGAAAAAAAACAACAACCTTGCACCCATTTGCACTGGAGTCCAATAAGAGTAGCCACTTTTACTGGATATTTTCCAATTTTCTCTTAATTGTGTCTACTTGACATAATCCAGCCGAGGCTCCCCCTAATATCCATAACCATAACCACTTCCCTTTGACCGACATTCATGCTCCATCTCAATAAGAGCAGGAATGTGTTAAAACAGAATCTATCCCTCTGCTGCCCCTCATAACTATCAATAGCTGCCATTCAGTCTTGTGCACTGCTGGTATTGTCACAGGGTGGGCCGCACATCTAGGCCCCCTTACAGGACTTCTAAAAACCTGATACCTGCACACGGTGTGGTGATGTGTGTGCGTACGTACAGTGTCTAAGTGTAATGACCCAGGTCCTACCCTATGACGTATTGCAACATATAGTGCAGACTCTGTGCAGTCTGCAGCACTCTGAGTGAGAGAGAGAGCAACCACAAAACGGTCTGGGATAATATCCCAGTGTAAAACCACACAGTCACAATAATTCCTTTAATAACAACTCCATATAATATTCTGACTATGCAAAAAAACAGACTTTGTTCTTGACTTCACACATACAGCAAAAGTTATAAAAAATCAGCAGTGGGTTAAGCGAGGTATTTGCACTTTATTTGCTTTGCAGTAAGATAGTACGGATAATGTAGGAGAAATAGGTGTTTAAAATTGAGTGATCATGTGGGAGTGGGGGGTATATAGAGGTGTGAGGGTGAAGGTGGCTATGCTGACACAGTAGTTGTGCACTGGAGACTCAACAGTTTTCCTTTACAGGCCACTGTGGCTTTATAAAAACATATTGCGATTCAGAAAGGCCATGGGTTCCAGGTAAGACATGGCAGTAGGACTGAGTGTTAGTCTGTGTGTGTCAGAGAGCGTAAGTGACTGAGTAAATGTTGAAAATCGGAGCCACCAATGTCCGACTGGGGGCCACCTTTTTTTTCCAGCAACAACTCTCCAGGCCCTTTTTTCCAGCTGGCTGGGTCCAGTTTGTATGGCCTAGCTGGAACGCTTTCAATTCTGTCCCACTTGTCCCTGGTGCTGGTCTCCCTGCTCCAGGACTTGCCGCCCACCCCATGAATACCAAGCAGACACGCGCACACACACACACACACACACACACACACACACACACACACACACACACACACACACACACACACACACACACAGAATACAAGCCTCCCTGCATAGTTGCATTAGGTCAGTCTTTAAACTTGGCAACTAACTATGCTCTGGGTACATATACATGTTGTATAGACTAAGTGTTTATACATTTAGATGTGTTGTGTTTAATGTAGAATCATTCATTCAGGTTCTGTGATGTTCCTTCACAACCTTAAAAAGGAGCACACTGGTGCTTTTGCATGATTAAGACCACTGCAAATGACTTTTACTTCACTGCTAACCATTTTCCACCTTTACTTTACTTGCAGGGAGTATTGGTGACATGTCTGGAAGTAAATTATTATAAGGATTAGGGGCAATGTTTCTGTATATATCTGATCAGCAACTAGAGATACATAGAGAGTTATAGAGAGTTTCACAAGTAGCCAGCTAACAAACTAATTTCAAACCAATAAAAAGCTAAATCCTTGTCAGGCGATAGGCGGTGGGTTCTTAGATTGCATTCCTGCCAATGAGCTCCTCCTCCTCTGCCCTACACACTGTTTACCTGCATTCAACAGGCCTGCTCCAACATGATTAGATTAGATGGTTCACAAGTAGGGACTGAGCGATACAAATATTTTGAGGCCGATGCTGATATCGATGTTGAGCAGGAAAAAAAAAATCTGATAACCAATTAATTAAATAAATTGGCCGATAATCATTTTTTAGGATTTTATTTCATCCCTTTAACACTAGCAACAACGATATAATACTTTTTTTCTTCAACTTTAATTTCACCACTTTCAAGAACAAAGAAGTGAACTTTGTGTACAAAATGACAGTAAATCTCTGAAATAAAATAAAAATTATAAACATGAGTTATGAAATAAAAAAAAAATCTCTGATCTCAGCAGCCCTCTGATGCCCTTAAACATTAAATTACATGTTCTCTGCCCCATCATTCTTTACCAAACAGCACCAGTGAGCAGCCTGTATGTTACGGTAGAATAACAAAGGACAGGAATGATATTTGCTTTAGATTTTCATGGTTGCACTGAGTAAAGGTGCGTTCATACCGGACACGATTGTATGAAATGAAAGTGAAAGATTCGCGGCACATACTGCTAGAGTTCGGCACTGGGTGACTAGAGTGGGTGCTCCATCTGTTGGGTAAATAGACAGGACACCATTTAATGCCCGCGCTGTTTTATGAAAATAATCAGCGTTTAATCTGTAAAATTCTGTCCAATGTTGATTAATTTGGAAAGGGCTATGATCAGCCGATTAAATCTGCTGTCCGATTGGTTGGTCGAGACTTATTCACAAGTGGTACTCTGCAAACTTCCGATACAGAAATCATGTCCTGTTACCTACCTCATGCTTATATGAATCTGTTTATAATGATTAATAATCCCAATAATGATCTGTCACTTTGTCTTTCGGGGGATCAATTGGACACAATGGATCCTTGTATGCTCCTTTGCTCCTCCCTGTAAAGTAACCCTATAGCTTCTTCACTAAGTCACCACTGTAATCACTAGTCTCTAGAAGTAACTGACAATAGTTGCACTGGACACTGGACTGCACTGATTTTAAGTCAAACAAAGTGGCCAAGTTGGAGTGAACTCTGACTAGACTACTTTGTTTGACTTAATGTACCATTAACTGGTTGCCCAGTATGGCTTCTATAGTGTTGTCTTACATATTTAGTCCAGTTCTGGGAACAGTTCCAGTGTTGACTTGTCCACATGTAGTCCCATTAAATTCATGAGGGAACAACTGTTCCTTGCATAACCTTATCAACATTTGTTCTTTAGCAAAACTAAACTTCAGCCAACTAATGAGATGGACAGAAGCAAGGATGACGACAACAGAGAGACAGACTGGGGGGAGAAAATAACATGGACCAGGAAGACAGTCCAGTCACCTCAGGACCGTAAAAAGGACCACTAGACCACAAGGTAGTAGGAGTATGATGTCCAGACCCTCCAGCTCATGCCCAGAGGACATAAATGTATAAGTGCTTTTAGACAGATACATTAATATAAAAACATTAAAAACACATGCACTATGTCGACAATCATGTCTGAGATATAGAGGAGGGAGGGAGATGTAATGGACACTGAATGCCAGTGAAAAAAAATAATGATGTACATAAATCTCTGTTAATCAATTTCTGCTTTTTACTGTATGACTCACATTACCTTACACCCACATGCACAACCTCACCTTACAAAGAGAAAGTAAGATATTGTGCACACAGTGTACTGTATTCACTGAAATCTGATTTGAGATGGTATCTTTGAGTGCCATTGACGTATTTCGACGTCAGTGTTTTTTCCGGCAGCGGGTCGCCGATCGCAGCCTGTGTGTAATTTTGGGGCTTCTGGGAGATGTAGTCAGAGCATAAAGAGACGGTATACGCCACAGAGATCAAAGCAGTAAGTGGAGACGATCGTGATTAGAGAGCAAAACAGACGGATTCTGGAATAAAGTAGCATTTTTGGTGAAACTGGCCTCTCCTCTACCTCTGATAAAACAAGAATGGAACAAGGTAAAAACAAACATTGTTTCATGATGAAATAGAGAGTCTCTTTGAGGTATTTAGTGTTTTCAGAGACATAGTACAAAATATTCTCTGGGTCTTGAAATATGACTCAAAATGGGCAAAAACGCTGGTACAAAGCACTTTCTATTTTATAAAATGCCTGGCACTCAAAGAGTTAAAGAAAATAACCACCATGTAAACAAAATTACTGCCGAGTGCGTATCACATCTTGTGTGTACTATATGTTACATGTATGCAGGGATATTTGTAATATGAGGAAACTATTACAAATGATGATCTTGGGTTTTACAGCCACAGAGTATTGTTAAAAATTGAAAAATGAAGCCAGGCTGCCAGCTCTAAATGGATTTTTTGTTTATTCAGTGTCGTCTATCCATGCTTGGTGTGAACATAAGAATATAAATCTAAGATACATTGCTGAACAAAAGCACAATCTAATGTGGTCCGTTTAAGAAACATGTGGCAGTCGTCCATGAAACAGTCTTTGTGTTGTGGGAACATCCAAACCATATATAACATAAGGCATCTGGTTGTACTCACAGCATGCAAGTGCACTCAATCCACATTCATCCATTATTTTTTCATTTTCATCATAGACAATGAGAAATTTATAATATACTGTATGTACCCCTACAGTCAGAACCTAAACAGCAACTATGACTTTTGGCTGCCATTTTGGCAGATCAGTCCTTCTCTAGCCTCAGATTGGCCTGGAGAAGGCTGAACTTTTTTAAATATAAATATTATTTTGCTCTAAATAGTTTAAACACTATGCAAACATGAAAGCTGTGCGCAGGCTTCTTTGTTGCACTGGTGGAAAAACAGCTCATAACCCACGAGCAGCCTGCAAAACCGTTCCAATCAATACACTGAATTTTGCCAAGGCATATGTAGAAAACAAAGAAGTTAAACAAAAAGTTTTGGAGGGCTTTTGCATGTGCCATTAAAGCTGCTGATCTGGTGTGTACTCACCGTGGCGGTGATGAGTGGACCGTGGAGCTGTGCGTAGAGCAAGGCCTCATTAACGTGCCCCCTGACCCCCAGCAGGGCTAGTTCCAGACTGTGGTGCCCAGCCATGGCGTGGGTTAGTTGCTCCAGCAGGCTGGTGTACCTCCTCCAAGGTTGATCCAGCTCTGACACGCTGGCCAAGCAGCCTCGCATTACATTGAGACAATAGCCCACACAGGGCTTGATGAGCGTCAAGCCTCTACAGTGGGAGCAGTACACCATCTTCACCAGGCCCTTCACACACTCTTTGCTCATGCTGACGTGTTCAGTGGCATTCATCACCTCCAGACCCTGCTCCAGGGCCAGGCCTAGTTGTCTTCCAGCTCCCAGAGCTCCAGCCAGGTCCTGGGCCATGACGGCAGGATGAGGCCCAAAAGGGTTGACATCCTGCCTGATCATACGGAGACAGTCACCCATTTCACTGCCGATCATTGTGCTGCCTTCAATGCCCGGATTGATGAGCCGCGTGTAGACGAGTGGGAAGAGGTTGTTAAAAAAATGGTGGACTGACGTCTCTACAGAGACGTTGGCACCGCGGAGATAGAGGGAGAGCGAGGAGAAGAGTTGGTTAACATGGGGTAGAGCATGACGGGACAAGGATGAGTAGGTTCCCTCCAGCAGAGAACTCAGGTGGCCTTGAGAGAAGGACAGAAGGTACTGGAACATGTCTGCAAGGAGAGAAAATCAGAACAACAGATAAGAGACAGAAGGAAAGGCAAAGGTAGATCACATTTATTGGTGAATATTGAACATCACTGATGACATGGTTTACAAGCTCTCAATAAAATGGGTAAAAGGCAGACACATATCCAAACCCTGGATCCAATCCAGCTCAGCTTGTGTGGATCAGTGAGTTAGACTGAGAAACCAGTGTCAAGTTTCTTCATAATGCAGTTTGATTTCACTGTGCATGACATCATCACCCTGGTAAGTGTCTTAAGAACAGAGAATCTAGTCTGCCTGTCTACACAGAGAAAGAGAGAGAGAGAGAGAGAGAGAGAGAGAGAGAGAGAGATTTAAACAGCATCCTGATATGAGAAGCAACTGTGATCAGTTTGATTGTTTGTGTTTTCTGTGGAAAATACTGTATATTCCAGCTTCAGCTGTGGGGTTTCAAATACTACCAGCCTACTACACACACACACACACACACACACACACACACACACAGTTGAGTCATCCAGTTTTTATGCCATTTCCCAGTGAGCAAGTGAAGCTGTAGAGCAATCAATGATGTCAGTATAGAGGCAGACATCGGTGTCAATGAAGTGCCACTTCTTGCTAAGCGAGGTACTGTAGAGTAGAGAGACAGAATGACTAGAGGGCACAGCAAGGGTGGGGGAAAATAAAGGCAAATTTAGAAAAACAGCTTGACTTCTCTGCTTTTCACCCCCTCCCTTCCCCCCTTTACCTCCGTCTCACAGCCCGCTGTGGTTTATAGTTGAATGAGAGTCTACTAGAAAATTATGTAAATAGTCATTTGATTGAAAATAATTCCATAGGAACAGAAAATTGGCGGCCTTTGCTTATTACCAAGTGGAACCTCCCTGTCTGAGAAGTGGGCCAATGCTCAAGTGCCTTAAACCTGCATTCTTTCTAATGTCCAGCAGGGGGAGAGTACACTGGTTGCAAAAAGAAACAAGAACATGACTGTACTTCTCCTATGATTTATTACCTCAGTGAACATTATAAAATGAGATTATGATCTCACTCACAAATCTTCTTCAATATAGCAAGATATTCATTTGTAAATTATGGTTTTGTTTAGAGTGAAATAGACAATAAAGCAGGGGATGCTTTAGGGCATGGCTACCTTTTTTATGTCTTACAACTTTAACCCTTTGACAATGTATTTTTAGTTCTTCAAACTGTCAAGATGATGAAAATCCAAAATTCAAGGTTCACTTCGGCTGTACAGCCTCAGTTAATTTTTTTGTCGCACCATCTCCTTCGTTATCAGTCCACTTAACCTTGTCACCTCCTGTCCTGTGTTTTCCTTCTCACCAATTATGTTATATTGTTTTCTGTATGCAACTCTGTGTGTGTGTGTGTGTGTGTGTGTGTGTGTGTGTGTGTTTGTATGCGGGTCCTCTGTACTGGACAACAACACTCTCCTCTGGGGTGTGATGTCAGCTTAAAAGCATGACAGGATATGAAGGAGCAGTAGCAACTGTACAGAAACTCAGACAGTAGAAGGAGGGTGCCAACACCAGCCCAACACCACACACAAACACACACACACACACACACACACACACAAAATGAAACAAAAAATAATGATCCCACAGTGCATGGGAGCTCTGACTGCTAACCAAATTAATCTGTACTGCAGTTTTGTTGAAAATGTGTTTTCTTGACGTTAACACTTTCGTATTCATTCATAAGAGTACCTTTTGCATTGTGAATCCATCTTTAGCAGCACAGTGATTGTTACCCAATGAGTATGTGTGTGTTTGTGTGTGTGCCTGTGTGTGTCCAGCCCCTCCCAGCTCACAGACCGAAGGATAACAACAGTCATGTCCTCCTCAACAGCTGCACTAATATGACCGCTGTCTGTGACACACAGGGACTCCTCACTGGCCAGTAAAATGCACAACTCATTTGTAATGCAACGGTAAGCACCATCGCCATGATCAGAGCTGCTCCCGCACACAGAGCATCCACAGTCGCAGCCTATTAGATGAGGCTTTGAAGAGCGTGACTGCGTGTGACAGAAATAAAGCAGCCAGACATGACATGTAATGGTCTGTTAGGGATTATTACTGTAAAGCGATGGGTGACAAGTTGTAGTCTGACTTTAGGATGAAAGAGTCACGGGATGACCAGCTAGAGACAGACCAAGAAGAGTAAGAAAAGGACTAACAGAAAGGAAAAACAGAAAGGAATGAGCAACGAAATTGTAGTAGATTTTCAGAGAAGTTTTAGTTCCACCTCATGTCTCGTCAGCCCGAGGGGCTGCAGAGCTGGTACCAGTGTGAGGTCTGTCTGCTTGCCTGCCAGTCAGACATTTACACCACAAGATGTACCCACAGGCTTAAGTTACATGCCATTACATAATGTTATTATAAAATTATCATGCTCAGAAATACCATGGTTTAATCTTACGCTGTGAGCTGTGGTGAGGTGGATGGGGGAAACAAAACTAGACAACTACATACAACAAGAAAATTAAGTTTTCTCAAAAAGGCAAATTGGAAAAAACAAAAGTTCTGTCTTATACTTTGCCATGACTGGATGCACATATTTCAAAAAGTTCCTGACAGGATCATTAAATCCTAAAGACATTCCGTACTTGTTAAAAAATTGTATTTGCATTTGCCAAGAGAGTGACACCAAGAGAGAACACGAAAGGGGGAAAAAAGGGAAGAGAGTGGGAGACCGCCAGGAAAAATGGAATAAAAAAGAAGCGACTGAACTTTTGAACAAGGAAAAACAACTACTGTACAAGTGGACTCCACCTTGTGAACATGCTCTGACATCTGGATTCATTTGGCCCCTGGGTCCTGAGCACTTCCCTGTCTCTCCATGGCCCTTACTTCAAACATGTCCTCCTCTGAACATACAGGAGTACCACCTTTCTTCTTCAGACAAACAAAAAAATGGATCCCATGATTGGTTTTCTACATCACTTATTTTTTATTCTCTATCAAGTTCACTCCCATGCTCACATGTATCCGGTTTCTCATTCTGTGATCAATCAAGCACACTCATTGTGGGTTTCTCTGGCCCTTCCAGTGCTGGGAAACAGAGTGATAACAAAAAAACAAGAAACCATCAGCTTTAAAGTCCTAACTGCCATTGCATGATTTCAATTGGGTTTGATTGTTCTGGCTGACCACAGTGTCTGAATTTGGATTCGACCACACTCAGACACAGTCGTGGGTGGCTATCATTAACATGTCACATACTCCCATCGGTCAGCCTCTTGGGACATGAAGTCTGGATGGATTGAGGCTATTTTGCATGGAGCAATTATCTTTAATTTCCAAGGAAGTCCTAAAAAACTTCAAAATTCAAAACACATAATTGTCAAGCTAACTATACAGGAATAAATGAACAGGCTTGCTTTGTCTGTGGCCCTGCAAGGCTAATCTGACATGGTCTCTGCTAGGAAAAAACAAGGTATTAAACGGATAAAAAAGCAACCATGGTAAAGCAGAGGAGGCCTTTGTCCGGCAGTGCCCTAAACTGAGTATGTATTATGACTCTGAAATGGGATAGTATGCCATATCTTTCCATCAGTGCTATGCCAAACCCACTCTGAGATCACTGGGTTTAATCATAAGAAGCTATTTCCACTTAACATTCTGCATGTGAACCCAATGTTTTACTTGCACAATTAGTGTCACCATGGTGAGGCTTCCACAATAACAGAGTCAAAATAAGTACAGTGGCATCTCTTTGATTTAAGTCACAACTAGGGTGTTTTTTTGTCTTCGCTACCCAGCAGTCCCTTATTTCTAGGCCACTGTCACAATGAGCTACAAGCATGTATGTGTGTGGGTGCTTAACTGAGGAGTATTGTCACAGTATGAGTATGGTATTTAAGGCCAAGGCATCAAAGCTGTGTTGCCAAATCTCAGTACAGACATGTGGCACCAGACAGCATCGCAGGCCAACACGGTCAGGGTGTATACAGGGGTTGTTGGATGAACTGATGAGGCTGTATGATCAGCAGTATTAGTGGGTCTAGTACTAGCCATAGTCACTGTTGTTATTTGTTAAATGCAATTTAAAGCCCCTATGTAACTCTGTAACACTTTGGCAATCAGCAATGCAGCGAAATGATTATATTACTTTCAGAAGGCCTGGGAGGCAAGTGAGGAAAAAAATTGGTAATCTACTTTTTTCCAAGTCTGAACCGTTTCTCTTTGACATTTAATACGATTTATTAATGACAAAAGAGGTAGTAGACAGGATTTTCTTCTTAAATTCCTTAATTTAACTGTTCATTTGTGAAACGGGGGAAAAAAGTTTTTGCAAGTGAATTTTTCTTTGGGCCGTTATGTTGTAATACTCATTTTGGCCACAAGAGGCTGCAGCGCACCATCCATGCTGTAAATAGGACACAAAGGGTTAAAGGGGAAGTGCCATTTTTTACAAATTGGACCTTATATCTGGGATAAAATACTGCCATTTAATCACCCCTTGGAGTCATTTGGGGTGTTTCTGACGATTTTGGATTTGATGATATCCAAAATATCCTAAAACAAAGCATGTATGCTTATGTGGCAACATCACAAATAAGTATTTTAGTTCAGGTACTGTGAAGGGCACATACGTAGGTGCCCACTAGGGGTGCTTAGTAAATTATAATACACAGGAAGTAGAGTCTGTTCACAGATTGAATTTTCTCAAGTTACGGACAACTCCAGACTCAAATGAGCATAGTAATAGTGTAGCCCATCTTATTAAACGTCTGTTATTTGAGAAATGGTCAAGTTTGTGTCATTTACTGGCTGCACCAAAATGCAGACCCCATTCACGCCTGTTAAATGGATATCATTAAATCCAATACTGTCAGAGAGACTCCAAATGACTCCAAAGTGAAATGGGTGTGTAAATGGCAGTATTTTATCCCAGAAATAAAGTCCAATTTGTAAAAAAAAAAAAAAAAAAAAAGACACTTCCCCTTTAAGGTTTTCTTTCAGGTGAGGTTCAAAGATTGGGATGATCGCTACTGTTTCTGCACGGCTCTCAACATCAAATCAAATCAAATCAAATCAAAAGCCTTTATTGTCATTATATGACGGTGCATACAACGAAAATAGGAGCGCTGCTCCACATGGTGTTCAGTATGTATAAAAAAAACAGAAAGATATAAAATAGAGAAGACATAAATAAAGTTCTAAGAAATGAGACACTATTTACAGTAGTAAGGCACAGTTTTACAGTAGAGGATAAGATAGTTTTTGCTTCAGAAGTAAAAAAGTTATTTCAGAAATGGTATTATTGCACATAGAAATGGAGTAGAATTATTGCACATTGTCATTGACCATTATTGCACAGATGACATATATGTATGTTTACAATATATCAATAGAACAATATATAAAGATAATATAGTTTGTGTATCTATGAGATACAATGCATAACAATATGATAATAATATAACAGTATAGTGCTAATGTAGTACTAATATAATAATAATAATAATATAACAACAATATGACAATACTATAGTATATGTATATATAATATACATTAATACATATCACAGATGTACAGAGCGTTGAGGTAGTGTAATAGAGAGAATAGAGAGCATGGCAGCAACCACACCAGAGGATCTGCAGTTATCTGTGCTAGCAGTACTGGAAATGGGAACCATTGTAGCTAACAGTGTACCTGAGCAGTGCAGTGGGACCCATTCACACGCACTAAAAGCACACGCTGTCGGCCCAATGATGTCAACAAGACACAGAGAAGCTAGGATTACAACACACACAGATGAAGAGTGACTTCATTCTTTGCTCTGGTAAACATTACTCCACTATAGCGTTACACTGCAAATTGTTTTTTGCTGCGATAATAATACTTGACAGATATCTAATGTTTAGAGCATATGAAAAAATTAACTAGTAACTAAGAAAATTTTTAATTACTTATATATATATATATATATATATATATATATATATATATATATATATATATAGTGCCAGCCGTTTTGTAAAAGCAGTTTTGGTCCAGTTTAAGTCATATTTCAAGACCCACAAAATATTTTGTACTATGTCTCTGAAAACACAGAGTAGCTCAAATGAAAGACGAGACTCTCTTTTTCATTATGTTTTTACCTTGTTCAAGTCTTCTTTTATCAGAGGTAGAATCTCACCAAAAACCCCCATCAAAAACAATACTTTTTGTCCTGAATCCATCCATTTTGCGCTTTAATCATGATCGTCTCCACTTCCTGCTCTGATATCTGTGGCGTATACCGCCTCTTTATGTCCTGACTACATATCCCAGAAGCCCCAAAGTTAAAATGTACTGACAGGCTGCGGGAGACCACAATTGGCAACTTGCTGCCAAAAAAAAACACTTTGCCGTATTAATACGTCAAAGGCACTCAAGCATTGCATTTTAAATGGCACTCAGATTTAATGGAGAAAGCTTTTCTGAAGTCAATGAATGCTACATTTCTACATACAAGTCACAGACAAATCCCTAGAGTCACACCCCAATTACAAACAAGCGACAAGGTTAACTATATCAGTTGGTGGGTAAACTGTAAAAACAAGGTCTTAAGTTGATTTCACATGTATATTTGATTGAAAAGTGAAACTGCATCTTTTAATAAGTGTGAGTACATGAACAGTATGTCTGTATTTTTAAATACGTATGTTAGGGATGCAACAATACTCTGTATTTTACCGAACCGTTCAATACGCCCTGTTCGGTTCAATACACAACAGCAAACAACGGTATTTTTGATACGTTTTCCCGTCACAAAACTTGTGCAGTTGCGCATTCTGTGTGATCCCCTCTGCAGCAGAGGCATGAGAGCAGCACATAGTTCAGGTTCAGTGCCATGTGCTGCTCATGCCGCCTTCAGAACCAATCAGAACGCCCCTGAAGGCTGAGGAGCACTGATTGGCTCCTGGGAAACTCAGGGACGTTCTGACTGGCTCTGAAGCCGGCATGAGCAAAACATAACAGTGAGCCTGAGAAGTGCAGAAATAATGGCGAGTGAAGGGACTCCGAAAAAAGAAAGTTTGAAGAGGCACCGTCATTGTATAGGTCTGCGGTGTGGGATCATTTTGGATTACGACGAGAACGGGAAAAGGACTGTCAACAAACACACCACAGTGTGCAAGCATTGCTGTTAATTTGCCCTGATAGTGCACTGTTTTGTAACAAAGTCTGTGGTTTGATTATATCTGTGCACTTAATTATTTTTACAATGCAGTATTGCCTTTGCTAGTCTCAGTAGTTTTATATTAAGATATTGAAACCGTACTGTTACCGTGGCCCAAAAACCGTGATGCATACTGAACCGTGGGAAAACTGTACCGTTGCATTCCTAACGTACGTAGTCTTGTAGAGATGGGCGTGTATGTGTGCGTGTTTGAAGATGCGGTAATATTGTGATAATGAGGTAGGAGACACTGTTCTCATACCATGGAGCTGTGGGCCCTTCCCATCTTAGCCATCAGTCCTTACTGGACCTCACCAACCATCTTCTCAGGCAAAAGCATTTTAATCCTACCATAGGCTTGGGTTTCAGACAGGTCACCACACAGATATATGACATAGTGACACATGTGCAGATTACATATCCTTGTTTTAATTAGTGGAAATACTGTACATAGGGCAATCTCACACTCAGCACTGGTCATCTTAGGTTACAGGGGAGAGCTGCAATGTCACACAATCTCCCAGCCTCTAACCTTTCAGCGAACAGGTTAATGGTAATAAACTATTAATAAGTCAATGAATCAATCTGTTGATTCATCATACTTGTGCGGTAAAATCACATGTCTGAGGTCTAAAGTGGGAGCATGACTCATCAGTCAGACAACAGGCACAGACATGCTGTTCACGCAAATTTGACCTGCAAGAATTGGGAGGTGGGGTGGGGTGTTCTGCACTGCAAAAACCCTGCGATGCCACAAGTCCCTCAGAAAAACCCCCACATATGCTATCGCAAACATGTGAGCACAGATTTCCGTGAAAACTGACCCTAAATCTTAATTTGCTTGTCTTGTCCTACTGGGGGCTAACAGGTGGGGTACTGAGCATGAGAATTAAAAAGGCAGCCCAGCTATATCGAAACTCCAAAACATAAACAATTCCACAGATGCCAGGTGCATCCGGGTGCACTAGGCTATGGTGTGTGTGTGTGTGTGCGTGTGTGTGTGTTTGTGTGCGTGTGATTGGACAGGAGGGGGATCGCTGCTCTCTGCTCTGGCCAAAGTAGGGAAACATGATCGAAGGCAGGGGAATGAGCAGACGAGAGAAGGACGGGGACAGAAGAGAAAGAGCACAGGGGCAGTGGGTGAGGGGCTGAAGGGCTGAGGGAAGAGCAGGGGGGGTTGTTCAAATGGCTAATGCCATAAAGGGGAGATGTGGAGGGCCAGCAGAAGGACAGACTGCTGACAGGCTGATGGACAGCACCTCTGGTCCTACACATTAAGGGGGCCACAGGTCTACAGTGACCCCCCATTGCTCTTTTTGTTTATTGGTCTATAAACCACAGTGTCTCTTTTGATATAGTGTAGCTTTAAGTAGAGGCTTCAGAGTGTCATACATGAAAAAAGCATTTGCACTCATTGATAACTGCTTAAAGCTACAAAGGAAAGTATTGCATGTTGAAATTTAGCTGTTAAATGCCGTTTCAATATGCTGAATGGAGAAAAGTAAAACATACACATCCAAAAAAGGACTCAAGCGCAGGAAAGAATTTGAATAAAATTTAGATTCCGTGCAGCAAACAGCAAATCAGCTGCCAGTGGATTATTACGCTACAGACTTGAATATTAACAAGTGAATCTAATAGAATGGAGGTATTTTCTCCAAAACCTGACAGTCTGTAGTTTTCAGGTAGTAACCCATTACATAAGTGGAAACTGATGATGACTAGAGACGACCGGGAAAAGAGACTGGACTCCAGATTTTCGTGAAAAGCTAAAGGAAACATTTAGGCCAACATGGGATTAACATGAAACAGACCGTTGATCTGACTCTGAGGTGTAAAAGACTCCAAGATGAAAGGGAGTCTAATAAAATGTTTTCCACATTTCTTAGCAGGTGTGGCCACTGTTTTTATTTTTCAACTTTATTATATATCAAACACAGGATCACTTATGCACTGTCTCAATTACGAGCCAAAACTGCTCTTTAATAAGGCCTATATCATTTTCTGTATGCCATTAAAAAACAAAAAAACTACAAAATGCTTTAATTCTCAAACTGGAATAAAGCAAAAGAAAATACTAAATAATCAATATGAAAAAATATTTGTGAAGAATGAATTCCATCATTAGTTCCAGTATTAAGAAGTTGCCAGTGATAGGCTGTGCTGGGGTTGACTTAAGAGCAGACCCATGTCTGTTCATTTTGGCAGACAACACAGCAGATATCATAATCCATCATGGATCGAACAAACAGGACACGGCTGGGCAGGGTCAGAACATGGTTTTTTATCTACCCATTCCTCTCATTTATTGTATCTCCTCCTCTGCAATACAATGGCTGGATGAATAGAGCCTATGGGGACTCCTTAATGGTGCGCTAGGAGCCATAGAGGCGAGGAGGAGGAAGAAGAGAGGAAGCAGAGGAGTGTCTAACAGGGCGTAATGAGGAAAAAGGGTTGACTCGAATGAGGGAGTGATGAAGTGAGTTGGTGGTGAGAGAAGGAGAGCCAGCTCCAAACCCCTTTTGGGCTTAAGTAACCGTGTGACTCACAACATAGAGACATGTACATCACGACACATCCACATATGTATTAAAAGCACATATTAAGCACACACCCTGATCTCCCACAGGCGTCGGATGGAAGCAGCTCTCCCTCACAGACATGAACGTCTGGCCAATTGCGGATGTTCAACCCCACTTTCCCTCACGCTACGTCTTACCAATACTCCCTCACTTCTCCAAGCATGACACATTTTGGTCAAAATCCACCATCACATCCCTCAACAACGTGTCATTCCCTGAACGGCACGAAGGTAAATGTGTGACAGTTTCACCAAAAAGGAACGTAATGTGTCAATGATGATGCCAGCTGCTACACACAGACAGATCTACATCTGTTACTCACATGCCCCTCCACACACACACAAACACATTTTATGGCTTGTGGGATCATTCTGGGAAGAACGGGTGCAGCAGAGTCAGACAGGACACAGGAAAAGGCCAGGCTGGACCAATCAGCAGCGGTAGAGTACAAATCCCATCAGCCAGACAGACAGATTGTGTTCCAGAAAAGCCAAATTCTCTTGGACAGAGAACAAGCCCCGGGAGATGTGACTTTGTGTGATTACCAAGAAACTTCTTGCACATCAAGCTTATTGTGCTCAAGTGATAGCAGTGAGACTGATGAGGCTTAGTCTACACCAAGAGTGTTTGTTGAGGCTAGCTGGAAGGCGGCATCAGAAATAGTGTTTGTCAAGCGGTGTCAGAAAAACTTTCCATGAGAGAAGAGATGATGTTGGCGGGATATAAAGGGGTATTTATCTCAGTTTCACTTCACGCTAGTATGTCAAATTATGGCTTTGGAGACTGGCGGCCAGCTAATCTACACAGACCTCGTATTTATTTAGGCTTTGGATGTAATATTGGGGAGAAAATGGATGTTTGGTGAGGAAGACTTTTGGGGACCAGAATAATAATGATTAAAAAAATGAAAGGAAGACAAGGACTTTCGTGCTCTTGGCAGCTGGGTTATCTTTGAGACATGAGGGTTCCCTGCAGCGCACATGCCAGCACGCAAGCTGTTGGCGTGGCGCCCACCTAGACCCAGCACGCTCTTGTTAAGCAACCAAAGCATGGACCACAGACAGAGCGAGAGAGAGAGAGAGAGAGAGAGAGAGAGCGAGACACCCAGGAAGAAAGAGGGAGAGTTGTCAGAGAGCGATGGTGAAACCACAGGGCAAAAACCTGTTGATCTGTGAATGCAGACCATGACATTACACACACACACACCTGATAACACCACATTCAACACCTGTGCACACTTTCACTGAAACTTTCCTTAGCTCTCCCTCACTTCTCTGTTCTCTCTCTCAGCTCCTTTCTTCTCTGGATTCTGACATATTCATGCTGATGTGACAGGGGCACATGAAAAGCAGAGGTAATTAGCAAAGCTTTGAGTGTGACTTTATGACTGTGAGAGACTTTGTGCTTTTGCCCTCTCTCCTTCCCTCCCTTTGTTCCTTCCCCAGCGAGTCCTGCAAATGCTCTGAGGGATCCATCATCACACATCCTGCTCTTATGTGTCATGTCTACTCGGGAGACTTGAGAGGCGTAGGTAAAATGCAAACAAGCCTAGGACAGACACACACATACACACTCAAATACGTAATATATTCGTTCCCACTATTAGGTCCATAAACACGTTTCCCCTCCACCCTGTGTGATTAAATGAGACGTGTAGGGATGGATTCCGGATGTCCTCCCTAATTTGAGCATGAGCTCATGGTGCAGCGCAATGTCATCCCGTGTCCAAGCATCAGCCTCTAGAGCAATAACCCTGTCGGTCAAAACATCTGCAGAGAAAAATACATGCAGACGTGAAGTGAGAGAAAAAAAATTATAATGATGTGAGAGGATGGGTTTAAAAGATCACAAGCAAAAATGTGTGAGAGAACTTCCAGGCAAATGTGGAGCGATCGCAATATAGATAAATGTATTTGTGTCGGATGAAAGAATGGAGATAAGCCACCACGGCTAAAGTAATTCATCAGTCCTGACAATGGCACACACACAAATAGACACATACAATGTCTACAAAACACACAAATCATCACTATTTAATAAGTCAGACAGTTGCCTTTCACATAGGCTGTGTTGTGTAAACCACCCAGGGTGATTCTGTCAGCACAAGTGAAGACAGTGAGGAATTTTCAAAACAGTTTCATCTGGAGTGGCAATAAGGCTTCAGGCTGGAAATCTGTGTCGGTCTGTCGGTGCCTGGATGCCGGAGAGGAGACATTCAGTGCAAAGAGCAACAGACTATGAAGAATACAGTCTACTGTATCAAAGCAGGCAATTAGGGAGGCTGCAAATCTCAAAGGGGCAGAGAGACAATTAGAGTAGGTTGAACCCACCTGTGAAAGCCTTGGGGGGGACAAACAGTGGGACAGGGAGACATACTGACAAACCACACAGACACTGTTTCTTCATCAACTCACACGTCTTTAAGTCCTCTTATTGTGCATTCTACCATTAACAGCTGAGGCCCTCAAGTGCCCCTGTGCCTCAGGTGGTAGTTTTGATCACTTTGTCTCTTATATTTCACACACTGTCTCCCAGGACAGGACGGGGGGAGGTCTGGAGGAGAGTTCTTGGATGATGAGACAAGGATCAGCTAATTATGTCGCCTCAGTGAGGAAAGGCACCGTCCTTGCCATCTCTCTCTCTCCCTCTCTCTCTCTCAAATGAACTCCTTGTCCCTTCACTGAAGGGCACCTAAAACTTTAAATGTGACACACTTTATTTGATGATAGAGAGCTATCTAGGCCAGAATGCATCTCTCTGAAAAGCATTTGTCAACTCCTGTGAAGACAACTTGAGCCCCAATGTGATCATGGTGACTTGCAAGGGTGGTAAATATTGTACATGCTCACATCTTTGGCATGCATGTACGTGCGCACATACTGTACACACATTGATCAAGATGCACACGTACAAACTGCTTAAACACCCACACATTACACACACACACACACGCACACACATCATGGCCTTTACTGTGGGCCAGGTCCTCCTCATATCAGTGACACCAGTGATCAAAAGTGTCAGCATTTTCTTGACATCTGCTCCCCAGCAGTGTGAGTGTATAGTATACCCAGATACTTACTCTCTTGCTCATCATTCCCACCTGTCATGCGCACACACACACACACGCAAAACAAATTGGATTGACTGCACCACAATTTGCCAACAAGAGATTGAACAAGTCATTTATCTGAGGGCGTACTGGAACTACACTAAAAGCTCACATCTACTGATTAACTCGTAGCATGACATACAAGGACTCTAGCGGCAAATCCATCTGTTCAGCTTTTTTTCTCAGCCAATCAGAAGGCCACGGAGAGGTATCCAGCCAGCATGATTACTCCAGACTCTGATTGGCTAGAACAGGCTGACAGGCCAAAGCCCTTGATGGTAGCTCTAAGCTGGCCCAGTTTAGACTGGGCTCTGTGGTTGACACTTACCCACCATCAGCCCCCAACCCTCATCACCCATCATCTAGGTTAAAAGTGGTCAGGGATATCTGGAAAATACCCAGCGATTACTGCAGCGATAAGCTTTGTTACCGTGGCACACAACTGAACTTGTTCCTTCATATTAATACAGTATCAGAAGAACCTCTCAGCATTCATAAATGTGGTCTGTGTTTATAGGGTCATACTCATAACATGACAACTCCCACACATGATGAAGCACAGTAGGACCTGCAGGCCTGTCAAAACAAAGGCAGGCCAACGAAAACACTCCGAGACGCACTCCTTACACACACACACACACACACACGCACGCACACACACACACACACCATCTCCTATCTAATGGGCTTGTCCTTAAGCAATCAGCAGGGGTGATTTTCATCTGATAGGCACGGAAAAAAATGCACACAGGACTTATCGTTTTAGATTCACGGTATGAATTGAATGACTTGAATGAATGAGAGATGGAAAATCTGTAGAGAAAATAGGGGTCACCTCATGAAATAACTGTCAAATAAATTGATTAACAAGAGAAGAGCAGAGTATTTATGCTGCAGACAACTGACTCAGTCGTGAAGTCCATGCGGTGCGACTGGATGGATACAGTACAGACAAAAGGGGCAGGAGAAGAAAGCTACCCACCAACAATTTTCCACCATCCAGCGTGTGAATAACAGTACCAAGGGTATAAGCCAAAATCATATTCTCATTACTTCATGCGGTATATGAGCCACTTGCTACTTCACATTCCACTTGAGGCACTCAGACAGCACAGAGACTGTCCTTAGAAGGCCTCGTGAATTGAGGACTAGTGACATCATCATTTTAGGCACCAACATACTCCAGTTTCTATTGTTATTCCATTGTTATTTTCCATCTTGACCTTTTCTGGATATGTGGAACACCTGATCTTCATTCTGCAGACAGGCTCAGACATGAGGTAAGAAGGGAAAGATCTTAATGATGATGAAAAGGGCAAATACCAGAAACCCTACCGGAACATGGTCACTTCTGTTCATGTAACCTGCTTATAAAACGGAAAGGGAATTGATATCTTGGTGCGTAAGTTGAACATTATCTGTCCAGATGATGCTGAACATGACAGTTACAAGTTCCATGAGATCAGTGTCTGAAAACAATACATTCTCCAGGGCTGCTCCCTAACCAGTTTCATCCTCTTTTACTATTTGGTCACATAGTGCTGTGTTTATGTGTCTCTTCGTCCACCCCTGCACAGCGCACTATTGCTTCGTTATTAATAGTGAATAATAAATTTGGTATGTGAAAATTCAAACCATGACACATGCATGTCCTTGGGACCTCAGCAAAACGTCCAAGTGTGAATTAGCTCAGATGAGATGAGTTTTTGTGACATGTACAGGACATACATACACAAACACACTTACTTTATACATCCACCAACATCCACATCCATCATAAAACAGGACTCGGCCAACATGGCGTCGAAGCAGTCCATTGTCTTATAAAACTAATTGCATGGTACTGAAATTCCAGGAACACTAAAAACATCCAAAGCACGACTCCTACCCTGTGGGACTGTGTTTGGAGGTTTTTGGGAGGAAAAATCTGGTCTATTTCGGAAATTTTAAAATTTAAATGACACTGCAATCACTGGAGGAAGAGGAAGGACAAGCTTGGGTAACTGGTGCACTTCTTGATTCAGTTGGGCGTAGTACAAAACCCTTTGGCAGGCAAGACCTAGCTGAAACAGGCTTTGTATCTACAAGAGGGCCTTGTTTATCCAGAAATCAGACATCTGAACTGACCAGGCTACCAAAGCATTGCATCAACAACAAAAGAATACACCCAAAAATAAACACCAAACAAAAATAATGACTGTGCAACTGATTGTTTCACTCTCCAAAACTACTGTAATTTGTTCAAGGGTTCCAGTAATTGTTTTGCTGTGCCGAGAGCAGGATCGGATAATGACAAAGCAGACTATCTTCCACCAGACACTAAAGACTGAGAAAAAGGCCTCTATACCCTTTTTCCCCGTTCACCCTCAGTGATCCCTCTTCACAGTTCTGTTGCTGCCAAACCCGCAGAAGAAGGGAAGGGAAAGGGGGGTGAAGCCCTGCCCATTTCCTGAGTTGCACACTTGCCAGCACGCCAGCTACCGTGACCCTGGGGAATGGAGTAAAAACTTTAATTTAACCAAATACTTGATAAATAAATATTATAGGGAAGAAAGAAAACAAACACAGGTATTTTGTTTTATTTCCAAATTTGGATTCACGATGGCAAGTTCAGTTCAGGTCGGGATAATGCTGTGTCAAGTTTTAAACTAAATACTTTGCAGGCGCTATCATTCTGGGGCATCCATCCCATGTAGTGGTGGGAACAGTATGTACCAGATAGCTAAGTGACAACTCCCCACATCTCTTTCCCATCCATCAAAAACAACCCAGCCTCTCAGGCCATTCCCATCCGACTCAAGCATGGCCCCTTTGTCCCGGCACTTACCCTGGAAGGCATCCGAGTGGCCGGAGATGAGGTGCTCAAGCTCATAGCTGTAGGACTGAATGTTGTGGAGGGTTTCTCTCTTCACAGCCAGTTGGTAGCTCTCCTCCATCTTCCGGGTGCAGCAGGACGGACCCTGGTGCTTACAAAAAACCAGATCCACATCTAGAAGAGAACACAAGGGACATTAGTTTCTTTGATGTGTTTTAATCAGTATTTATATTTTGTTGTATTTTCAAGTCAGCGGTAAAGCATCACAGGAAATCCATTTGGATGAGATAATGGCGGACATATGATTCTACACTGTGCTGTGCAAATATATGTATAGTGTCCTGACTATGCGCATAGATAGACAGGACATAACTCCACTGGGAGACAGAGGAGGCACCATGGGAGGGTGAGAAAGTAGACCAAGAATCCATCCATGTTTCCTGCTAAAAATACTGTCTCTGCTAAATGACAAATATCTTTGGCTCATACATGTCGTCAAGACATACAATTTGTCCATGCATGTATAAACGCCTTCCCATAAAAACATAAAAATGCATACACTTGCCATTTGCAATGTGAACATGCTAAATTTACGGTCTCACACATACTTAATGTATTCTGTGTGAAATCACCTCTTAAACTAGACAGTCATTAGCCGTAATGCTGCAGTTCAGAACAACCACATGAAGTCAATGACCCAACTGCAAATACTTGGATACAAAGAACAGCTCAATCAGGCACAATTACGTCAGCGGAAACAGAGTCCACCCTGTCCTGCCAGTGTCACCTGCTTCACAGCATCGCTACACTTATAAACTCTGCAATGACATCACCTAGACTGGTCATAATTAGCATGGGCAATTAAAACTCTCCCTTCCCACACGTTTCCTTGCCCAGAGTCATTTCCATAATGCAGAAGTCTGATATGATAACTCATTTTACAGGGGGAAGGGCTGGACGGGGGTGGCTGGAGGCAGGTGTTGTAACCAGAGCCTAAAGCATGGCCTTAGGACAGACCGCAAGACCAGTGCCTCACTGTCCAAATCCCTCCATGAAACACAATAGGGTTGCATTCTCAATCCCTCTTTCCCTTTCTGCTCCCTCTCTCCCATTTGCCTGGCATATCCTAGTGAGGCCTGGGTGTCTCTTAATTACCCAGTGAGGCTCCATTTGTTCCCATCCCAGAGCCAGACGAGTGAAGTCATAACTGGCTGTCCTGCCCCTTACAGCTCATTATCTCCATCTCTGTAGCAGTCCACTCTTTTCATGTTGACACCATTTCCCTGTTGACACCGTTCCTGCATTGTCCTATCCTGTTTTTTTTTTGTGTGTTATAGATGAATATCACTCTTACTGTCATTTACCTGCATTATATACAGTATATATATATATTTTTAAAGAAAATTTTAACAAAAGCCAGTGTAAGGCTTGGGGCTTGCACCACCTACCAGGCTTAAACAGTACTCTTTTCCAAGTTTGACTGATGGTTGTGACAGAAGCCAGTTTGTTTGGGTGGATGGGTCCAATCGCACATTAACGTGAACTCATAAATCTCCAACTACAGGATCTAACAGGTCAATTTTGGGGGAAGTGGGTTATGTAGACATAAGAGAATACTGCTGGCTGGCTGGCTGGCTCACCTTAGAGTTAAACATCATCATACTCTGATCTGATTTAGTGATCTCTAATATTATTATAATTTCCAGTATTTTTTACTGGCTAAATGCAAGTGTGCAGCACTGATGGGGAGAATTACAACACACAACAAACCATGAATGCCTTATCTGGAAGCAGTGAATATTGTTTAGATTTACATCAACTGCTAAATAAAATAAGGACAGGCTTGTTAATTAATCAACCAGAAAAGCACTCAGAGAGCGCAGACCTCTGCCAAGGCGGCAGCAGCGACTTTTTAATTTAAAGTTACCCCTGCCGCCAAGGACGTTATATTTTCACCGGTGCTTGTTTGATAGTTTGTTGGTTTGCAAAGTAACTCAAAAAAAATTTTCAGGATTGGCCGGAAGTGGCCTAACTTAAAACTGATTAATTTTTGGTGGTGCCGTTTAATTTGATCCGATCAAAATCCGTCCATAAATTTTTGAGTTATTTTGCAAACCAACGAATAAACAAACCCTGGTGAAAACATAACCTCCCTGGCAGAGGTAATAAATGGAATCAACACACAGATGGGCCCTTGTCACATTTACCTATAACAAACTCAACCTGTTCTCTCAGGACAGTGATTAAGTTCTAAAAAAAATATATGTAATTTATCTGAATTTGTGTCATGAAATGCTGTAGACCAGATGGGAGAAGTGTGACACTAAAGTATGATATATTGTTTAAATTCAGTTTTAAGGTTTCCATTTCACCATATTTGGTGTGTGTCCTCTCTCCCCTTCTGTCCCTGACCCTGTTTTCCTCATTGGCTGGCTCTTTCTCTCCTTTGTGTTTGCGTGTTATCTGTGATATGAAACTAATATCCAGGGACTCACAGTGGAATCCAGCCTGGCCTCCCTGTCCCTTGCGAGTAGCTGCATGGAGTAAGTGATACTCAGAGAGACTTTGGCTGTTAAAGCCACCACAGCAGTCAGGACAGGCCGACTGTGTCACGAATATACCACGGCGCTTTCTGGAATCATTAGAAGCCATGTCACTATTTGTACGTCCAACAGCAAACATATCGCTTAGTCTGCAGTTTTTTACCTTTCAAAATATTTTCCATACAGTGGCCTATATATATATATATACGCGTATATATATATATACGTATATATATATACGTATATATATATATACTGTATATATATATGTATATATATATACGCGTATATATATACGTATATATATATATTTATATATATACATATATATATAAATACAGAAAAGCCATTTTAGTGACCTCTGCCTCAAGGGACAACTAAATTATGTATTGAGGACTCAGGGCAGCAGTCTTCCAAGGATTCTAAGAATCACTGAAGTCTACAATGAAGGACATAACCCTGTCTATTAACAACTTTTAGAATAACATGTATAATTTAGTAAAACAAAATGGGACAATATTTAAAATATTTGAATAGATTCTTCAAGTCTAAATTTCGCAGGCACCTTTGGAAACAATATCAGTTTTAAACATCTGGACAATTTTCCCCCATTATCTTTCACAAAACTATTCAAGCCCTGATAAATTGCTTGGGGACCATGACTCAACAACAATTTTGTTCTGCTTCACATGTTTGATGGGATGGATTGTAATGGTCGCTCACTTGACTTAGGCTGCAGATCAGTATTGTTGCTTTTAAGACATTCCTGCATGGATTTGGCTTTAGGTCCGGATTTGTTAGCTTGATGGGGAAAAAATGCCAAAATTTCATTTGAGTTCACTTCAACGTCATTTTCTCTTTGCCACTCTGTCTTTAAGGTATCTCCAGTATTAGTCATGGAACCATGCAGTTATTTCACTTCATCATTCATCATCAAAGTGTCTTGGTGGCCTCACTCACTCACACAGACAATATCTATGGCTTTAGTTTCAAATGCTTTTTTATGTTGATCTTACTATACCTTGAAAATGTTATTGTATGCATCAGATAACTGTTATTTTTCAACAACCTTTTTGTGGAGTTTGTCTCCATGCCTTTGCCAAAAAAGTAGTTGTTAGTCGTCCAGATAGTGGTATTTTTCACTCCCTCGTGATCTCTTTTCTAAAGACGTGCACAAACTGTAGGTGCACTTAGTTAAAAAACATTTTAATATGTTGAATATGCATTATAACAATACGGTATTCTTATGTTTTTTTTATTTTGTATACTGTTATTTTTTGTATATTGTTGCTTTTGCACTATATGGCACTTTGCACTGTTCTGCACTGTGTATACTTTTAAAATCTTTTTAAATCACCTTACTTTTTTTACTGTCTATGGCAACTATTGAGAAAGAATTTCCTTCGGGATGAATAAAGTTCTATCTTATCAAGAACAGATACACTGCACAGAATGTACATGTTATTTTGTCCTTCAAGCTAGAGCTTTTCATCTGATTTTAACTAACAACTCTTTGCTTTAATGTGAGCGAGACGACTGAACTCTACAGGGCCTTTGTAATTAATGCCTGATGTGTGTGCCACTCATTCTGCCTGGCTAAACCTTAACACACTTTGCTCTGCACTTTGACTGGACATCAACTCTGAATCCTAATTCCCTTAATCATGCTCAGGTGACAAATACCTCTGGAGTAATTTGCCGTATCAAAGCCATGGCTCAGAGGTCTTGACTTGTTAGTCACAATCCCTTCAGCAACACCTCAGTGCCCTTCATTGCACAAGTCACAACTCCTGAGTGGAGAAACTCTCCCACTGTATAACTGTCCTGCTAACTCACATGCCATTCTCAATGTGTGGTACTACAGTGGCAGAACTCAATATGGTTCACTGCTGAGAAGATGGTTATAACTTTTCAAACACACGTGCATAAACTCTTGCACTCGTAAAGTAATTCATATGCAGCTCACATCTCTTCACTATGGTATGGAAATGTTGTTATGGTTTGGAATGTGTTGATGACCATGAGGGTTGCAGTTTCCTGATGCTGCTGTTTTGATACTTCCCGGAGAACAAGAATAACTTTGTTCAAAAGTAGCCAATTAATGCAGTTATACCCTTCGCCTGGCGCAGGAACCTGGCTTCCTTTGAAGTTCTCAGATCCACTGAACATGCAGGATATTTACTCTATACAGATTTGCTGTGTTTTGGATGGACCACGTTGAATGAAAACACATCTCAAAAGGGTCTTTGCTGCATATCTGCATTTTTGGACAAACTTGAAACTCAACTCGAATGTTTAGCTTTCCCAGACTCCGAGCTGCACCGGCCAAAGCCCTGCCAGACTGAGGGCAGAGGCTGGGCAGACAGGGTTTAAAGAGAGAAGTGGGAGGCTGGTGGGCAGGTAGATGCTGACCTGATGAAGCTCCATTATACCAGAGGGATTCTCAGCAACACACTGGCAGAGAAATTTTGTAAAGATTTAAAATCATCTGCTGAACAGAAACTAACTCTCCCCTTGTGTACTTTCTCTATCCCTGGAGGTTCACCTTTTCTATGTAATGGTTACATTATTGGAGAGGTGCTGTAGATGATTATACTTGGCAGACTAGCCTCGTAAACCTGCATCAGCCTCGACCACAGTAGCAAGCCAGAGGGGTAAGATAGCACACAATCAACTGAAACACAAAATAGACTTAGGCTGAAATCCAATAAGAGCTTCAGACTGGGGCAACACTTGTTTGGGGTGAGCTGGAGAAAAGAGCATCTGAAGTGTTGGCCAGTCATCAGTTGTTTCAATTGAAGACATTGTCAGAGATGTTAAGCAGGTGGGAAAAGAAAACAGACGCTCAAAGTGTGCATGGAGTTCAGTAGGTGTGCACCATGTGCATGCTCTCTCAGTGACAAACGGCAAGTTGAAAAGGGAATCAAAAATATCAACATCCAATCAAAGAGCAAGCTGAGCCTCGAGAGCCTGCCAAGGTTTGTAACGCTGTAACTGCTTAAGGATGTGGCGACATGTGATAACACACTGTGTTCCCATTCCCTTGCTATTAACACATGACCCTGCTTGCCTTGCAGTCAAATATATATAAGACACTTCCACTCTAACAAAGCTGTTAATGACTCAGTAAACCAGAGAATGGCAGTGAAGTAAAAAGTGATCTGTGTGGTGTGTACACAATCAGATAAGTCCTGCTCAATCAGATAGCATTAACTGAGCTGGAAGACAGGTTGATCATATCTGAAGACTTTATCAGAGAAGCCAGCTGTAGAACAAGTGTCTGTGAACAGCGTGTCTGCTTCTCCAATTGATCTGTCTCCAGAGGGCTATATCAGCACCCTGTGGTAATCTCAGTATGGAGCATTTGGCTGTCTACCACAGAACCAAAGTGGCCATAAGTCGACAAAAATAATCACAGCATATGCAACTGCATGTCTGATTATCTAAGTTCCCTTGATGCTGAAACTGGCACGGAGATAAAGCCGCTCTTTATAAAATGTGGCTGAGGGAAAAAACATTTAATGCCTTTAAAGCAAACAGTTAAGTCTATGACAGTATGGGGGACGACATTTTATAACATTTCTATTCCTATAAATTGGAGATAAATAATAGTAATAGTAGGAATCAACTCAGACAAGACAATGTGTTAGGCCTAATATGTATGTTGGTGATCAGAGTACTTCTTGCTTGCTAACATATTGCTCTTGATGACCACATAAGGCACAACCACTTTGTATTGCAAATTTTCCTTGGATACAAGAATTAAAAACAGAAATATTTAATAAAATATCTGTACCATTAAAGTGCAGTTTTTTCTCTATAGGTTCATATCCAATTGGCTGGCTCCAAGGTTCCCTGCTGCCACGCTCCTGGCGCTTAGTGAGAAATCAGTTCACCACACATGAATGAAATGCAGCACTGTATCCTAAAACAAGCATCAGACTGTGAAAAAGGGCTGAAGTTTTGCCACTTCAAATTTCAAGAGTTGCTTTTATTGGCATTTGATCTGAGAACTGAAGCAGAGTAGCATAATTGTGTACACACACAAATACACTAAATCGCCCTCTTCAACACCGCCTTCCCTTGGTCAGCGCTTTGAAGATGAGATTGCGCCTGACCCAAAACAACCTCTCCGGGACGAGTCCAAATAGAAAGCGAAACAAGATGGAAGTCCAAAACGTGCCGGTGAAGCTACAGCAATGTTTGATTAGCTGTGAAGGGAAGGTGCGGCTGAGAGGTGGTGGGAGTGTAAATGCTCAAAAAAAAATTCAGTTCAACCCACCTTTTAAACAAACACAAATATTTATATCAATTAATAGTCCAGACAGAAGAGCCGCAGTTTGTATCTGGATTATATCAGACACATTTTACGCCAACGAGGGTGTGTCTCAGACATAAAATATACAAGCGGGGAAGCAAAACCATTAAAAGGAGAGACTACTGTGCACCCTTCACACCATACTGTGTGTAGATGCTCCTGCTTGCTCACTGTCAGGTACAGTAAAATGCTCATCAACAGCTGCGACTGGACACTGAGACTCTCGTTTGTAAGCTTCTGCCAACACACTGCCGACAGTAAAAGCTTGTCACGCCATGAAAACCTCAGAAGACCAAGGCCCTTCCGTTGTCTTAAAGAGCTGACCCAAAACTACTGCTTGCAATCAAATTGACATCCTCTGTTGCTAGTAGTGACACCCTGCTAAACAAACATATCGAATGGTTTGGATGCACCTCTAGGTATGCTTCCCACTCAGCTATCTATTGCTCTTCTCCCTGTTACAGCTCGCAGACAGACTGACACTTAAGCTGCCACCATGCTGCATGTGACACTATTGCTGCAAGGATTCTTTCTGGTCTGGAGTCACATAGTTGTACATTCATCTACTGGTGTTTGAGTGTTTGCCAGGAAAATGCACTTAAATCTTAGACATCCCAGGATTAAAGAAGGCACATGGTAAACGAAAAGAGATCTATAGCAAGTAAAAAAAACAGTTCAGAGACTATGCACACTAAATAGGCTCATTTCTTGTGTTGAAACATATGACAATTAAAATAGCCTCACATAATAGAAACATGGCATACAAGAATTAACCATGATTAACTATCTCACTGTGCTTGCAGAATGACTTTCAAGCAAACCTAGCATAGTTGAACCGAACCCTAAACCCACTCAAAAATGCATCCAAAGCAGATTTGGAAACAATGTTTATCCTCATAAAATAACTTTTCCTCAGTGTGCAGAAGAAAGCACATCCCACAAAAACCTTCAAGGCTCAAGCATCACTCTGACAAAAGTCACATAAGCAGAGGTGCCAAAAGACACTACAGGCCACTTGTAGGAGTCAGGACTGTACATTTTCATTATCTGTAGCTCAAGTGCATGTACCTTGACGGGCCATGTCACCTCAAGTGGCCAAAAGAGTGCTGACGTCTGCAAGTCAATCTGAAGATTGCAAACCAATCACTCCCCCTATTGTGGACACAATATTGTAGCCTCTCCAACCTCAGAGATTAAACCACATGAGACCTCTGCATCACACTAGACTCACTCTAGCTTGGAGGTCAGTCTTAGCAGCTTGTGAATGTCCTGATTGTGATGAGCAGCTGGGTGGCATGTGAACCTGCAGACTGTGGGGAAACCAAGAGGCTCTGATCCTTTGAACCACACAGATTGCATGCTGCCTGTATATACAGACTTATGCATGTAACAATATTTTTTTGACTTACTAATATATAAGACACACTCCACGTTAAGATAATTTCAGTTTAAATTACACATCACCACAAATAGTCTCTATCATACATAACATCAGTAATATTTTGCAGGTTCCAAAGGACTAATATGAGGAGATATATTATATAAGTGGGCTTGCTTTTGCTTCTCAGTGTGGGAACCCACGTGTGCTTTTGACAGAAGCACAGAGTAGTATACAGCATTGGACAAAATTAAAGGGTATAGTTAGAATAGCGATTCAGCACATTAACACACACACACACACACACTAATATTGTAGTGTAAGCCAGCAAGTGACCCCATGATGTTAGCAGTGCGCTCTAGCTGAAGTGTCAGACCCACTGGCTCACCTGTGCCAGGTGTCTCCGGGACGCGATGCAGCGGACCGACCTGCCGCAGCTGGAAAGCGGTCCTCACTTCATGACAGCTGTACGAGCCCACGTCGATCACGTTCACGGCGAACACGACCGCGGACAAAATCCAAAAAGACCCGCAAGAGTTCACGCGTGGGCATATTCCTCGGGACATTGCCGCATCTCACGCCAGGTATCCGCGTGGATTGCCTACTGTAGCGTGGCTGCGCGTGGAAAACAGACGGCACTCAAGAACAAGGACGCGACGATGGCTTTAAACATCTGTTCACATTATTGTTGGGGATGGATGAGTGTGGTCGGCTCTGAGCAGAGGCTCGTGGGGTCTTCTCTTAAACAGAGGGAGACTGGTGTGGGATAGAGACAGGCTGTCCCGCGCGCAACACTTTGCAGTGGTCGGCTGTCTGCGCGCCTGTTTCCACAGCCTCGCGCACACTCCCCTCCCTTTCTGTTTACTTGAGCTGAGTGGCCCAACTCAAACTCTGAGCCATAGCCCTATAGGGACAACAGTTCAAATCCTAAACAATAAATAAACAACTCCCGTGGTGTTATTTCAACAAACAAAAACAAAATGTGCACACAGCATTGAAAGTTTCTGTTGTCTATTTGTAGTAAAGTGTGTGACAACATCACTGCACACATTTCATTCATCACATCGAAACCTCACCTTTCCTCTAACTTGTTTTTTGTTTGTTTGTTTGTTTCTGTAACACAATCAAAGATCTGTCCAGATTTAAGATGCTGAAAGCCACTGCAATAACTTAAGAGGACATCTGGGTCTCAATCTTCTTTATAAAGACTTAAAATATAATGCATAAATGGATTGTAGGTAAATATATTTTTTATCCCATCAATACAGACAGTTAAATAAGCATGTAATGAATTGTCTGTATATTATTTGATTTCCAGAGGATGGTGATTGTTGGGCTGCAACCACCCTGAGCTTAATGCTGCTGAAGCTGCACAGCAATAATTGTGATTTGACTCACTTCGCTGCCATCTAGTGGTTAAATGTTAAGTCAATTTTTTTTCCCTGATTTGTCACTAATATACAGTCTATGGTCATGCAGATCATCATATTCATTTTCATGGTGTTTCACACTAGAGGGCTTGAAGAGTTATAATAATAACAACAAAATCAGAATTAATTTAAAAATATGTAGTTAATGAACACAGAGAGAAGGCATAGAAGGAGGGTATACCCACTGTCTAAATTCTCCCCAGCAGATTACAAGGCTATATGGCAGACATTACCGAATCATTGTAAAAATTAAACTGACCTGCCATATTTTCCAATAAATGATTCAAGCAGCATGACATGCCCATATCAGGTTTGTAACACATCCAAATGTTTTACATTCTATTGAAAGTTTGTCACCACATTTCCAAATGTAACCCTATACTCTAGTGTATGGTTCATTTTACAGATTTTATGATAAATATTACCCTCTCCTGGACAGATACGGAACTACATCAGCAGACAGTCACCAGGTTTGCACAAATCTGCATGTTTACTGCCTGTTGTAGTTGGTGTGCATGTCTGCTACAGTAATGATTTCAATTCCTGATCTATTGGAAATTGCTTGAACAAGGAATGGCCTCCGTAACACACAAGTAACTGCTTCTACAATATGACCTTTAACAGGACTGACTTTAGCACTCTGTTCTTCTTCCAGTGGTTTAGATGCAAAAGTATAAGCTGGTCTCTTAGGAATAACTGAGGGGGGGGGTCACACAGTGACTCCACAAAATCAGGATTACCACAAAAAAACAACACCAAAAAAGGCATGAAGGTCACCAGCGCTTACATTGCAGCAATGAGGAGTGAGGACAAAGTCTGAGGTTACAAGCAGCCTCCTCAGGTTTGTCTAGTCCATGGGTTTAAATGATGGCAACCACAGCACCCTTTAACACTACATGTTAAATATAGTAAAGAGGTCTTTATCGAGCAATGCTTCCAACTGATTCTCTAAGTATTACAGATATGGAGCATCACTTTAATGCCTTCGCCCATGAAGTCTCTACCTACTACTGTAAAACAATCCAGTAGAGGGTGCTCTAGTGATTCTTGTACTACAGAGGTAAAACACACAGTAGCATTAGCATCTGTATAGGGAAGCCAGAAGGGGCCATAGCATTCTGTCAGAATACACTATATTGCCAAAAGTATTCACTCACCCATCCAAATAATCAGAATCAGGTGTTCCAATCACTTCCATGGCCACCGGTGTATAAAACCAAGCACCTAGGCATGCAGACTGCTTTTACAAACATTTGTGAAAGAATGGGTCGCTCTCAGGGAGCTCAGTGAATTCCAGCGTGGAACTGTGATAGGATGCCACCTGTGCAACAAATCCAGTCGTGAAATTTCCTCACTCCTAAATATTCCACAGTCAACTGTCAGCTGTATTATAAGAACGTGGAAGTGTTTGGGAACGACGGCAACTCAGCCACGAAGTGGTAGGCCACGTAAACTGACGGAGCGGGGTCAGCGGATACTGAGGCGCATAGTGTGAAGAGGTCGCCAACTTTCTGCAGAGTCAATCGCTACAGACCTCCAAACTTCATGTGGCCTTCAGATTAGCTCAAGAACAGTGCGCAGAGAGCTTCATGGAATGGGTTTCCATGGCCGAGCAGCTGCATCCAAGCCATACATCACTAAGTGCAATGCAAAGCGTTGAATGCAGTGGTGTAAAACACGCCTCCACTAGACTCTAGAGCAGTGGGGACGCGTTCTCTGGAGTGACAAATCACGCTTCTCCATCTGGCAATCTGATGGACGAGCCTGGATTTCGCAGTTGCCAGGAGAACGATATTTGTCGCACTGCACTGTGCCAAGTGTAAAGTTTGGTGGAGGGCCCCTTAGTTCCAGTGAAAGGAACTCTGAATGCTTCAGTATACCAAGACATTTTGGACAATTCCATGCTCCCAACTTTGTGGGAACAGTTTGGGGCTGGCCCCCTCCTCTTCCAACATGACTGTGCACCAGTGCACAGAGCAAGGTCCATAAAGACATGGATGAAAGAGTCTGTGTGGATGAACTTGACTGGTCTGCACAGAGTCCTGACCTCAACCTGATAGAACACCTTTGGGATGAATTAGAGCAGAGACTGAGAGCCAGGCCTTCTCATCCAACATCAGTGTGTGACTTCACAAATACGCTTCTGGAAGAATGGTCAAAAATTCCCATAAACACACTCCTAAACCTTGTGGACAGCCTTCCCAGAAGAGTTGAGGCTGTTACAGCTGCAAAGGGTGGACCAACATCATATTGAACCCTATGGATTAGGAATGGGATGTCACTTAAGTTCATATGTGAGTCAAGGCAGGTGAGCAAATACTTTTGGCAATATAGTTTATCAGTGTTATCCTCCTGGCTAGTTTAGAGGCAGTTCTTGCTCCTTCTGCGTGTAATACGCAACATCACCGACAATAGCGGAGAAAAAGGCTGTTCGGTCAAGTATATGCTATTGGAGCAAGCGGCAGACACAAGTTATTTCATTCAATGATTCTGAGGCAAATAGATCCAATCCATGATGTATCTTCCTCAGATGATGTATCAACCTCCAGGTTCAGTCCCCACGTACCTGGATGAAGACCTCAGCAATATGCTGAAGTTGGACGCAGTACATTTCTTTTTTCTCTGGAAGGCAAATATGTTTGCAATCAGTCTCAACACCTCAACATGTTTTATGTGAACAATCAACAAATCAAGTTTATAACAAAGATAATTGCAGTCTCAACAGGAGCTGAAGATTGGCCAGTGCCAGAACTATGTAGAATATCCTCAGGCAACTTTAAACATTTTCAAAGGAGTGCACACTATATTTTAGGTATAGATTGTTGCCTTTCTCTCCAAAAACAGATCCAAAGACACCTGGGAGGCTCGAATGTCAGAAGTGATTATTACGCACTATTATGCACACAAATGAACATAAACAAGTGCTGGAATATAAGGGGAACAAGTGGACACCTAGCTCTATGAAATCACCTAATTCACCTGTTTATATATGTGAATTTGTTGGTCCTCTAAAACCTATTGTCTGGTAGAAATCTGTAGCCTGAATCTCTTCTGTTACGGCCAGGAAAAATGAATGTCATGTTTCTCGTTGTAGCAGTTAGCAGACAACAAATAGCCAAGCAATACGAGCCAATGACTGAAAATAATGCTAAAAAAACAAGCTAACTAATGTTAGTAAACCAGCCAGTGTAACCTCGTGGCAATAACCGTTAATTTAAAATTCGTTTACCTGAGGTGAATCAGTTGAAACTACACTCCACGCTAGCTTACACTAGCTAGCTTACACTAGCTAGCTTACACTAGCTAGCTTACACTAGCTAGCTTACACTAGCTAGCTTACTGCTGGGTAGTTTTTACGTTCCAAACAACTCGGAGGACTGTTGACTGTCAAGTGAAAACTCAATTAAACCCTAATGCTTATCTGAACAACGTTTGTGCATTTATTATAATTTTCAAAAATTGATTTCCCCTAGTTTATAAATCCGAATTTGAGTGGTAGTGGCTGTACCTTTTTCCAGGAGGAGGTCGAAAAGTCCGTTTCCGAGTTTCCTGAAAAGCAGCGTTACTGTACCGCCACAGGTGTTGCCATCTTTGATGTCCAAAGTGAAGGAAGGTGAGTAACGGTAACTTCCTGCAGAAACGAGAGCTGTTACACTACTCTCCAGGTGGAAAAAAAGATGAAGTCACCATCACTTGTTATGTTAAAGTGACAACATTTAGGCCTAGGGCACCTTTACAGGGCTTCTGTATGACACGCAATCATTAAGGTAATATTTTATGGTAAACGCACATCTCAGCTAGTCACCTCTCTTTTATGTTTTTTTTTTTTTGCTTGTTTGTTTTTTTTTTGTTTTGTTTCACGCATCTTCAGAGGTTTTAATGCTAATATAGTTTTTTTTTCACAGCAGACATTTGGACATAAAGCAGGAAAAGCACAGTAGAAATTAACAGCCTTGTCAATGGTTAAAGTCAGGATATTGGCTATTTTATATAACAGATCTGTGCCTTACAAAGTATTCATTTTCCTCTCTGTTTATGACCTTTATGGCAGGTTTATTTAATACTTGTGCAAAAAAAAATGTGTGGAGTTTGAGGGTTTTGATTTCATTATATTAATATTTTAAAAAAAAAAAAAAGCCTGATCTGTTAAAATCCAGTTGGACTCAATGAAAATCTTTGATTAAAACAATGAACTCTTTCTTTATACAGAGGTTTACAGCGTACAGAAGACACCCCTGATGCTGCTGGTTCTGGTAAGGCATCTGCATGGTTTTAATGTTAGGATATGGATTTATTTAAATACAGTATGTCTAGAAAAGATGCACTTGAAGTGTTGGTATATTTGGTCAGCAGATGGCGCCAGTAACTTCCCTCCTCACTGGGACACCCTTGATGCTCATTTATGCAGGTTAAGTTTTTTCTAGTGCCATTAACATAGTTCACCATGAGGTCAGTAGGCAGTGACAAGGATCACACCTTTTCTGTCTGTGTTTGAGTCACTGTTTCCTCTCCAGCCAGTATAAACCTTATTTCAAAACTGAACATTTTTTATGAAATAGCGTAATCTCCAGTATCCTAGTGGTCAGCAACAGATCATCAGTCAGGTCTTGCATCCAAAACACTTACTAACATCTACTCAGCATGAAATTGTTTTCCCTGAACATCTGTCAGAAGTTCATGCTGACCTTTTTTGGTCATATGGTCATGAAGTACTGTTAGTTGTTGCGCTTATGATGCCAATTAATCCTTTGACGATGAAACGATGAAGTGGCTGCAGTAGTTATGGCAGGGGATCTTCGATCTGTGTCTGAGTCCAGTAGTTAGTAGACAATCTCCAGGGGCTTTAGCCCATCAGTTCTGGCCCTCTAAACTGGGTATTTAAGGGGCTTACAGGGGGTTAAACCCCCAAGATTGGAGCCCCCAACCGCCTGTTTGAGAGATTACACTCTTCAGTCTCCCATTTTCACCTCTCTGTCTTCGTGAAACCGCAGGAAGTGTGGAGGATGGTCGTTAGAGAGAGACATGCCTCAGCTTGTCATCTCTGGAGGGTGGAAGTGGTGATAAATGAGTTTGGAGAAGCTTGATTAATAAGATTAGGAACATTTACCACATGCTGTGCAGCTAAATTTGCATATCAAAAAATAAACATTAAATTGGATATATAAAGCAAGAAAGGAGTGCATACCTTTACAGTGTGCATGCACACATGAAATTCAGAGTGGTCAAATGTCTGCACAGTGCTGGTCAGAGCAGGAACCTTATGCTCCATTTCTCTCGGGTGGAAATGTGAGGAGTGGAAGTAAGCCATGCTGCATCTTTAATGAGAGTCTGACATCTTCAGTGCTGCTGTCTGACTATCTGTCCAGCTAGTGCCTTCTTCATTCTCACCTGCATGACACTCCCAGGGAGGACAGAAAACAGAACATGCCACTAAAACTCACAGACGCTTTGATGAATCTGAACTGCTACACCTCCCCCTCCTCAGAGGTAGGAACCATTTACAGTCTCAAAGCCAGAATAGGACAGAAAAAAATCACACTTAATGAAGCCTTTAAAAGTGGAGTCCTTGCTTTATTTATACTAAGAGGCATTAAAAACGCAACATTGTATTTTTTTCTATATTAATATAACAATAGACAAACAATAGAAAAATTAATCGACATGGATTCCAAATGTCAGTATCTTGTGTGATCGTCGTGTCCAGTCCATAACCTGCACATTATGTCTGTGCATAACGTGCCTGCAGGCGTGAGATAGTGCATCTGTGGACGCCAAAATGCCTGGCTACCCTCGCTTCGGTCATTCCGGATCTCAGCATACCAGTGGCCTGCTCCTCATGTTTGCTGCTAAGCGTGGCATGGTGACCGTCTGTGACAGCTTGCATTTTTCCTCCAGGTTTTTAAAGCCTTGACCAGTTGAGCTCAAATCAACAAAAGAACTCACTGAAAGCTTTCAAACAATGTCCTAACGAATCACACATGCAAAAACAGGGATTGGTACCATCTGCCACGTTAATTTATTGTTTGAGCTGAAAAATGTGGTTCCATAGTTTCAGTAGCCACGAGTGGTAGCAAACAAAACATTCTTTTGTGTACAAAGTAGTTGTATCCAATTTTATTTTACATTGACTTTGTTGCGTTTTTAATGCCTCTTAGTGTATAATGGTTCTATTTCCTCAGTGGCAGTTAATTGATTGGTGCAATGGTTTTCATAGACTCTTCATTAGCCTGTTACAGTGGTCGATCAATATGACGTCACATGCATGACTGAACCAAGTACCATGCGTCTGCTCCAGGGCACACTGGTTTGTATTCATAAACAGCCATTACTGTCGGCCCATAGGCAAGGTTATGTTACAGTATGTATGTATGTATATATATATATATATATATATATACACAATGTCTTTTCACAAACAAATCAACAACAGTCACTCAGCAAATCAGGTTTATCAATTTAACTGACAAAATAACATCATTATATATGTGTGTATATGTGTGATGTGTGTATATATACATATACATATATATATATATATATATATATATATATATATATATATATACTATATATATATATATATATATATATATATATATAGTATATATATATATATACACACACACACACACATATATATACTGTATATATAGGCCTACACATAGTACAATCATTTCATTGTCTACCTTCAGCTACAAATGAATTTAAATAGAGTAAAACATATTTTTAGTAATGTATTCAGGACACCCATCCTTGTTTTTCTGTCTGTAAGCATGCGTGCACTGAAAAGTTTCAGGCATTGGATCTTGTTTCACCCTTTATTCTGTCCCTGAGGGAGCATCCCTCACTGTTCACAAAACAAAGTACTGTTGTGCCCATAGGTGGAAACATTTGTTTAACCCATTCACCCCAGAGATTTCTTCACTGTCCGTGTTCATTGAACTCTGATGGGATCTAAACACTTCCTTTGAGATCGTGCACATGGGCTGTGCACTGAGGTCAGACAGGGGGCCCTTGTGTGTATGTGCATGTGCATGGGTGAGTGTGCTGAGCTGGTCTGGATGGAGTGACTTGCTTTGTGTGTGGTCATTCGACCACGTCCCTCACAATAGGCAGAGAAAGGGGGTGACTACCTTTTGACAGAGCATTTTATCTCAGTGAGATCATAACGATTGTCTATTTATGGCATGTGGCATGTTGTTATGAGAGCAGTGCTTGAACTGGGTGCAGAGATATGTGGTGTCGTTTCACCCTGTTTCACCTTTCCGATTCAAATCAGCCATCCCTTTTGATAGTCACATGTAAAACAGCACATTGGTTCATTCCAAGCCCTGCTGAATTGTGCCCTTTTTGGCTCCCCCTCCCCATGCTTTGTTTTTAACAACCCCATTATCCAGTTCTCTCCTCTGAACTGCCCACCACATGTTTACGAAAACAGTTTTTTGGTGCCTCCAGCATCCTTTTTTTCCCCCTCTCTGCGAGATAGAACCAGGGATGGGTGGGGAGGGTTAAGAGAAATGGAGGGAATGGTTGATGAAAACAACAGATCTCTGCTCCCTAATCCTTTTGTGTTGACGGTGTTAATCCATCCGAGCAAAATCCACTGCTCCCCCCACCCTCAACCCCTGCTTCTGCACCATATACCAGGCGCACCCACCACATAAACAACCGACATCACTACTGAAACCAATACTCATCCCCCAGACAGTCAAGCAGAAGTACACGGCAGCCGCAGTAGCCCCCTGACAAACAGGAAACTCAGGTTTAACTCTGTCCCTGCTCTCATACTGTTCATCTTTGTAGCCACTGGGAACAAGTCCCCCATCCTGCATGGCTTGCTTTATTTGTCTATACACACACATTTTAATCTTGCATCAGCATGTCAATATATGCTTATGTGTGCATGTGCGGTGGAAATTGCAAAGTATTGCTTTCCCCTTTTATCGTGTGTTTTGCTTTCCCGCAGTCTCTCCTGCTTGGTTTTGTTTGCTCTTTGTTTTTGCTGCTCCACATGTAACGAATGCACTTGAGAGCAACACGGTGCGTTCGCTGCAAGTGTTTTTAGTGTCGTGGTCTTGTTTACGAGCTGTAAAAGAGAGAGGGGAGGGAGGAGCGGGGGTGTCGAGGATAAGGCGGTGGGGGTGAACTGGAGCGCAGTGGTTGCCGGGGGAAGAGGAGGTTGCGTCTAATGAGGTCACACCCTGGCAACCGGGTAACTCCTCCCACTCACCCCCCCCACGTCTTTCCACTTGCCCCTCTACTGCGTGTGCCCACCCACTCAACCCCCCACCCCCACCACCCTCTGACAGAAAGAGCTCTCCGTGGTGCTGAAAGCAGAAAAACACACAGGCTCTGGTTACAGTGCAGCTGCAAACGGAAGGCAGACGAGACACGCGAGACAACAAAGAACAAAAAAACAAAAAAAAAACTAACTGGAGAGAGAGAGGGTATGAGTTGAAAATCACTCAGTGAGAGGAATAGGAGGGGAGGAAAAGGAAGGAGAGAGAGAGGATGACAGGAGGCTACAGTAGGCAGTGGGCGTGTTCTTGTTGTTGTGATCTATAGCTGGGAAGCCCGGTGTCATCTGCTTAAGCACAGACCGACTGTACAGACCTGTGCTGACGAGCAGGATAGAGGGAGCCGGCAGGAAATGCCATACCTGGAAACACACACCTCTCCACTTCACCTCAGCCTTCAGGACACTGCATGAGGATTCCTTTCACTTGTGCATTTTGTGAATTTGGACCTATTAAAGCAGAAGGAGAGACATTCTGGGAGAAAACACGCATTAGGAAGACCGTGAGTGCCTGGTCTGCAACTGCGAGGGGAGTTTGATGTGAGAGTGTTTGAGAGTGTGTGTGTGGTGTCATGCTTGCAGCGGCGGGTGCGGTCTGTTGCTACGCTGCGTCTTCCTGCCGCCTCTAGCATGTGCAGATGTATGGAGCAGTGAAGCTGGCACCCGGCTAGGAGTTTGTCAACGTCTGGCCTGGAGGGGGTCGCCTCTCCCTTTTCTGCCCAGGGGAGGTAGCATTGGGTTGGGCGCCCAATGGCCCTGCTCCCCTCTAGCACCAGCCTCATCCTGGGTCACAGTGACTCCTTCTAGCAAGTCAATCATTTGGACCATACAATGGATGGGAGTCTATGTGGATTTAAGTGGAATAGTGCATGGGTGTTCCAGCATAGTTCAGAGTTCACTAGCGTGCACTGGACTCATCAGGGGAACACGTTGGTCCACAAACCAGCAGGGACACAGCCCCATTGTAAGTATGCATCATAAGGCAACTCTGATCCATAAACCCACAAAGATACAGCAAATACCCATGCTATACACACCACAGTGCATGCAAAAGTGATTGTTAATCTGCTCACCTCCACGTAAAATTCCAAGATGCCCAAAAAGGCCCACCTGTGTGTGTGCCCTATTTAACCTTTACTTGGTTCACTGTACTGCACTGATGTGTGTGTGTGTGTGTGTGTGCGCGCGCGTGTGTATGCGTGCATGCCCATGTGTCATCAGACAATTGGCCTTGCAATCTTTTTGACATTGTGTCTCCAGAATATCCAAGTTGCCCTTCTCCTCCTGTGACATGGTTGCCTGGAAACAGAAATGGTGTGTCACTTTCATTTACTTTTAAAGCAAAGTGCACCTCTGTGTTCCAGCTGTTGCAGCCCATGTCAGCAGAGGAGAGAGGTGATGCATAAAATGCATAAAGTGAAGGGGAAAGAGTGAGAATGGTGAGAGAAGCGAAGCTTTGCTGATCCACTGACAGGCTTCGTAGAGATTAGCAACTAAGAATAGCATTTTACACTGATGAGTTATGGTAGGACAATCCAATGTGGAAGGCTTGGTTGGTAAAAACAGTGTGATAAACAAGCTGATTCTAGTGCAGAGTGCTGCTGTGGGCTTTCAGGGATTAGGCAGGCAGGCTTAATTCAGCTCAAACACTGTTTGAACTGTGCCTTCCCATTGCTGCACCCTTAACAGGCGAGTGCATCTTGTTTGCCTTCACAAACTAAGGTGCAGTTCCTTTGCACAGCTCCAGATCTCTTGCTACGCCTGTATAAGACCTGATAGTCAGAGGGGGAAAAATCTCGACACCACTTGACACCAGGATTCTGTGCCCTAGTTTGAACTCTGCTCCAAGATGGTGATTCCATCTGTTCTATTGGCTCTTATCAGTCTTCATCAAGCTCGTATAAACTCATGCTATGGAGTGTGGAGCATGCGTCGTAGGGAGTGGAAGATAAGCCCAGTGACCGAAGCATCACGTTGGACTTACTGATAGACAGACACAAGTTAGAGGGCCAAATGAGGATGACCAGACCATGGCCAGTCTCTCAGTTTGGCCATGCAATCTCCATCTGGCAACCACCCACCCCCCCCCACTTGCCCTTGCCTCCCTACACACAAACATACATACAGTTATCACAACCCCCTCCCCCTCCCCACGCACACTCACACTCAGTGCTTCTCTCACACACAAACAAGCATGAGTCTTAGGCTGATCTGAAAACACTGACCTACATAAAAAGCATGCACTGTCTTCCCTCATACCACTTCTCCAAATTCACGTTCGGCTGTTGCACATGGCACACACTTTGTTGCATGTAGTTGCACGGGTCTTTCAGGCAAATGCTTATTGTACACCCATGCACACATCATCAGCTGCTCCATGCTGTGTTTGGATCTTAAGTGGATGCAAACACATTATTCATACATAGGAGTGAATCATTTTTTTGTGATCGCACCCATGTGGATATTTCAATGAAGAGGCTTTTCCTCACAAAAACAGCCACACTTTGACATTGATGCTGACAGATGCAGAATCTAATCACAGCAGAACAGCTCCATAGGAGGTTATTTTTAGATCTTAAACATAAGATCAGTGATGCTATCCTCATATGCAAAACCACACATCACAGTCTAGTAAGAGTGGTTCATTTAATCTGTGTGGTTGGTCCCAGGAGTACTATATTTTCACATCTGAGCCCAGCACACAGTTGCAACTGCTGAAGATGAAAGCCCCTTTTTCAGCTTCATTCAGACACTCGCTTGGTTAAAGCCAATAATTTCAGCCAGGAAATGTGCAACAACAACTGAGAAAATGAACAGCCGCTGCTGATCCACAGGAACTGAAATTTATGAGAGACGGTGAATCCCTCGCCTGCTTGCATATTTCCATGTGCATGAGAATCTTTGTGTGTGCGTATGTGTGCACAGCAAAGCTGGAGAAAGATGTTGCAACCCCTCAGGGGAAAAGGTTTACTCCTGTGGACACATGACGCAATCTGTGAATCTGTCACAGGCTATGAACACCACAGCAACAGTCAGGAGTGTTAAAAACAACAGCAACACCACACAAACCCGGTAGTTATACATACTGTAGTTATGGTGCTGATGCAAGCTTGCTTCATCTCACTATAGCTGACCTTGAAAAACAAAGGTTGAGAGAATGATTACTGACATAACAACATGCTTGTTTTGCATGAAGGCCATTCTAGCAGTCCGTATTACTGGTAGTATTTTGTGTATCCATTTCTTTAAGACAAACAATCATAACTAATATTTCCTACGTCTCTTCATCAGAATGCCGTGGGAAACCTTGAAGGATGATGAGCTCCAAAGAGGAAGAAACGCTTCGTTTTTTCAAGTATGTTGAGGAGAATGGGCTGAGAGCCTACAATGGCCTGGTAGCTCAGAATTTGGACCACGCCAGGAATGAGAGAAATAGGACATTCCTGCAGGAGAAAAACGACAAGAAGCGAAAACAGGAGGAATCCATAAGGAGGTAGGATGAAAATGGACTCATTTTGCACAGAGATCCTATAGAATACATGCATTACGTACAGTCCTGCTACAGCCCACCAGCGGGCTTCTTCTCTGTAAATAAAAAAAACGTCACTGGGTTCACTTCTTGAAAAGGTTGTAAGGAATTGGGACAAGTGGCCAGAGGGTCCCTGCAGGAATGGCAGGTTTCTATATTTTGGGGCTTGCCACTGTGGACTGGTGCATCCCATGATCTGTTTAGGATAATGAATGTTTCACTTTTAGACTTGTCCTTGGATTAAGGTCATCACTGCTCCATTTTTGAGGTGGAGAGTGTTTCAAATTAGAAAGTGTGTTAGGATGGGAATGTGACATGTTAAGAGACTTCTGGTTGTGCTGTTGTGACTTCAGTATACCAAACTAACCAGTTTGGAAGAACATGTTCCAGCCGTGTAGATGTATCGTTGCCAAGAAACAGCCCTTAGAGTTTGTGAAAATTTGTCACATAAGCTGCTCACATGTTGTGATGAGCAAGAAGTTACAGCTGAGCTGCCGGGCGCAGGAACGCCACTGTGTGACATCCCGAAACTTGAGCGAATACGAGGCACGCGCTTACAACGTGGCATGTTTGTGTTGTGGGGTAGAATAGGGAGCAGTGAGTCATGGAGTCATCGGGGGATAATGGGACAGATGACGATATGAAATGACACCAAGAATTCTGTTGACACATTTTTGTTTTTCAGTGGTTGACAATGCTTTTGAGCTTTGCTTCAATAGTAACGAACATAAATTATAAGTATGCTTCAGGGACTGATGACTCACCTGAAAACGTATAATTTTTGCAAGTCGAGAAACAACAATATTAATTCTAAATTACTATCATGCTGTCTTTTTCATAGTAAAGTATAGATTACTCACATATCCTCTGTGAATTGGAAAGAGCACGTTAGTGGATGCTTATCACACCACACTATAAAGCAGTAGAGAAACACTTGTTTTCCACCTCCTGCAAACAGTTAATCTAATGTTGATCAGTTCTCTGTTGTGGGATGTTGCACACGATATTTTAGCAGCAGTTTTAGCCGCTTATCAGTTGATTACATTGATGTGAGTTGGGCTGTTTGTTGAGATGCAGCCAGATGTGGCTCTAAACTGATCAGGAAACACTTGCCACATTTCAAAGGGTCCTGGCTCTTCATAAAGAGCTGCCTCTCCACTGCTACTGTGATTGTACACAGATAATGTGTGTTACTGTGTGTTGCATGATCAAAGCTGACTTAGACTTCAACTTTATACCTCAGGCAACAGAAAGACAGCTAACTTAAAGTTCTAAAAAAGACTCCAAGATCTATCCTGGACTTTGTTTCATCACTTGCCTGTGAAATGTCTCTGCTTCCACTGTTATTAACCTTTTTTGATGCAGGCTTGCAAATTAACACGGTGAATGCGACAGGGCGATGCCTGAGGAAAGTGGCATCTACTGTCCTGCTATCATTCTGCTGTCTCTCAGCTGTTGCCAAAACTAAAATATTAATACGCAGTCACTGGAGGAAAAGTCTAAAAAAATAACTGGATTTTTCATGAGGCCTATAAGTAGGTCAATGAGACGACCCATTTTTACAGTAACTGACAGTGAATGAGAGCTAATGCAAGGATTCATGTGCGCGTTTACAAGCAACACGTGCTTGTGTACATGTGCATGCATGGACATGAACAATGGGAAATTAGAATAAGTCGGTGTGTGAGAAAGGCAGGAAAGAACAAATGGCCTCTGATTGTGTGAGGGTGAAAGAGCTTGTTAGAGCAAATGTGTTTAAGAGTTGGAGGGGAGGGGGAGTGCTGTAAGGGAGAGATTAAGTGTGAGCTCAGTTGCAGGAGATATGTTCTGCCTGGTGACAGCTGGAAGAGCCACAGGCCAATCAGATCAGCACGTTAGGTTTGAGTGAGGCGGGCCTTCCTGTCTGCTGCTATCTCACTCTTTCTTTTATTGTATTTCATCAGACGAAGTTATCCATGCAGACACACACACACACACAGATTGCCACAATTGTCCTTAAACATGCAAACATATTCATACACACACACACACAGACCTCAAACACACCACACCCATACATTTACTTATATTTACATAGGCTTGCAAATTTCTAACGACTGCTTTCGCTCTCTCCACCCTTTGTGCACACATGCACGTATTCACGGACTGATGTCTTTTTTTTATGCTCAAGATCTCCTTTGGTGTTTTGTTGGTTTCTGGGATGATGTTTTTCCCATCGCATGGTGTCACAGTGAGAGAGCCAGAGCTGCCCAACGACAAGTCAACTCCAACTGGTCCAAGTGCACCTGTGGTCTGTCCTCCAGCCAATTGCTGGGCAAATATCCTATAAATAATCCGGTCACCACCACTCCAGTTACACCCACCCATACAACTCACATAGCCCATGTATATATGTGCATTCATGCACACACAGCAGATGCACACACTCAAAACATATGAGAGGGACAGGCAGTTGACACCTGTGGCTGAATGCCATGGAAGATTGTCTACTCTTTTCAGATCTTTCAGTTACAGCAAGGGTTGGCAGACTTCAATACTTCTGTAGCACCGACCAAAAAGCCCAGATCCTATTAGGTGTGAAAAAAATGAATAATCTTTTTGTGCCAAATTCCAATACCTAAGTGTCTGTGAGACATGCGTACAGATGGCACTATGGACGGATTCACACCGATCCATCCCCCCACTTTCCCAGCATAAGCAAAACAGAGGATAAATGTCATTGCAGCAGCATTGGGAGCCCGGTGTTTGTATGTTTAGACCCATGGTGCATTACAGTTGTACACAACTACTGGGCTTTCAAAGCTCCAAGTCAGAATTTACGTCAGATCTCCAACTCAGAAAGTTTGATTAATCTTACCAACCTGGCATAGAATTAGGGTTGAAATCATAAAATAAGAAGTATAAATATAATAGCAATATATGTGCTTTTTTCCATAATAGTTACTAGCCTTCAACATTTTCTCAGCGATGCCATCTTTCCGCATTTTCTAATAATAGCAGTTTTTCTTGCAATATTTTAACCAAATATTAAAAAAAAAAACTATCCTCTCGTCACTTGAAATTTTAAGATTAAATTCTTTCTCCCATTTACCCTTTAGCCATTTAATGGACTTTGTATCATTACTGTTCAACCGTTGCCACAATGATTCCAATGCTATTATTTTATTACTTTTTTTATTATGACCTTATATACTTTATTATTTGTTTGACGTCTTTTGATTTAGTTAAAGGTCTAATTTCAACTAAATGTGTTATAATGTGTTACCAGATCATATATTTCTCCTTCCAAACACACCAAGATTTTCCTTTTGTTGTCCACTGCTTATATCCCTGTCATGGTTTGAAATTATTATTGTAAGCTAGCCATTTTAATTTATTTATATATTTCAGAAGCTTCTCTATATTCAGAGCACTACTGACTGAAGTTGCTGTCCCACTGTTGTCAGTCAAGCTTCTCCTCACTTATTCTTGACATCAGCTTTTGTTGCACCTGAGTGTGTCCCACTGTCCCAGCCTGCACTCATACAGAGGTTACAGCTTCGCCATCCAACTGATGGTGCCATCATTGCATTTTGTTCTTCCTTGTTTAAATTTCTGTATCTCCTGTCATATTTTCAACTCAGTTTTTGTTACTTCCCACCTGACAATCCTTTCAGATACAGCCTAAACACGCTTAATATTTTAATAGACAATATATATTAATAATGATCTCTACTTTCCCCCATTTGTTTTCTTTCAAATAACTCACCATGACTCAACAGGTTGCAGCAGGCACCTTTCACCTGTTTCACCACCGTCATCGTTAAACAAAATGTAATGTGGCTATGCTGTGTATGAGATGTGCACGCTTTATTATTAATGTGCGGCAGTAGCTGGTTTTGTGTCTGGTTTCTATGGGTACCCTGTTGCTAGGCGAAGTTAAACCCCTGACCAATGAACCCACCCCACCAAGCACCTTCTGTTCAGCAGCTGGTCGGAAGGGAGTCAGAGTCAGCAAAGTCACACACTGAGGGGTTACAATCACACGCATATGTTACATACACTTCCATGTGTCTGCACACTCACACAAGATAGATGTTTGCGAATTCATGGCACTTGTGACATTAAAGTATATTATGACTGATATGAGGATGAATATATACATCAACTGCAGAGATCAAGTGTGTATAGACTGCATGCTTACCATGCCTTTTGTACAAACCATTTACCCCAAGTCAGATATTGAGCTCATTCGCACAGCTGTCCACACTCATATGGTAAATGGCCTTGCATTTTTATAGCACCTTTGTAGTCTTCCAATCACTCACAGTGAACAATACATGTTAGCATTTGCCTATTTACACACTGGAAAGGATGCCTCTGCTTGCAGAGTCTAATCTAAATAGTCACACATGCACCAATGGCCTGAGCTCACTCGTGGACAGGAAGAGCTAGGGATGATCGAACCACTGATTTTCTGATTAGTTGGACAACCCACTCTACCTCTGAGCCAAAGCAGCATGTGTACACACACACACACACACACACACACACACGTAGACAGCCCTCTTTTCCCCCCATCACCACACTCAGACATCATTAACGCTCCATTCAGGCCAATCGTCCACTGATAGGGATTGATCGTGTCCAGGCGGGGTGTTGTTGTGAGCGGCATCGGTCATATCCAGGGTTAAACTCAAATCAATGCTTAATGGCACTTAACACGCCTGTTATTGTTAACTCATCATTTAAGCCACTTGCACACAATGAAATGCGCGCACGCACACACACACACACACACCACGATGACTCTGTTTGTCAGGTTAAGATACGTGTTGTGTTGAAAAACCTTGATAATCTACTCTTTATTAAGATTTTTGTATCCAGTTTCAGCCTCAGTAATGTGAAAATGCAGGACTAAATAGTTTCATTCTTTTGCATCAGAACACAAAATATTGTATCATGTTTTTATGATCAATATTTATAATATATCTCCTTGACCCCTTCTCTCTCTCTCTGTCTTGTTCCTTACTTTTCTTCCTTGTAGGACAGGTGAAGACATTGCAACTGAAGGCAAGCACTTGCGTATGGGCTCCATTACCATGCCGGACCCCCAGGAACGCATGCCCATGCCCCAGCCGCATGCCCTCGCCTGTGGGCAGGGCTTCTCTGTGCGCTCCCAGTCCCTCCACTCTGTCGGAGGTGGGAACAGTGGGGGTGGAGGAGAGGAGGAAGTAGGAAGCCCGACCTCTAGGAAGCAGCCCCCACCCAAGCCCAGGAGGGACCCGGCCACCAAGCTGAGTATGTCGTCTGAGGCGGTGGACCACAGTCCCACGTCCACCTGCCGTGGGGAGAGATGTGACGGTGAGTGGTGGTGGCACTTCACACCAAACTGCTACTCTATATATAGCTGCTTTCTGCAGTGCCCTCCTCAACACTGTTTCTCCTACAATGACATGACATCTCGCTATTCACCGCATACTTCACTCAAAGTACCATTGTAGCAGATTGATTAAAAAAAGAGCTATAAGTACAATAGAGTTAAACCTTGCTTAACACATTTGCACTACCAGACAGCAATAAAAATATGCATGAGCTGTAGTTAAGTGAACTACATATGAAGGAATGCTTAAATGAGCCGCACTACTCTGACTAGTCGGGGCACAGTTTGCATGTTGTGTGATGAAAAAGTCCTTTCTTAGTATGTCTGAATGACAGTGAATCAGTGTATTCATATTTCAGAATGATTAAGAACACAGGCTAGAGCAGTGGTGGATACCAAGATCTAGTAAGAAATGTTGGAGGATTATGAATAAGTTAGAACTTCATATGACTTTTCATGGTGCTCATTTTTTTCCTACCAACATGTTGAGCCTGGAGTCAAAGATTCATAATGTAATGCATATTTATCAGTTTTGTGATGCTTTAAACATCTGTGTGTTAGCTGTTCATTCAGGAATTTAAGTGTAGTGTAAAAAAATGTCTGTACGCAGACACAGTTTTATAATTTTGGCCTATATTTGCTTCAGATGTTTTAATTTTACTCCCAGACTTTCAATACTGTCCCAGTTTCTGTTGCTGAGAATAATGTCATGATATCATTAATATATAGTAAGACATTCTTTGCATTAATTTGAAGCTCCAAAAATTTCAACCCCGAATATGGTGAAATAAAGTTATGGATAAAGAAAGTTATTGGTGACAGTTCTCAAAGCTGTTTTCACCGCAGACAAATAAGGCTTGAGTGTTTTAACAGTTTTATAGCCACATTTAAAGTCGATTTAGTTATACAGTATTTTCAACAGGGCAAATTCCCAATAAAGGACAAACAATTCTCCCTCCAGTTAAGACTGACGAGGCCAACATTTAGAGATGCCTTAATCAAGATGCAGAGGAAGCACCCTGCAGTAATTTCTGTCAGTTTTCTGAAGCAAAATAAACAAACACAATATGCCTGTTTGACCATGGATGAAAAATACGACATAATTATAGTACATCATCTCAGTGCGAAAAGCTTTAATGAATACGAGTGGAATTAATTGAGCAAAAGTAATGTTTCCCTCAACGAGCTGCACTGCTGTAGCAAATGAACGCAGCTTTATTAGAAACAGAACATGTGCTGTGTACAAAGAAAAACTAACAAGCTCTGGGAAAATCCAACTGACATCTAGAGTATAATCATCTTTGATGCAGGTGGCTGTGATATAGAGGTTGCAGGAAGCTTTGACTCCCATTTCATTTTGGATGCTTCGTTGCCAACGTGATGTTTTAGGGAGCCGCCTAGCCTGGCTCAGATTGGTAGAGATCTTGATGTGTGCACACAGATCTTCCTGGGCACCACGGCAACCATCCCACAGAAACAAGACCCCCTGCAGCCCAGCCAATCACAGGATCACCGAGCAGCTCGAGCCAATGGGGCTCTAGAGATGCTGGAGTCTGAGGCGTCGCAGCCAATCAGAGCGAGAGTGTGGGGGTGTCCCTGGCTGAGGGGAGGGTTGCGTGTTCTGTAGCTGGCGCTGTAGCGGGAAGAGGAGGAGCTTGTCAGAGTAGAATTCATTCAGGAGGAGCGATTGACCTAGATTCGATTTCACCAGGAGGAGGAGGGGGAGGAGGGGAGAGGTTTTGTGGGTAAACACATCCGCTGCAGGGGGGAGGGGTAGAAGAGGAGAGGAGAGGGAGTATGAGGTGTTTGCAGGGACAGATTCATCATCAGCATCTCTCGTTCACCGTGCCATGATGCATTTGGTCAATCAGGAGAGGTACAGTTACACTGCTGTGTGCACATCACATACAAACACAAAGAAAGAATATGAGCATCTATTAACACCTTATTAATGGTAATGAGGAGGAAGTAGAACCAGAAGGGCCGTTTCACCCTCACTTCAAATTAGCATCATCAGCATCCACTTGGGTGGAGTACAGAGTTGTGTTTCATCTGCTGGATTGACCGGACTTCAGTCACTGCTTTCTCTCTAGTCGTGTCCTTAATTTAAATAAATTATGTGATGCTATGCATTCATATGAGACAGAAAAGAAGGCAGTCACCTACATATAGTTTGATACCCTTTTGTGTGGTATAAAATGTGTATATTCCTGTCCTAATTTCCCTTTCTGAATGTGCATGTGCATTGTGCATGCATGTAGGGATGGTGGTGAGTCATACAGTTACAGGAAGCACTGTATGCGTGTGTCCAGGCCATCTGTCATCTGAATTATTGAAGGTATAAAATCTGCAGTTTTAAGATTTCAGACATGGTCCAGCTCTTAACCATACTTATCCCCTCCACCTATCAGAGAAAGGGACACCATCTCCAAACATGTGCCCTCGAAAGACACAGTGAGCAGCTCAGTGGTAGCGGGGTGGCATTAGGACCGCACTGTACTGTAGTAACTGATCGACGTGAACACTGTACCATCAGCCTCACTGCACCACATCTAAAGAGATTCACACTGCAATGCTACGTCACCACTATCATAGAGAAGTTCCACAGTGTGTGTGACCCAGATACTATACTCACATACTGCTCCACTGCCGTATATGTGACCTAGAAACATGCATATGCCTCAACCATTCCCACATATCTGACTCAAGATATTGCTCTCAGCTATTCACGTTGACCTACATCTGACCCACAAAAAGCAGTAGACATTATCTTAAGGAAAGGGGAAATGCCATGCTCCTTTCCAGATTCATACTTACTAATCACAGGATTTCTGCAAACATTTTTACCTGGTTTAATGCTCAAAAAACATTATTTTCTCATACTATGTGTCTCAAACACCTTTACCACCTGTTTTTTGAAATGCCCCTCCTGAAAAAGTCCTGATCTGCTCTGATTGGCTGACGATAAAAATATGGTGCACCTTTGCAGAGGTAGTTCCCAAGTGACATGGGAAGGGGAGCCAAATCTGAATGGCTTGTTGAATCACATGTTTTCTGGTCCAGGCAACCCACAAAAAACTGACTAGGTTGCTTTATTTCAGTTCCTGGGTTGGTAGGCGATCCCAATACCCAAATGATTTGTGTTTACTGTCTTTTTCTCTTTCGTTTAGCAGCTCAAGGATGCAGTGAGGACTGCAGGAGGGTGCCGCCACCCAAACCTAAGAGGAATCCCAACACACAACTGAGCGTTTCCTTCGATGAGTCTTACATCAAGAGCCACGGAGGCAGTGGGATTTGCCCATCCAGACCCCTCCACTATGTCACCTCCCCCTGTGAACGCAACTCCTCGCCTCCGCAGAGTGATGAGAGCCCTACGGATGACTGCGAAGACGAACCCGTCTACATAGAGATGGGTGGGATTGATGTCGGACCGCGAGAGCCCTTGAAGAGTGAGGATGAGGAGCCAGGAGAGTCTGTGTACGAGGAGATGAAGTACCCAGCTCTGGATGATATGGAGTACCGCACTGACCCTGTGGGATGTCGCTCGGCGTGCCCCACCCCAGCACCCTATGACCCTGAACCTCTCAGTCGCTGCTCCACGCCTCGAAACATTCCACTCTGTGACATTCCTGCACCCTTTCCCAATTTACTCACCCATCGGCCTCCGCTGCTGGTGTTCCCACCGGCTCCGGCCCAATGCTCGCCCAACTCAGACGAGTCGCCCCTGACCCCTCTAGATGTAACCAAATTACCCATGCTGGAGAACCAGTCCTACAGCAAGTCTCCCACATCGTCCACGGAGCCACCCTCTGCACACATCCGTAGGGAGCTCACTGCCACCCCAACCCTCACCGTCTCTGGCCGCTCCTCTGCGCCTCCTCTTCCCTGCACCCTCTACAAGTCCTCCTCCTCGTCCTCCTATCAGCGCAGCCACTCCGCTTGCCCATCGCCCGTCAGCATGGGACGCTGTCTTACCCCTCTCAGCCTCATGCGTACACCTCCCTTTGACGCTCCCATGCCGTTCCCCGGGGGTCTGCCTCGGAGCGCCTCTGCCACCCCTCACGGCAAAGGCTCGCCACCTCAAGACGCTGTGGGTCGACTCCACGGGTCTATGCAGAATGTGTCGACAGGGCGTTCCCGGACACCCACCAGCCCGCTGGATGAACTAACTAACCTGTTCACAACAGGAAGAAACATGCTGAAGAAAAATGCCAGCGGCAGGAAGTCTAAAGAGCCTGGAGAGAGTGAGTCATTTCACACATTTGTGTCCTCGTATTGCAGTGTGGTGAAACAAGGGGCACAATCACATGCTCGTATTTATTTATGTCTCGTTGATTCCTCAAGAGTGAAGCCAGCTTATAACTGCATCTCCTTTTATAAATCGTACCTTGGCCTGGCATGCACAAATCCTCATTTCATAAGATAAACTGGTTTAGTTAATGAGAAAGCAAGCCCACCAGCACTAGAATAACAAGCAGCAGTAACATCCCAGAGCGTCTATGGAAGACATGGACAGTGTCAGTGTCTGAATGCTGTGGTTTTAAACTCTGCAACAAACACAAATATGTAGTCTTCAGTTTCCTAATCAGTGAAACTCGTCCCTGTTCTGGGTTCACAAGTTTAGCCCTGCTAAATTAGGAGGCAGTGCAGCGAATGCACCACTTTTACGGTCCCATGCATGATGTTCGTGGTGCTCTCTAGGCCCGACGAGCAAAGTCTAATACAGATCGTATGATTTAATCTGAGGGGATTAGAGATTAAAGCGGACAGCAGGGCCCTCAAACCTACTCATGGCATTAGGCCATCAGGCAGCATTACTTTTAAATATGTAAACATCATGTTTAAATACAGATATCTATGCCACAATCAAGACTCTGCCAAAATGTATTCAACTGTGAAGGCAAACATGATTTGCTCTTTATGATATAAATGGAGAAGTTTGTTAAAACACTAAATCACTTATATTCATATTATCATATGCTATCATATGGTGAGTCTGGTGCCAGCAGCATTATCAGTCTGTCACAAATTAACATTCTCATGCTTAATGCAACTGTTATTTTTTGTGTGTTAAGCTTGAATATTTGAAATCCGTAAATGCATAAGTTGCTGGGTGCAGGCAATAAACCAAATCAGCATGAGTATGTTTCATAAATGCATGAAGGATAGTTCACATAGAGGCATGTCATTTGACAAGGGTTTCTAATAAATTAATATAGATCATCTGATGATTTAGAGTGAGGTTTGACATGAAATATAACCCTATAGTTGACATATAATTCTCCAGAGTGAAGCTCAATATGAAAGAATTGAACAAAAAAAACCCTCCAAATCTCCAAAACAGAAATATATTGTAATCCATTTTGTACATAAATCATAAATCAACCAAAAAAAGTCCACACATCCATTCTTACTCAACGCTCTTAGCAACTACAACATAGCAACAGTGAAAGGAGGAGAATCCTTCTTTCTTATTTGCAGATTCCCTCCTCGTGGGTAATGCAGCCAATCACAGCTCAGCCGGTCCACAACCGAGCAATGAGCTCCCCGACGGGGAAAGCTGTGGCTCTGAACTCAAATCTGCACCTGATCAGAGGATATCAGATTCTTTTTTGGGTCCAATCAGCACATACTCTGCTCACGATTGAGCCAATCAGGTTGCTGTAATGATGTAGATGGGGGAAGTGGAGACGATATATGATTTCTTGGTATTTTGACTGGGTTGATGCGTCAACTGGTGCACATTTGCCGTTTAATCCTGTGATTTCTATGTACAATCTACTTTAATCTGTTGAATCTTGAATCTGTTGAATGGCTGGTTTACATGATCAAGGTGATCAGATCAGTTTAGATGATTGAGGGATGCATTGAGGTCCCAGGAAGTGCAAATGATATCTTACCAATGAGCCCTTTGTTTGTTTATGTTTTCTATATGTCAAGTGAGCGCTGGGACTGACAAGTCGTGTGTGTTGCTCTTGCTTGTAATGAACACACAAACCTAACACAATGATCGGGGGTTGCTTTTTTTCTCTCTCCTTTTTGGAGGTGATAGAGGCAGCAACAGCTCATCTGACCCACTTACTAACTGGTTAATCGCCACATTCCCTCTCTCTCGCTCTATCTCTCACACACACACACACGCACACACACACACACTAAAAAGTCATGTATGACACGTAACATGACAAGGAACAAGCATGAAAAGGGACGCTTGTGCATGGCACTGTATCTTAAAGACCATATAGAAACCACATAGAGGCACAGTCTACATGGAAACTAATCATGATGCACATATATTATTTGTGCAGTGATGATCTAGAATGTCTTATAGAGCCTTGAATCAGTGACACACATACAGTTCCATATTAACGTTTTTTATGCACAAAGGTGGGAATATTATATGCAAGAAGATGTAAGAACTCACAATGTAGTTGTACATGTGATGTCAGTGATTAATATTTTAAACTATGTTTTATACTGGTAACGGTGGCACATACACATACACACACACACACACACACACACTGAATCATCTAACTCCAATCGGTTACTGCAGATATTTCAGTGAGCAGTGAGTGACATCTAGAGGAAATATGATGGTAGTGTAGTAAAAAAAAAAGGATTTTCTGGAAAAAATATATTAAAAAAAATATATAAATCTAAGTCTATATTTAAACTTTTTTTGAATATTTTCAATGTATTCTCAACAATATTTCTTTCCCCTTTCTTCTCTTACAGCCGAGTCCAAAAGCAAGTCTCATAGTGAGTCCAAGCGTGAGGGCAAGGAGCGCCATGGTCATGGTCACAGCAAGGAGTCCAAGCGAGATTCCAAGGATCGCCACAGCAAAGAGTCTTCTCACCGGAGAGACAGAGACAAAGACAAAGATAAAGAAAGAGGAAGCAGTAATGTAGAGCCACTTCCTCACCGACGCAACAGTAAAGACCGTACTTACAGCTGTGCAGATGTGGCCCCTGTTCGCAGGGACAGCAGGGACCAAGGCTGCAGCAGTGTAGAGCCCATCCCATTGATAAGAAGAGACTCCAAGGATAGAGGGCTTAGCAATGGTGACCTGATGCTGAGGAGAGACAGCAAAGATCGCGGTGGTGGACATGGAATGGAGTCTTTGTTGAGACAGGACAGCAAAGACAGAGACAGACTGCTAGATCAGCCACCTGAGCTGCTACCAAGACAAGACAGCAAGGAAAGGGCAAGAAACAGTGTGGACGGCAGACATGAAAGCAGAGAGCGACTGCTGGATCAGCCACCTGAGCTCTTACCAAGACAGGATAGCAAAGAGAGAGCCAGGAACGGTGTGGACTCAAAACATGAAAGCCGAGACAGGCCGCCTGAGCTTCTTCCCCGACAAGAGAGCAAAGACAGAGCTAGAACTGCAGCAGAATATAGGCATGAAAGCAAAGACCATCATCCTGATTTGTTACCGCAGCAGGATATTAAAGAGAGATCTAGAAATGACGTGGAACACAGACACGAAGGTAGAATAGACCAGCCGCCTGAGATCCTACCGCGACAAGAAACATCCAGAAGCACCAACAGCAAGGACAGGGTTGGCTACAGTTCTGAATCCAGACATGAGGGCAGAGATCGGAGCTGCCACAACGGTGGAGACCTCCCTCCTCCTCCTCTGCCCAGGCAGGACAGCAAAGACCTGAGCAGAACAGGGCTGGAAGTGAGACGGGACAGCAAAGACAGAAGTCTGAATGGATCAGAGCAGCATCACTATGATGTCAAAAGCACAAAGAGCCCCTCTGCAATGGAGTACAGGTGTGATAGTAAAGAGCGAGGATACAGGTCAGACGGCACACCTAGGCGAGATAACAGAGCAAACTACAGCCCAGACCAATCAAAAGCACAAGAGAGGAACGGCAGCACAGCGTCAGGGCAGCATTCATCTACGACGACGCCTACGCATCACGGGAGGTCATCTGGTAGTCCGCCAGTGACCACAGGAACAGGAAATGGTGAGGGTTAGAACATCAAAATTTATTGGAGAACCTTTATATATGTGAGTTCTTATGACCAAACGTGTGATTGTCCCTCCTTTAATAGATATGAAAGCAGCACCCAAGTATGGCCGCTCACCTTCTATGCCCGCGAACCCTTCCCCGATGGGAACTCCACAAAGGAAAGCAGCAGAGACACATCAAAGTCAGGTATGCAGATTTCTCCTACACTCATATTTATAACAGATCCCAGTTACTCCAGTGACATTTCTGTAAATCTCCTTTTCCTCTGTGTGAGTTGAGCTGATGTAGAAAAAAATTGAATTGTCCCTTTTGTCCTGATTGTATGTCCTTGTGTGATCCAATCAGTGCAATGAAATTGACAAAATTGACTGACAGTAAAATCTGATCAAACTATAGTACGCTCCATCTTGATAAAGCACTTTTGTTTTGTGTTTAATCTCTCAGTAAATAATTGTCTTTGGTACTCTGAGTGTTGTTTAGTCATGAATAGTTATTTCATAGAGAAAGAGACACAAGTTGTTTCCACTTCCCTCAATTCATCGACTACTGCCCCTCAGATGCCCCAGATGCCGTGGATCTGCGGAGACACCACCATGCTGGAGCAGATCGAGAGAAAACGCACGCTCTGCATGGAGATCCGCTCCAGGCAACATCCACACCTGCAGAGATCTCTGGAAAGGCCTCCTCCTCCTCCTCCTCATCCAGACAGGAATGAGGAGCGCAGTCAGTGCAAGCAAGAAAGTGCATCTGTCCTCCCAGGCTGGGGGAAAAGCAGCGGGGCCAAAAAGATCCGTCCTCCCCCTTACCCCACACAGAAAACCGTATTCTGGGATACGGCCATCTGACAGTAATAGCACACTTTACACCTCCCTGCCACACAACCCCCAGTTACCCCCTCCCTCTGTCCTCTGGGCTGTGCTGAGTCTCCCCTGCAGCATCAGGGGTGTCAGGACAGCCAATAAGAGCACCGGGCGGATGATACTCGCTGATGTCAAAGGACAATGGTTACCATAGCAATATTTCTGCTTGTTCAGGTTGTCATGTTTTCTTATCATCACTGGTGATATTTGATATTTTTCTATTTCCTGTGACTGGATTCTTGTAATATAATTAGTAGAATAGATATTTGATGAATAGATATTTTCTAAATGAGATGGGGATTAAAAAGCAGCTTAAATGATGTATAGTAGATGTAGACGCAATCTAATGTTTGTTTTTATGTTCTTTTTGTTTTGGTTATTTTCCATTTTAAATCATAATCTATCAATACTTGTACTGTAGAAGCATAATTTTCTTATGCCCAGCTCTTTTTTTTGTGCTCAATAGCACCAAACTGAATGGACTATTCAATTCTGTCTATATATACTTTACATTTTCACTGTTGTATTGTAAGACAAGGAGTTAACGTCAACGTGCTTTAGATTCCAGCACCCTCCATGCCACTACAGTTTGTTCTAGAATGTACAACAGTTGGTCCTAGAACAGAAACAGGAAACTCTGTGTGCTTCAGTTTGTATATTACAGTAAGAAGCTGTGTAGTCACTACTGTACGTCAAAGCCTTTTGAAGCGGTTTTTATAGGAAATCCTGTTGGCTGGCATGTTGTAGACGACAGAGAAAGTGTGAATCGCTGTTTTCTAAGAAACACTATGAGGGTGGGTTGGGGAGGTAGTAAATTAGAACATACATTATTAACAATATAATTTCCAAAAACCAGCCAAAGCCTGTTAAAGCGAGATATGGGTGTGGTTGCACTTTGGACGGATGGTTAATTGAAATGGGGTTGGTGGCAATAGCTGGCGAGTACTAGCGTCCTTACTTTGCCACACACACTGCGAGCACCACGACACAGTGTAAATACTTGATGCCAACGGCCAGCCCGTACAATCAACACCTGAGCTTTTAGAACATTTCTTAATTTTACTGCAGATTATAATAGCCATATGCACTTGCTTAAGACTTAACTTTCAAGATTATGCTTATATATATATTTTTGTGTTATTAAAGAAAAAGATAGCTGTGCCATGTAGGTTATGAAATTTATTGGTGGGGAGGTAACGCCACAGTCATCTGCGATTGGTTGTCTCTGAAAAATATTCCCAATTCAATTGGCTGGCAACCATTTAGACATCAAATCATTTCAAGGCATATTCCGGTATTTTACACTTTAAGCCCTCTTTCTAGGTTGCCTAGGATACAAAAGAGTGGTTGACATTGAAATTTTGAACATTGGTCCTGTCTCAGGTTTTTGGCTCGTTTAGAATCGGCTGTGCCAGCTAGCTATAGGCCAATGCAAACCTGTCCAAAACAACCCCTAAACATTCGTTTTAAACAATGTGCAACTTACCGAGTGGTTCCTGGTGTTCACTGATGTTTCATGGCAAATATTGAAGTGAAGCACAGCTTCTGTCATGTTTTATTGGGCATTTGTAAATCCCATTGATTTCTGTAGGAAGACTCAGTGCACGTTGATATTACTCTGTCACTGGAAATGGAAAAGGGGCTACTTACGTTGTTGTAACTCTTTGGCTCGCCTCACCTCTTAGTTGGTTTGCCAACCGCCATTAAACCCCAGAGAAGAAGAAGAAGTAGTTCTGCTCAGGTCTACCAGAGACACTGTTCTAATGTGCTTTATCCCTTTATCCCTACCGGGTTCGAATCCCCTTATCCAGGATTCAAACCCGGTACCTTCTTACTGTGAGGCGACAGTGCTAACAACTACACCACCGTGCCGCCCCCGAGACAGGACCAATCTTAAAAATTTCAGTGTCAACCACTCTTTTGCATCCTAGGCAACCTAGAAAGAGGGCTTAAAGTGTAAAATACCGGAATATGCTTTTAAGGACCTATAACACGGCTACAGCTCTACCCAGTCAAGCAGACAGGGGTTGCACATCAGCCTGCAAATATTTGAAGCTTTGTACAAAAAGAAATAAAATCTGCACTACCCATCATACTCCATTACATTTAATCAGGCTGATTCCATATATGTCCCTCTCCCCCCCGCTCTCTCCCTCTACCTCAACCTCCTACTTACATCATCTAAATTGGTTCTCTCGCACATTCAGATGCAGTGTCGACATTGCCAAAACAGTGTGGGTTTGACAGATGAGCTAGCCCTCAGAGTGCAAGTGCAGTAACCCCTCACTGGTGAGAATCAATGCTACAGAGGTCCCTCTGTGTCGTACCTGTATGTATGTGTGTGTGTGTGTGTGTGTGAGGGAGAGAGCTGTGTAGTGTGTTTGCGTCTGTGTGCCAAGCTACACTGTATGCAAGTTGAATCTCTAAAAAAAAAAAAAAAATATGATTGTTTTAAGACATTCACTTTGTCCCATCCATGATGTTGGTGGGTGGAGGTTGGAAATGTAATAATGATGATGATGTACAATCTTTTTGTGTGTATAAAACGTGCACTGTGAAAAGGTAGAGAGAGCACCGCACCGTCAGAGTCCTCTGTCCTATTGCACTGAGTGTTCTCTTGTTTTGCGTAATAAAAAAAAGAAAAGGAAAAAACATGTTTGAGGAAAAAAGTACTGTATTTTGATTGTCACTTGGGTTCTGTGGAGAGAAATAAATAAATATGAACTTGAAACCCGCTATGGAAAACTACATATATCCTGTTGCAATAATCCATTTTCTCCCATTTCGGGATTTTTGCACATGGTTTGATGCTGGTGTAACTGTTGGAGCTATTGAACTCTGAAACGCTCGCAGTGTTTAAACTTTTAATTGAATGGCACAATTTCGGGTCTTCAGAATATTTATCCCAAAGTTCTTGTCTAAAAAGGTGGATTATTACAATATGTTCAGGTACCCCAGCAACTATCAGCACCTTATAAAGTAAAGACAGAAAAGGGACATAAAGGCTGCAAATATTACAACTAAAAATGAGCCTTTATCACTGTCTAAGGCAGACGTGGCACTGACTGGTCTTGTGTCGTTGTTGGTCGGCTGCCTTGATGGTGCCAGGCCTCTGGGTGATAAACTGCTCCGTCTGACTAACAGTAGTTAGCCAAAAACTGTACAGGTTGGCAAAGTAGTGACAGGAACCACGTGCACCCTGGCACTCAATGAAGGGGTGAGTTCGGAAATCCTTCAGGCAGCTACCAGAAGAACTCAGAGACTGACCTCCGCCCTCATCACCTGCCCCTGTGTGCTGAGGAGAAAAGTGCACATGAGGTAAGCTGATGGCATTTCTCTTTCATACAAATAAGCTCAAGCCTTTTTTTTTTTAAAATATAAATCACACTCACCAAAAGAAAAGAGTAGCCGGTCCACAGACTCCTCCAGCCAGGTGGGCACGCAGGGAGTGTGCGATCCTGGCTGTGAAAAGCCACTACAGGCGAAACCGTCTCACACACCACACAGCGGCTGATGTGGCCGCTAATCTCCTGGCCAAAGAGTGGCATCATGGGTATGGGAGCGGTGGTGGAGAGCCAATAGGATTTGTCGTTGCGACTGGCATAGTGACACGCGGCTGTGTTGCAGTAGGAGAAAGGCATGGTGGAGAAAACAGAGAGGCAGGAGCCAGCCTGGCCTACGGGGAGAGGAGGTAAAAGAAGAGAGGGAGTGAAAGCAAAACATCATAGACACATGCATCAACTCAAAAGTATCACTTCATGCAGAATTTTACCCAGATCTTGAGTGTGAGCCTTCTCTTGCCCCTCTAAGTAGACCAGACTGTAGCCCACCCAGAGCTGACTGCTGCCTTCAGGGCAGCGTGGCACCTCAACTGACTGGCTGTGGATAACCAATAGGAAGCCTGACCTCGACACCCCCCTGTAGCCTGGTATACCTGGATCACCAGGTGGACCTGGGCTACCTAGAGGATGAAAGGGTTGACATACAAGGAGGATAGAGCAAGGAGTAGATCGAATTAGCTATTTATTTGAGGCAGTCAATCATTAGCCATGAATGAAAGATTAAACTTTTCAGCTAGACCTTTCTACATGAGCAGTGTCTCTTTTCAGATGATGGGCAGTTATCAGTCCTGTGTAGTGTCTTGCACATACAGTTAATGAAGTCTGCCATTTGCAAACCTGCCACAATCTTAACATCTCCATAATCAAAAAGTAGAAAGATTGGGTTTGCTGCATGGTTATTTACCTTGAGGCCCTGTAAATCCTTGCTGACCAACATCTCCTGAGTCTCCAACAGGACCATTACGACCAGCAGGACCTGGTTCACCAGGAGTGCCCACATTCCCTATGGTGCCCTTCTGTCCTGGAACACACAGACACAAAAGGACTTTTTTTTTTGCACTGCACTGCTATTTTATTCCATTTTATTTCAATGGGTCACATCTACATAACAAATAGTTCCTCCTTTGTTATTTAGTACATAATGTAAATATTTATTCTTTTATTATTATTTATTCTGTTATATCTTTGCTGCTGTTTATTGTTTATTACTGTAATTTTCTCTATGCTGCTGTGGCAAGTGAATTTCCCCCAATATTCTATTCTATTGTAAATTTACACACAGACAACTGAGTGTGAAATCACATGACACACACTGTATGTGTTAAGACATAGACCAGAATATGTCCACATATACATACAGGGAATATATTAGACTGTCTTGCCTTTACGTCCTGGAGCCCCAGGAGGACCAGCATCGCCAAGGTAACCTATAGGTCCTGATGGGCCATGTGGTCCTGGGGGTCCACTGGGACCCACCCCTGTGACTGTACGAATGGATTCACCAGGAGCACCTTTGGCACCTGGAAAGATAATATAACATAACAACATTCAGTAGTGTTGAATACATGAGATCCATTTTAAAATAATCTGCAACATTTTCTCTTTCTCTCAAATAATTTTTTTCTGTTAATTTGTGATGAAACCTAAAAAAAACGAAAATGTGTGTGTGTTGGCACAAAGCCATGAGCACATCTCTGAGTCACTCACCTGTGTCGCCGACAGGGCCAGTTACTCCCTTGCGGCCCCAAGGTCCAGGGACCCCTACCTGACCTTTGGGTCCGGGAGCACCACTGGGACCATCAGGACCTCTGTCACCTGTCAAAGTGCAGCAACAGTTAGAGTGCCTGCAAGAGGATATCAACACTGTCCATACTGATGGCAGAAGTACCTTTTGACCCTCTAACACCAGGGTAGCCTGGAGACCCTGGAGACCCCGGCGGGCCCCCATCTCCCTTACGACCTGGTAATCCAGGAAGGCCATTTGGACCTGGGTCTCCTTTGGAGAAAATGCTGCTGCCTGGGAGGCCCGGCTCCCCAGGAGGACCTAAAAACACAAATGTTGTGGACAGATAGATGAAGAGGCAAACATGAAGACATGTACAATAATGACACAATATCCACTGCGACACAAAGATGGAGACATAGACAACCCAATGAATAAACATGCACACACACACCTGGGGGTCCTGGAGAGCCTTCATATCCTATGTCTCCAGAGGGTCCTGATGGAGGCTTCCAGCACTCTCTGCCAGGATTACCAGGCTCACCCGGAAAGCCTGGAGAACCTAAGGGAAGAATTCCAGAAGAGTTAAATACCTTATGGTTCATGTCTCCCCCATTACAGACAGATCCAGTTGATGCATGATTGGTTCAAATAATTATAATACCTTTATCACCAGGTGGGCCCATCAGGCCTTTGGGTCCAGGAGAAAAGGCTCCTGGAGGCCCCTGCTGACCCTTGAGACCTTTGACTCCAGGGAAACCAGGTGGTCCTGGAGGGCCAGGGAACCATATGCCTTGAAGATAGAGATAGATGATAGAATATCATAACATATTATGCTCTGACATGCAAGAGGGCAGCACAGTGGTGTAGTGGTTAGCACTGTCACAGCAAGAAGGTACCGGGTTCGATTCCCGGCCCGCAGCCTTTCTGTGTGGAGTTTGCATGTTCTCCCCGTGTCTGCATGGGTTCTCTCCAGGTAATCCAGCTTCCTCCCACCATCCAAAAACATGCATGGGGATTAGGTTAACTGGCTAATTTAAATTGATCGTACGTGTGAATGTGAGTGTGAATGGTTGTCTGTCTCTATGTGTCCTGCGATGAGGTGGAGACTTTTCCAGGGTGTACCCTGCCTTCCGCCCTAAGACAGCTGGGATAGGCTCCAGCCCCCCCTGACCCTATGAGGATGAGCGGAAGAAAATGGATGGATGGATGGATGGATGGATGGATGCACTGATAAGTGCACTTATTAATTTAAATTAAAGACTGTAAGACTTAAATGTTTTTTTTGTTTTTTATTGAAAATTATGATAAAACATCCTTCTTACCACTTTCTCCTTTCATCCCTTTTGGACCTCGAAGCCCATCCAGTCCATCCAGACCTGGAGGTCCAGTAGGTCCTAACAAACCATCACAGTACAACGTAAGAATACCTTATATATCATATTCGCACAGAATTCAAGTCGATACCAACAACATAGTAAACATGTTCTCTGTCCATCCAGTGATGGCAGAAACAACCTGTACCTGGGGGCCCAGTTGGGCCAGGTGGGCCTGGTGGTCCCTGACCTCCTTGATTGCCTGGAACACCTGGAACACCTGCGCGACCTGATGGACCATGAGGCCCAGGGAAGCCTGTAGACATACATTGAATGAACAAAAGCAGCATTTATTTATCCACTTTTCAGCGCATTAGTTCTCTGAGTCAAGACTTCACTAGAAATCACCTGGGCTTCCTTGTCTTCCTGGATCCCCTACAAGACCTGCTTGTCCAGGCTGTCCTGGCCTTCCCTGGGGTCCTGGGTCCCCTGGATCTCCTGGACTTCCTTTGGGTGCTTAAGGGAATTATACACATGGATACACATTTATTCACAGTTACAAATCTACTTACAGTAAACTGACAAGTTTAACTAAAAAAGGAGTTGAGTCCTGATGCTCATTGTGGTATTTTCTTAACTCACCACAGCGTCCGTCCTCCCCAGGCAATCCTTTGGGTCCAGGTGGACCAGGTTGTCCATAAGACTGTCCTGGCTCACCTAGAACAGATTTGGACAGATTTTATACATATCTGCTTACATTCATAACTGCATTCACATGTATTAATCTTAAACTTCATTAGATTTGTTAAACACACTCGTTAAATACTTTGTGTTATTGTCCTTGACAATACTATTTTGTTTTTGATGAACCAGACAAATTCATAATCTGCTGTGGATTCATAACCTCATGTGGAAAATTTCTTCTCACCACACACTCATTCAATATCAGGCAATCTGGCAAAAAAAAACCCCCAACAACCTCACATTCAAGGTCAAGGCCTTCATGGGGTACCTTCCAGACATTACCCTATTTGACTCACCTTTGGCTCCTGGATATCCTGGTAACCCTGGGATACCTGATTGTCCCCTGGGCCCTGGATCTCCCTTTAACAGACATCAACACATTAAACTATTTATTTGTAGTATTCTGTATTTTTAAATAATATGTGCCGTAGTCGTGGCACACACTGGCTGTGCATTAAAGACTGTTGTAACTATCAGAAATAATATGCGGATAGAAAAATATGTGACATTTGTTATGTATTTGGGCATCTACTTGACAAAAAGGAGCTGAGCACAGGCATAGACAGTCATCTGTAAAGTTATGATGACAGTAAATTAGGTGCATTGTGTACCAAATCTCCATCATGTCCAGGATATCCCCTTGGACCAGGGGCACCTTTATTTCCAGGGTACCCAGGAGGTCCTGGTACGCCTGCCCTGCCTGGAGCGCCAGTGTCGCCTTTATATCCTGGTGAACCAGACCATCCATCAGGCCCTGAGTCACCTGGCACTCCCCTTGGGCCCTTTGGGCCTGTAAGTGACAAAACAAAATAAAAATCATTGAGTTCTACACCATCTATCTCAATTTGCAGGTACTGGGAGTTCATGGAGCATGTGTAAGTTAAGAGACAGCTCTATTGCCTGTAGGTCCTTGTTGTCCTGGTTCCCCCTTCCTCCCTAAAAGTCCTGGAGGGCCTTTTGTTATATTCACGAGCCTTGTTGGTCCTGGAAATCCTGGTGGTCCATGTGCACCTGGATGGAACACAGAGTTGAGTTAAAATTAAATCTCATCCCCATTCATCCTTACCTAGTGTTGCAGCTGTATATAGGTTGTAAGTGGATCTTATCTATGCTAGGTTATATGGTCTATTACAAAACCATTAGACAAACGCATCTGGCAAGACTGAACATAGAGGTATCAGACATGGTTTGAGAGTCTTACCTTTATTTCCAGGCTGTCCTGGGGGTCCAGTGTCACCTGTGCGACCATTAAATCCTCTCTCTCCCTGTTTACCTCTAGGTCCCGGAGGTCCAGGACGACCTGGTAAACCTCTGGCACCAGCCCTGCCTGGGTACCCCCGGTCACCTGGATGAATTGAAAGGAAATTCTCATATCAGGACAGACTAGTTTGATAAATGTAGACCAGATTTCTGTGTAGATTTCTGGACTGACTTTGGTAATGAACCCTGTAATCGGTCAGTGACATAACACACCTCCAGCTCCGGTGTGATGCTAGTGGAGGGAAATTTGGCGCAGTACTGAAAAGATTTTAAATGCTCTGATAAAAACACAAAAGTTTCTGGAGATAGGCCAGTGGTTTCACCTTTATTTCCTGAAAAGCCATCAGTCCCAGGATCTCCTTGGGGGCCAGCTGTGCCTCTTGGTCCAGGTGGACCTGGTAGACCGGGAGGGCCAGGAAAACCTTGTGGACCCCTCCGTCCATGACCAGGTGGACCTAAATCTCCCTTAACACCTTTCTGACCAGGGGAGCCTATGCAACATTAAAACATTGAATGAGAGAAGTATGATCATGGGTGAATATTCCATAGAGACATAAAGACATCGTTTTGCTACTGCTGCTGCTGTGTGTTTACCTGGTGCTCCCCCCTGTCCTGGGTTTCCTGGAGGTCCTGGAGGACCGTGAGCTCCAAGCACATCACACTCAGTGTTGAGTGGTCCTGGAGGACCAGTGGCTCCAGGGTCACCACTGACTCCTGGCTCTCCTTTCCAACCACGTCGTCCAGGTTGGCCTTGTGCTCCTGTAATTATGAAGTACTGATGGTCAACAGAATGTAAACTGAGTAAATAAGCAATATATTTTTTTTACGATATATCACATTTACCACCCACATTGTTGAGTGGGTTGTTCTTGTTCACCTCAATACAAATCAATCTAACCTGGAGGTCCTGGGTTTCCAGGAATGCCACGGAGTCCGTTTATCCCAGGAGCTCCAGGGCGGCCTGATGGGCCAGGAGCACCTGGCCTGGAAGAGAGGACATCTCCTGGTGCACCCTTCCTGCCTGGAAGTCCTGGTGGGCCAGGAGGACCTGGAGGGCCGTCCAGGCTAAGTCCAATGGGACCTGGGTCCCCGGGATCCCCACTTAAGCCTTGACGTCCTTTTAGACATAAGAGAGACTGGTAAGTGTCCAAACAACCTTTCTTAACTGTAATATATTATTGTAATAATTACTCATGCCCTACTGTGTGGATGCTTGATGATCCTGCAATTTAAAAATGTCTATACTATTTTTATGAGACAGCATTTTAGAGGGTTACCTTGCAGTCCAATCCCTCCAGTCTCACTGTCATCTCCTTTCATGCCTTTTGGACCTGGGTTTCCTGGAGATCCTGGAGGGCCATCTCTCCCTGGCTCACCTGGACTCCCTATAAGAGGCCAAAGAAATCTTGACCTGCAGCTCAGACCATCAATGATTCAATTTTCATAATTGTGAATATTTCATGACATGTTCTTATCATGTTCACGACTTTTGAGAATCTTTCCTCGGAAAACCTCAGATCAATCGATATAACACTTGGACGAGCAAATTTAGCAATTACGTCTGATTGATAGATGCCATTCTTCATGCAAGATATTATGGGAAACTAGGGGTGTAATCGATTGTAGTTGATCAATGATCAGTCATGCATCTTTTATTTTAAATTGTGTTGTCATGCAGTTTTCCACTAAAGATGACTATAACAAAGCAACACAAGAACATTTAAATCCAAAAACAACAACAAAACATATCTGTATCAGCCTAATGGCTCATCAGTGATCTCTAAAAGTCATTTTTGCTCCATTTTTTCTGCTGATCCGATCCGATCTGTGACTTAAAATCGTGACACGACCCAGATCACCCATATATGTAACACCTGTAGCCTTACCTGGAGACCCTGGCTCACCCTTGGGACCAGGTGATCCCATTTCAGTTTCATGACAGCATACCTCAGTTTCACCTGGTGACACAAATACAACATGCTTTTGAGCCCAAGAGTGTATAAACAAAATCTAAGAGTCTCAGACTTTACCCAGTCTCTGACCTGGAGGTCCTGGTCGTCCAGGTATTCCTGCAGTGCCAGGCTGTCCCTGATAACCTTTAGGACCAGGTAACCCCTTAGCACCTGGAAAACCAGGACCTGGGAGGCCACGGAGTCCTGGTAATCCTTTGGGTCCAACAACACCAGGGTAGCCTTTGGGACCAGGTAATCCTGCATATCCAGCACCCTGCAAAAACATCACCTGACTGAGCATAACTGCAGAAACAAAACTGAGTGTATCAAAATGGAAAGCTAGTTTTCTGTTCCATAAATGATATTTACACTCACCGGTGTTCCACGGTCCCCTGGAGGGCCTGAGAGACCATCCTGTCCTGGTCTACCTGTTAGTCCAGGAGGACCAGGGTGTCCAGGGACTCCTGGGTCACCCTTAGCACCTTTCAACAACAAAAATAAAGCATAGATATTACTCTATCAGTGTTTAATAAGCCTTGGTAAAGGCAACAGAGATCCTTGTTATCCTATTTGTCAAAAAGTTACATACTAACAAATCCAACTTCATATTTCCAGCTACTGTTGAACTGAACTGTGTTTGGTGAACATAAACAACTGAATAAATATTGACTTCCAATTCTCCGATTCCATCAAGTCAGTGTTTCCAAACATTAAAAAAACCTACAGCATCAGCTTATATAATAACACTGTGTAAAGTACAGGTTCGCTGGTGCTCACCTTTAACATCCACCACAAAAGAATGACCTTTTTGACCCTTGTGTCCTTGTATTCCAGGAATTCCTTTAATGCCCTGTAAGAGATAGAGAGAAATGCCAAACTATGTTTCTATGGCAAGGGATAGATTTGTATACACATTTAGCCAAAATTAGCCTTTAATTATTGGTAAGTTTGAGTCCTGCTGTCATTACTTGTGGTCCTCTTGGACCCTCAGGTCCTCTCAGGCCTGGGTCTCCTTTAAGTCCTCGAGTTCCTGGTAACCCTGGACGTCCTGGATAACCAGTTGGACCAGGAGGCCCTGGACTTCCCTCGCCCGACAGACAGACACATTCCCCTACACATCCTGTAAGAGACATAAATGACTATGATGCCACATATTCTGTATACTGTGCAAATATACATACTGTACTTTTTCCAAACAAAGGGTGATTCTACTGATGAGCAGTGTCATTAAACACTAAGAAGAACACATCTGAAAGGGATGGTGTTAACCTAGATTGTATCCAAAAAACATAAAACCACAGCTGCCCAACTCACTGCAGAATTAAATGTGCACCTCAACTCTCCTGTTTCCACCAAAACTGTCCGTCGGGAGCACCACAGGGTCAATATCCATGGCTGGGCTGCTATAGCCAAACCTTTGGTCACTCGTGCTAATGCCTAACGTTGGTTTCAATGGTGCCAGCAGCGGAAATCTTGGGCTGTGGACAATGTGAAACATGTATTGTTCTCTGATGAGTCCACCTTTACTTTCTTTTTCACATTTGGGAGAGTTATGGTGTGGAGAAGCCCCAAAGAAGCGTACCACCCAGACTGTTGCATGCCTACAGTGAAGCATGGGGGTGGATCAGTGATGGTTTGAGCTGCAATATCATAGCATTCTTTAGGCCCAATACTTGCGCTCGATGGGCACGTCACTGCCAAGGACTACCGAACCATTCTGGAGGACCATGTGCACCCAATAGTTCAAACATTGTGTCCTGAAGGCGGTGCCATGTATCAGGATGATAATGCACCAATACACACAGCAAGACTGGTGACAGAGTGGTTTGATGAACATGAAAGTGAAACTGAACATCTCCCATGGCCTGCACAGTCACCAGATCTAAATATTACTGAGTCACTTTGGGGTGTGTTGGAGGAGTGAGTCAGGAAACCTTTTCCTCCACCAGCATCATGTAGTGACCTGGCCACTATTCTGCAAGAAGAATGGCTCAAAATCCCTCTGGCCACTGTGCAGGACTTGTATCTGTCATTCCCATGATGAACTGATGCTGTAATTGGCTGCAAAAGGAGGCCCTACACCATACTAATGAATTATTTTGGTCTAAAACCAGGCGTTTCAGTTTCATTGTCCAACCCCTGTACATACTCAATATGTGTACTATCATTCAACATCATTTTGAGTGAATAAAATATAAATCATTATATATATTAATAATCTCCATTGGCCATTGTGTTGTGTTGTTGTCACCACCGCTGCATTGCACTGTGGGACAATTATGCTGGCGTAGTGTCCAATGCTTGCATACCGTAATATTTACCGGAAATAGTATGCACCTCATGCACTATTTGGGTTCATGCTAATTTCGGACATACTAAAATATCTCGCATACTGTTTTAGCATACTCAATAGCATGCTAGCATGGAATTTCGGACGCAGCCTGTGAGATCAACTAATGACAGTCACTGATCACCTTTAATTCCTTTCACCCCTTTGTTTCCAGGAGGTCCTATAGGTCCAGGGCTACCAGGGTCGCCTGGGTCACCAGGCTCACAGTAGTAATCTGTGGCGCGAGACAAACATATCAGATGAAAGACTCCAGAAAGTTGTTGTAATGGAAGTATTAGTGGACTTTAGAAGGTCAGATGTAAGTGAGACCTCACCTCCACATCCTGATGAAGTACAGCGAAACAGACACACAGAAACATTAGCCAGGAGGCAAACATTCAAATCAGTAGACTCACAATGATTCAAATAATGACATTACATTTGCAACATGACAAACACAACTTTTTGTGTTCAGTATGGAGGAAGTACTAATATACCTGGAGGACCTGGGGGGCCAGTGACCCCTTTGGGTCCGATAACTCCTTTAGTTCCCTTTTTTCCCTGAAACCAATTTTCGAAGTCATTATACCTTCCTGGCTCTCCCTTGTAGCCCTTGGGACCGGGGGCCCCACGTGGACCATGCAGACCAGGCTCTTCTAGGAAGGTGAGGGAAACAGTATGAATCTTTAAACAGTTTCTAGCACTTCAAATCCTAATCAGAGTGAGTGATATACTAGTGATACACAGTACATAAAGTCAGAGACAAACTCTGACCTGGTATTGTTAGTCCTGGTGGACCAGGAGGTCCCTGCATGCCCATGAGCCCCGGGTCACCTGGGGGTCCAGGTAATCCAGAATTCCCAAGGTCACCTTTAGGACCTGAATCACAGAGACAAAGAACCATGCCAGTAATGCTAGATTATTCTCATACACTGATCATAATCATGCTTATTATTATTTATGAACTTAACAGGAGAGTTTAAGGATTTCAGCTATCCATTTCACAAATTACATTCTAAAGAAAAGCAGTGTATTTAGACATATTTTAGTGACATACAGATAATGTGCAGATAAAAAAGAAGAGCATTATCCTGCAAGAGTGGTTTGAGACGTTTCTATAGTTCATATCTTTCATACATCATTTTCTGAATTGTTGTAATTGAGAAAACTTGTGCATGTACTTAAAGCAAGGCTATTTGCAGTGGTCTAAAAACTCTACAGTGGCAGCGAAAAGAAAATTCTTTTGCCAATATACTGTAGCTATACTGGGTAAAACACTAAGACTAAAGTTGTAAACTGGGATTGACTGTTAATTATCATATTTTAAAAAAAAACCAGCAGTATAATAGGGATGGTTCTACTAGTGAGCAGTGTGTCGTCACTGCTGTGGGCTCACCTCTGACATCACTTCCATTGTGAAAGTGCAGGGGCCCGGGGAGACCTGGATCTCCTACGTAACCCTGTAACCCGACGGAGAAGAAGCCACAGGCATAAATAGCAAATGCCAATGATGTAGACAGTATAACCAGATGAGAAGTCAAAGTGGTCTAAGTCCAGTAAATACCATAATATACTGTGTATAATATAGTGCTAATAGTAGCACTAAGTGACCACCAGAGGGCAGCAGATGCTTCATTACAAATTTGGACACCTGTGATTGTATCACAAGTGTTCTGATCCCATTAATATTGCTCACATTGTGAATTCCTTTGGCGTTTGTGTAAAGCTCACCTTTGGACCATTTCTGCCAATTAGACCTGGAAATCCTCTCTCTCCACGGGCACCCTGAAAATATATCAACGATCTTCAGCGAAAAAAATATATACAGTATTTTATGCACAGGCAATAGGCACTTTTTAAGAAATTTCTGCTGTTTCTTTGTCCAAGCCTTCACTTATGTTTTCAGTAACATAAGGCACAGCTGAAGCCTCCTATTACAGGTGTACCTCTGGTCCTGGTGGTCCATCTCTACCAGGGACCCCTGGAGGACCCTAGAGATGGAAACGATGCTGTGAATATTGTCGTTTGTCTAAAAATCATATAGCATGATTTGAAAAAGTCACCTACCCTAACTCCAGGAAAACCAGGGACTCCTTTCTCTCCTTTAATAGCTTCAATGTATGTGTCTCCTCTGCCACCCTGATGTGAAAGAAAATGCAAATATCACACCTTTGTCTTTATCTCCTGCATACTTTTGTGCTAACATATGACACAACACTCACATTTAAGCCCTTTGGTCCACATGGTCCAGGAAGACCTGGTTCTCCCTGAAAGGCAGACAAGAAAATAAAGAAAAATAACCATGTCTTGTCTTCAAAAATCACCAATTTTGTATAAAAACAACAACAACTTTGCCTTCACCTTGTAACCTTTTGGTGGAAGAAAGTCTGGAGGGAATACTCTGACTTCTTCTGGTCCTTGGGGGCCAGGTGGGCCTTGTTCACCCTGGAATATGCAATTTAAGTCTTTCATGCAGACACATACACACAACTCAGTGCATAGCTACCAAGAACTAAAATGGTTTCTTACATCGTCACCTTTAGCTCCTGCCAGTGATCCTCCCGGGTCACCCTATATAATACCCAAAAGTTTGGAAAAGTTTGTGTCAATGTGGATGTGAATTTTCCTTACAACGTAAACTGGGAAAGATTATGAAACAGGTGACTCACTGGTGGTCCTCTGAAACCTTTAGGTCCTTCCAATCCCTAAATTGAATCACACACATATTTTGAAGCACAAAGCATTGCATTTATAGGTATATATAATAATATATTATGAGTATACTGGGCAGGTACAGTAATATAATGACCTTAATAACAACAGCAGACCTATATACAAAATGTGATATCTTTTTCACCTCAGGTCCAAAAGGGCCAGGAGGGCCAGGGTAACCTTTAGGCCCAATGACTCCTCTTCTTCCCTGAGATAAACAAATACGCAATGTTAAATAAAGTAAACATGAAGTTGAGTTTATTTGACATTAAGCACATTAATGTAACATTGTAAACTTCTTTACTGTCAAAATCAGAAAAGAAAACGTACAGGTAGACCATGTTGTCCATCTCTACCACGCTCCCCCTTAAAGAAGAAATGAAACAAAGATGAATATATATTTACAGACACTGTAAATTAATTATTATCCATCATTTCCTTGAAACACTTGAGAAACTTACTGGAAGCCCTGGAAGGACAGCACCATACAAAGGTTCTCCTTTAATTCCTTTTGGTCCCTGTGGTCCCTGATAATACACAGTATTATAGACACACTAATACACTGTTTTAACAGTTTTTTTCCAAATCAATCAACCAAATCAAAACTAATGAGTCTACATTCTGCATGTGTCATGTGTCATTTAGTGTCACGTCACCACCCAGACCTCCACAACCTTACTTATCTCAGTGTTATCTCAAAGTCACTCTACATCCTGAACCTCTCTCTGGACATGAATGCTGACGTTAGATGTAGATCATGTTCTGCAGAACTCCATAAACAATATAACTACTGATTTAGCCTTTTAACTACGAATCCAGTGAGCTTTACTGTGTTGTACAAGCCTGTAAAAACCTGTATGTTTTGTTGAAGGACAAGAAACTGGCATTTGGACGTCTCACCATGACTGAATAACAGCGAATAGAAACATCTGGGTAGCAGTTTTACTCACAGGCGGCCCATGGAGACCATCCAAACCAGGAATACCAGAGACTCCTGGTCGACCCCTTGTCCCATTACAGCCATCCACTCCTGGCAAACCGGGCTCACCACCTGCTCCAGGGTGGCCCTGAGCAATGTAGTACAATCAGTGAGGTGACATATGATTGCAGAGTACTAACAGCCAGAAATTATGACCTTCCTGACCTTCTAATTAAAAAATTGCAAACAAATTATGCTTTTCAACATGCATAGCTTCACTCCTATATTCATTCATCTTTATTATTTCACAGTTATATACTGCTTAAGATAAACAACTTGAGTTTTTATTTAACAAACTCAGCTGCATTTTAGGGAAAACAGTCACATGATGTGTCCACTAGAGGGCAGACACAAGCTTTAAATCTCTGCAGCATTTACTGTATGAACTTTCAGTTTCATGCCATATTTACTACTGAAAAGAAGTGTCTGATATCAATATATAAAGGATTCATTCTAAATTCCTTGTGGAAGAAACATAAGTGAGAAGTATGTCCACTCCAAGCTGAGCTGTACAGGGTTTAAGAAATTGGCTACTCACCTCTATGAGATTATTATTGTCTGTCAGAGCTGTATTCTAACACGCAGATGTAATTCACAACAACAGTGGTTTTACTCACTGGTGAACCATCATTACCAGGAAAGCCAGGAACACCAGTCTTGCCCTGAGATGTGAAACATTTATTACAGGATTAGACTGCATTATCCATCCCATTATTCATCCCTACATATATACACAATTTACATACGTTTAATAATGCAGACTTATTATGATGATTAGATGGAGTAGCTGCCTTGCTTTCTTACTAGTTCTTATACAGGACATCATTGTGCGACCAATGATAAAGTGGACTGGTCTCACAATACAGACGTCCTGTATAAGAAGGTCCAAAGTTGTCTCCACCTGCTGAGGATTCTCTTCGAAGGACTTTCTATGACACTGTGGTGGCGTCTGCAGTGTTTTATGCAGGGGTCTGCTGGGGAGCAGGGAGCACAGAGAGGGACAGGAAGAGACTGAACAGGCTGGTCAGGAGGTCCAGCTCTGTCCTGTACTGATCCCTGGACTCCATAGAGGAGGAGGTTGAGAGGAGGATGTTAGCAAAGCTCGTATCCATCATGGACAACCCCTCTCACCCTCTGATGGGACTGTGGAGGCTTTAAGCAGCTCCTTCAGCTGCAGACTGAGACACTACTGCAGGTCATTCCTACCATCAGCAATAAGACTTTACAACATCAGCATCACTGGCTGATGTTAACACAACATGGACTCATTACAGTCATAGCCATTTTTTTCAATAACTAATTTGCACAAGAAATTTGCACTTTCTACATCATATAGACTTTATACATTTAATTTGTCATTAAAATATATTTCTTCCTTTTTATTTAGTACATACTATAAATATTTCTTACTATTATATTTACTTATTCTAATATTTCATTGCTGTTGTTTATTCTTTCTTTCTTATTGTAACTTGTTTTACACTGCTGTGGCAGGTGAATTCTATCTTAAAAACACACACAAAATGTGCATGAACATGCACACTAACTCTGTCTCCTTTGGGTCCCTCTGGGCCTTGTGATCCCTCTGCTCCCTTCCTGCCCTTCTCTCCAGGTGGCCCTGGACGTCCCCATGGGCCCATTGGTCCTCGGGGGCCTTGTTGACCTGGCTTCCCTGGAGCTCCCTACAATGAGAAAAGTCATGTATGTAAAACTTTAACTTTTAACTTGGTTATCTGTGCATTTTTTCACCTCTCAGCAACCACAAAAACAGAACTGGCTGTTGCTTTGTCATTTATGTTTTTAACTAAAGTCTGTGTATGATCACATTAACAATGAAATAGGATAACGAATGCATAACAATATTAAGCTTAAAAGTCCATACCCGAGCACCTTTTGCCGGATGACACTGACACACAGAACAGTCTCTGCCTTCACATGGGCCTTCAACAGCGCCCTGAAACAACAGAGATGAACCACAAAAAGTCTGATCATCACTGCATTTAAGTGACAGAGCAGAAGACAGACAGGGGACAGAGGACTTGAAGGGGAATTCCTGTTTTTTACACAATGGACCTTATTTCTGGGATAAAATACTTCCCTTTACTCACCCATTTCTGACGATATTTGGATTTGATGATATCCATTTAACAGGAGTGAAGGGGGCACTGAAATGCAGCCAGTAAATGACACAAACTTTTTGACATACGTTTAATAAGATGGGCTACACTATTACTATTCTATTATTATTCTCATTTCACAGTGCCTGAACTAAAACAAAGCATGCATGCGTATATAACAACATCACAAATAAGTATTTTAGTTCAGGCACTGTGAAGGCCTAATAGGTGGATACTAGGGGTCCTTAGTAAACTATGATACACAGGAAGTAGAGTCTGTTTACAGATTGAATTTAGATTTGAAGTTATTTGAGAAATGATCAAGTTTGTGTCATTTACAGGTTACATTTTGGTGCCCCCTTCACTCGTGTTAAATGGATATCATCAAATCCAAATATCGTGAGAAATACTCCAAATGACTCCAAAGTGAAATGGGTGAGTAAATGGAAGTGTTTTATCCCAGAAATAAAGTCCAATTAGTAAAAAACAGAAGTCCCCCTTTAAGTGAGCACATCAGATAAGGTTGTGAGTTTGGCATATCTGACATTCCTGAATATTTTACAGCTTTAAGAAGTAGCCTTGAGAATTAACACATATCCCTGCAGAGACTGGACGGTCCTGATTAGAAAGGTTTAAACAAATCAAAGTTCTCACATAGACTGAGGTAAATAATGAGCACCCTGACATTGATGAGAAAGAAAGATAATACACTCTCATAATGCACTGACATCTCGCTGAAAAACTATTCACCTCCAGGAGCCAAGTATTTCCACCAGTGTGTGTGTGTGTGTGCAGGGAGTTTTACAGTGCCTGTGTTACAAACATTTAGTGATGTTTTCCTCAAAGCTCACTAAATATTTGGATGGGTTCAGTTCTATCGCACATCTGCTGTCCTACTTTGTCCTTTGGTCCAAACATTCTTGGTTATCTTCTGCATCAGTCCCAGAAAACATACAACAGTTGGCTATGTCTTGGACAGGCCATTAACAGTGAGTGCATTAGCCAAAATGGGAACACATGGTGAGAAGTAAAGACACTGGCAGCAGGTCCCTATTGAACAGTATGCTGAACTGTAGTACTGTATTATACTGTAGTATGCTATACTGTAGCAGCTAGACAACAGTTAGCATTCAAATAAATGCCACCTGGCTTGTCTGCATGTCAAAACCTGTAATAATGTTGGGAGCAGGTCTCTTTAGAAAGCCAAACACATTGTCTCATAAGGTAAGCTATTTTCACAACATACCCTGGCAGGCCAGCATAGATATAGATATATTTTGTCATGACAAATTGTTCACTAAAACAATTTAGTTTTACCAGGCTTCAGAAGCATAGTTATTATGATGTGGAACTAGCTAGGTGCTAGCTAGTTAGGTGGTAGGCCCTCATGCTAACACTTAGCATGCTAGCATTAGCATTTAACCATAGCAAGGGTGTCAGTAACGTTAGCGTTAAACAAGCATGTCGATAGCTAGCTAGCTAGCTAGATAGCTAGATAGCTAGATAGATAAAAATAAGTTGAAATTATATAATAATGACAAGAATTATAAAACAAATGGACATAAAGTAAAAAAAACATGGATAACGCATAAGAAAAATATAATAAAAAGGAATAATAGTAAAAGAGGCTGGTGGCAGCAAATAGCTAAAAACATATACAAAGTTATAAAACATTTGCAGGAAAATAATTACACGGACTGTTTGTTAAGAAGAGATATTGATGTTGGGAGAAAAGAGAGCTTATAGTGGTTAGTTTTGTGTTTACTGGCTCTATATCGTTAGTTAATAGATTTTTGTTTTACTCTGGATGGACAGTATGCCGAACCAGGCTGCAAGTCCAATAGTAACAATACCTAGATATTTGTAGCAGGCAACCTGATCAATAACACTGTTGTCCATCACTATCGAGTCAAGTTTCCTTAACCCCCTCGGGTCAAAAACCATCTCTTTAGTTTTTGTTGTATTTAAGATGAGATAATTCCTCCTTAAAACATGCTATCTCATTAAAATACACAGAGGGACAGTCACCAACATACAAGAGACTCAAGATCAAGGTATCATCTGAAAATTTGATGATGAAGTTATGATGAATAGTGTGGTTGACATTCGCATTAATAATGCAAACGAGAAGCGTTTTGGATGTAAACAAAGTTTTAAAACAGCCGGTACTCTGACTCGGCACATAACGTTAGCTCGCTGTCAATTTAGAGAATGCTAGCTAATGTTATAGTAAATAATGCTAAGGTATTCCGATTTTCCTGTGCAGTCCTGCTAGTTTCGTGTTATTGTGAAAATTTGAAGTTCAAACTCAGAAAGATGCTTGAGATCTTTGAAAGCTAAAGTATGTCGAGCTAAAATACCATCCAATCTGAGAAGTACACTCCGAAAGCAAGTGCCACCAAACGTGTTTGTCATTTTATTGGAGAACAAAACCTCAGCCTTCATTCATTTATTTTACCATATGTTTTTCATGATTGGTGGGTATTGAGGAGTATAATCTAGTTCTGTCTATGCATGCAGGTCATATCATCATATTCACAATCAGATCATATTTCTAGTGTCCAGCTAGGAGTGCTTCACTCTCTGGATGCCAATGATATTATGAATTATGTCAGCCTATAGTCATTCTCTTGCAAAATGCACATCAACATTTCTGATCATTATTCCAGAATATTTTCGTTTGTTTTGGACATATTGCATTTGAAAAATCTGTCCTTGCTCTCTGGTTGACACACACTGAAAGTAGCACTGCTACTTAAACAGTCATTATTTTCACCTTTTCTATACTGTGATTTCCTGTTAACTTACAAGCTGTTGTACAAACAAATACAGGCATAATCATATAAAATAAGCCAACTTGGCCAATTTATCTGTCTAGCTGTTCTGCACCCTGCAGGGAAAAGTGAGTTGAGGACAAATAAGCCTACTATAAACACAGCAGCAACACTCAGAGTTTCCAGGTGCATCAAGTGCATCAAGGATGTTTGCTGGGAAACACTTGACTATTATTATTAGAATATCTACTTGTGATATTTACCCTGGCTTTGGGAAAATGTAGGATGTGTACAAAACAGGAGCACAGTTACATGAAAGCATCAGATCTTGGCACTAAGTTCATGGTTTGTTGTTTTTGACAGACATAAACTACATTCCTGGCTACTGTAGCATCAGCAGAAGAAGCAGTATTTTCAAGAATTAAGCTGTCATTAAACTTTCCATAATGGATTCCAGCACAATGCAGTCCAAGACTGCATCCTCTGAACAAAGACTGTTTTTTTGTTTTATGTCAGGGCATTTTTATTATAGCTTAGCAAGTGCATGTGTTTCATCCAGTGTACCTTAACAGTACATTTAATATCTGCCATCTTATATTGTGTCAGATGTCTGAGTTTGGGAGGATAACACTTGAATAATGTTTGTTCTTAGCAATGTGTCATTTTCATAGTATATTTTTGTAAGTTATTAAAGTTATTAATTACATGATTGTTTAGATTTACAGTAAAGGTTGTCATTGTAGTGATACTCTGTATGTGATAAAGACTTGTAAAGGAAAGTCTTACTGCATTGAGCTGCTGTGTAAAGATGACCAGGACAAGGATCCACCTGTGAATAAAACAGTGGTAATGGATTAACTGTACTGAATGCCTTTACACAACCATAAATTATGAAAATGTTTGCTGGTTGTAACTGGTTTGCTGTCAATTTAAACTCCATCTTTAGTTCAGGAAAGCAAAAACAAAATTCTGTCCTCATCCTCACACTGCAGGTGACCGTGTGTGTTTCAGTGTGCTGGAGGTTGTTTTTGTACAGTGTCTCCATGTTGGAATGCAAGGATGCAGATGTGTTGAATCTCTCAGTAAACAAGCATGGAGTATGTTTGTCTTCAGGTAAATGGGTTTACCGAGAAGGGAATGTGAATTCATTCAAACTTAATGAGACATAACTGATAATGTGATTAGCTTAGGAACTCAAACTCTATGGACTTGCTTGAGGAGGAAATATTTTTTTTTTTTTTGTGACAAAACATTGTGTATATAATACAACATTTTGTTCATAAGTCATCACTTGTTTCACACAAAATCACATTTTGAACCTTGAAAAGTTACATTAAAGGTCCCATGTTATGAATAATGAGATTCCCATCTCTGTTATATTGTACAGCAATGTGCAGTGAGAAATACTGTGAAAGTATTGATATCTATAGAAATTCACATAGCCCACATCGTCATCATTGTAAATCTACAATATTTAGAGACCATTACACAGTTTTAAATGTTGACATTCTAAATGTGTGTCACTTCCCATTTCTGGTTGCAGTGACTGACATCAGCTGAAAGGAAGTAAACATAGACTCATGCTGTTGCTGAGCAACACTGTTGTGTTACAGTTGCATTGAATTGCACTAAAACTGCATTTTAGACAGAGGGTAAATGTAGTCATTCAGGCAGACAGTATGAGGAAAATAGAGGGTTTTTTGATTATTAAAGCATGTAAAAATGTTCTAGTATAAACACAAAATACAAATATGGACCTGATGGAACTTTAAATTTGTTGTCAGATTTGGGGGTATAGCATCATGCAGTCATAAAATGGTATTATTAGATATTATCTACAGATACAGGTGCACAGTACAGCTACCAAAATGATGATGTGTTTGTTATTTTGCTATTTTTGCTAATAATTTGTGTCAATATGTTGCAGAGAGACTCACCTGAGGGGGTGCAGAGTTACAACCATAACTGAGGATCCCATCTCACATCTCATCAGTCTGCTGCTTAACAGGTGAGTACTTGCCTCAGTGCTGCCCCCTGTGGTGAAAAAAATGATGCACAAAACACCAGTGAACTATAACCTAGACTTTACCTGACAGTGAAATGTAGCACACACAGTTATGCTCGTAACAAAACATCAAAATTCTTCTATATACTATAATTTTTAGTGCTATCTTCCCATCCAGGTACTGTCCATAAGCCATAATCATTTACTCTCCATGTAGGCTACAGGTAGCAGTCCATCATGCACACAAAACAACACTCATAACTCACCCAAATTCAGAAGCTTAAATCAGTCTTCATGAATGCTTCAGTGCATCCCAGCAGGATAACCTCCAACCAGATTCAAACCAATCTCCTGCCTCTTCATCAGTGAAAACCAAACCTAACTGGCACTGTTTGGAAGCTCTGGGGATGAGACGAGGATGAGAGGGAGGATGACTTGGGTTGACCGCATCAGTAAATTCAGACCGCCTCCCTCTTCAGGATGAAGCTAAGCAATTTCTGGGCTGTCCTGTCTATCAAGGCACTCAGACTGAGAACTTTAATTCAGCTGAGACCATGACCTAACATCACCCATAGTCCAGCAGTGGATGGGTGTAATGTGAAGGGCAGTTACTGAGGACAACGCTCAACAAGACCATTTGTCACTTCTGGGGTGTCTGTGGTTACTCCTGAGCTTTTGATGTAACTGGAGCAAGAAAAGCATCATGGGAAGGAAAGTGTTTGAAGTTTCTCTGATCCTGTTTGCTGTGCTGCTGATGGGAACTTGGGCCAAAAATGTAAGATGTTTCATTTTTTTCCCTCACTGGCACAATACTGTAGGAAGATTTGCACAGACTTCTACACAGGTACTGAGATGCAAACACTTCTTAGTTGTCATCCTGTCTGGACTGTACTGTTGCTTGTTATTTTTTTAAATGTTAGTCCTACAGACTAGGTTAGTCACTATAGATTGGTGAGCTTCAGTAGCGTCTTCAGCACAACCAGTTTTATAGATCAATGCCATCAAGTATAACTTAACTGTTCTCTTGCTGAAGCTCTCCCTCATACTCATCCACTAAATCAGTGTTTATGGGAGAACAGCATCATTGTGTAACAGCGTGTTCTTTGTGTGTTTCCTGTTGTGTACAGTGTTCAGACCTCACAGCCTTAACTTTGATATACACTGCCGCGGTCTGTTTGTAACTATAGTCTCTATGCTTTACTTCAAACATGCTGTTTGCACATTTATTTCTCAGTGTACAGGATTCACTTCACTGGGCTATGTTGGTGGGCCTTTTTATGGAAGGTCATAGAGAAGGGACAGGATACATTCAGTGGAAAATAAGTGAAGTGCGTCCAGCACTAGACTGAAAGGTTGGCAGATACATTTATACATTAGTTTTTTTTTCCTTTAAAGAAATGCTCTGTACATCACTAGATTGATAAAGGCACTGATAATTAAAAAACAAAGCACCGGTTGTAAGGTTGAAGGTCATGAATGATGACTAAATCTAGGTGACATTTTCATGCTGTTATAATGATGACAAAATGCTTTTCTGACCTTATAAGGAACACTAATTGTGACTTCATTTGCAAGGTTATTGAATCCATTACAGTAAAAAGGGCTCTGATAAATTATCCAACATAAAGTTATAAAAGAAATGTTACCAATATCCCCCTTTTTGTCTTGGAGCAGTGTGCTATGGTTGGCTGGATAGCCACAAGACAAAATTGAATGCATCTGGAATTTCTTCATATGAACTGATATTGGTTAATTATATCAGTAGCTTATTGCCTTTTGTTGACCTATTGTTTAGCCTACACACAACCCACTGCACATTTTACTGTATTGTCTTACTGTAGCTCCACTTTTGTCATCTGTTAGCTTCACTGACCGCTTCCTATTAGCAGTGATATGCACAGCCTTCAAACAAAACACCACTGTAAGGAGTTGTAAACCTTTAACAGGGGAGAATTATGGATCTTGTTTTGGCAAATTGCGTCCACAAATCTGCCCTAAGTAAACTCTCTTCACTGTGCTAATAACTTAAATTCCTGATAAACATACTGTTTTGTAAAATGTGTTAACAATCATTGTGGAACAATGAAGGGAACTAAAGCATGTTTTTTGTTCTTCCAGAAGGGGGCATGATTGAAAATGTTGAGAACAACCACTTTCAAAATCGATATGAGACCAGATTAACTGGTCAATCTTTTGCATTTTCACTTAGACATTGATTATGCTTCTATTTCTTTTTAGTGTGTGTGCAGTGGAAAATCAAGGTGCCACTGTAAAGGAGTGAAAGGCAACAGGGTGAGTGCATCGTCTATTTTCACTCATCAAATATCAGTGCTCAGGTTGAATGAATGTATTCTGTGTTATATGTACTGTGCTATGAGTCTGTGTGCAGTTCACTACATTTAGCATTATGTATGAAATAAATGAACTCTTGATATTTGATACAGCTATAGTTTCTAATCTTTGTGGCACACTATTTGTTGTTGTTGTTTCTTCCACCTGTGCTTTTCCCACTTTCACGTGTCAAAATGTCTTTTGCGAAAAAAGGCACAAACACTATTATTCATCTGACATCTCTGAAGCAGGTCTCCCTGACTTTACAAAGCTTTCAAAACAGACCTGGCACCAGGGGACACAGTGCTCCTGTCAAGTCTCACTGTTGCATTAAAAACGCCACACACAGCGATTTTCACAATGGAAACACTTCAGGTGCAGTCGCACAGTGCTACACTAGTCAGACCAGGTGCAGAGTCCAGATGGTTCTAAGTTGAAAAGCATAAATGTCTTCCAATTAAGTGTGTCTCAACATACTTATTGATTATTTTAGCCTTGTCAGGAGAAACCAGCTGTTAGATTTGACCTCGAAGCAGAGAGAGCAGAACACATTAGACTCCTTTAATCTAATGCAGGTCAGCCTAAACAGCAAATATTCATTGCATTCAATACATTGCAAAATGTTGTCATATACACTCAGTTTGTAGATTAACCTTAAACTGTGATTAGGAAGTAAATAGCACAGTGTACAGTGCCTAGCAAATTTTGAGACCACCTGCTCTATTTGTCTCAAAGACTATCATGAAGAGCTTTGTCATTGTCATTTCTCATCCATAGGGAGACAAAGGTTTCCCAGGAGATCCAGGTCCTACAGGACCAGAGGGCCGTCCAGGATCACATGGTCATGCTGGACCTCTAGGACCAAAGGTAGAAATTCAGTTCAGCTCTCACGGCTCCTCCACTCATATATTCTGTATATTCCCAAATCCATTACTGTGGTCAGAGATCGCTAATAATGTGTATAGGCTGGGATGAATGACACATTCTCCTTGTGTACTTAGACACTGAGTTGTGCTCATACTTTATTTGACAGGGCAACACCGGACCTGTCGGACGTGAGGGGCCAAAAGGCGACCCGGTAACATTAACTGTGTTATTCAAGCTTGAGTCTATTTGTATGGTATTAATTTAATGTTCTAGTGAGTGTAAATTGAGTTATATTTGAAATGACTTGTGTATAATATGTATACACAAAGTGCAAACATTATGGCAAACCAGGTATCCACTGAACCTACTGTGTGCCTTTTCAAAATGTATGCTGGTTTTGTTCCTGTTTTTACAGGGACCCGATGGCAAAGAAGGATTTGCTGGATCTCATGGTTTACCGGTGAGGTATCTTCACTCTCTTATACACCCGTGCCACTCTGTTTATCGTCTGATGTGTTGTTTTTTTTTTAACTTCTGCATATATTCTCTCACAGGGTATCCCTGGTTTACAAGGGCCCCCAGGAGACACTGGGGTCCCAGGCTGCAATGGAACAGATGTAAGAAAATATTTCATAGAGTACCATGTTTTTTTGTTTGTTTTTTTTTTTTTTTACCACATGATAGCTCAGTTGTTATATGCTCACATCCAGGACCTTAGAGTAGAGAACTTTTTCTATTCTCCAACAAGCTTGAACCATTCCTTTTGTTCTTTGAACACTTTAAGGGAGAAGAAGGACCTCCTGGTATTCCCGGGGCCCATGGCAGTGATGGCTATGCAGTAAGTTATTTATGTAATACTAAATTATGTTGGGAGTGTTCTGATTTGTCACTCTTTGTTGTTTAGCGCTGTCCTTAAAATGACCCATGAAGGCATATATTAACTCTGCTTTATCTTTATTTTACAGGGTCCACCTGGTCTGCCTGGACCTAAGGTATAGTAATAAAGTGTATACCGTGCCACCCACAGTTGTTTAGTACTTTTTTGTATTTAGGAGGGGTGAGACTGCAGTAATGCTCAGCAATTACTGCCTTTCAAGAAGTTTATTAGCAGGATCCTTGAGCACTAAGAAAAACATGACGCTGCACTAGCAAGCGCCCTTTTGCCTCCCCAGGCTCCCAGAGCTCATTTTGGACCTAGTCCGTGTGAGACCAATAACTTGTTTAAATATTTTTCTTTGTTCCATCTATCAAGTCCATCCTTCCACTTTTATTTGCAATAAAACATGTATTCATTCTAAAATTTTCAGGACAAAATTTTTTTTTTTTTTTTTTTTTTTCTTGCATTCACAAGAATGTGAGAATGTGAGTTTTTGTGCAGTATACTATATAGTATGCATTGCATAATGTCCCATTACTTGCACTATGTCCTCCTCAGAGCATTGCATATGTGTATACATACAGTAAAATCCTCTTATGCATTGAAACTGATTACACCATTTATACTTCTAAAACGATCTTCAGAAGGCAAAGCCTATATGAAATAGGCTGTCATTTATAACCCTTGTTCTGTAAGCGCTAGTCACTGAATTGGGGGATGAGAAGTAAGGTTTATGTGGTCATTTAAAGATGAGTGATGAAGGAATCTGATTGAACTGCGAAGGAATATTACATCTTCCCAGCACATATTTCACATACCTGTAATTATCAGGTGTTTAATACTCAAAACTTAATTACATGATTACAACTGAATGTTACATAATCTTAATTTCTCTGTTTCACAGGGTGAATCTTGGGTATCAGTGCCTGTAACACCAGGGCCACCTGGGCCACCTGGGAGGGACGGAGCACCGGTAAGTATTTAGATTGTGTTTATAATAATGCAGTTCTGTTTGTTTAATATCTAAGAAAAAAATCACTTGCATTTCAGGGAGATCCAGGTTTACCTGGACAACAGGGACCACCAGGGGACCCTGGACCACGAGGCGCTGTCGTGAGTTAAGAGTATTTGGTTGCCTTGCACTAAGTACATATTGCACCCTGGAAAGGTTCTTATGTGATTTTGATATAACTGCCTGTACTCTTTATTAACAGGGGTTTCCTGGTCGTCCTGGGTCTCCAGGATCTAAGGTAACACTAATAAATATGGATGAGTACTTTGGATATTTGCACGTTTGACAGCTTATAACTGTGATAACGAGTGGTAACGAGTGTGAGTTTTTACTGGGTGACCCAGAGGGAAACTGCTGCTGCAGGGTTTTTGTTTTGGCTACACTACCTAGGAAAGTGGAAACATGTCCAAGCTGTTGTGATAGTGAGCAGTTTTATGGAATGCAGTGTAAACAGCTGTGAACATGTCACACCTTCTTCTGTGAAACTCCTTCCAGACAGTGATTGAATGTATTGTATTAGAGCTGTCTGAGAGTTGGCAGCAACAAGGGTGGCAAACGTGGGAGCTTGACCACAACGGAGCTGGGAGAAAAATTTAAGTTCCGAGAACTAGGGGGAGAACAGATTATTTATTAAACAAGTTACTGCTTTCCCACTCTGCAGGGTCAAGAAGGCATAGGCAGCATCCCAGGACATCGTGGACCAAAGGTAATTTCTTCAATCTACCTATAATTTTCTATGACTTGTTGTGGTATTATGCCTTATTTGTGTTTGAGGATGAGCTCAATTTGTTTGATGCAGGGGAGACAAGGACCACGAGGCCCACCGGGGCCACCGGGTCGGATTAAGGAGTTTTTCTCTGAGATTCTTGAGTTAAAGGTAGGTCAACAGACTCAGGTCAAATCACAACAGCAATTAAGATAAGATAAAGCTTTATTCATCCCAAAGGAAATATGTGGTTCCCTGTGTGAACAGTTGTATTGTTTTTGACCATTAAGCCCAACAGTGTCACACTTCACAGGTTCAACATTTTGCAGGGGCTGTCAAGAAACGGAAATGGATGAAATAATAAAGAAATAATAAGAAAAAGAAAAAAGGCAAAGATAAGTTAATAGAGAGGCTGCTGAATTGAAAGTGTTATTGGAGAAAAAGCTCCTGAACTGTCCAAACTAGAAATTCTTTCTCTCAGTAAAATCACTGTCATTTCAGTGTAGATAGCCTGATGATGCCACCAGAGCAAAGGTCTTTAAGTTGTTGTTTTTTTTTTTTTTTTTTACAAAAAAACCCTCATAAGATTGTCTTAAATCAAAGACAGAGTTAATCAGATTTTTTTTTTCATTATCCTACAAAGGAAAGTGATTCCTTGCTTAGTTCATTGTTTAAACCTGTGGTCCAGTGAAGCCAATAGGTAGTGTGGACAAATGCAGGCCAGCTCAACAAAAACAATTTCTCTGTGAAGCTGAAATTGGACAATCCATGCCATTTGTTTCAATTTTACTTAAAGTATATCAGTCGGGTAGTGAAATTCAGATTCAAATAACACAAGATGAGATGTTAACCTCCTTGTGCGCACACATACAGAAAACTTGGTGAATGATGGGTAGTACGTAGGAGCTGTTGAATTTAAGACGCATCAGTAGTGTTCCTCAGGCTCATGGGGTGTTTCGGGCTTTAAACTCTATACACACTCACCAGAGGCGCCAAACCTGCGCTTTCATCCCATGGCCAATTAGTAAATTGCCCTGTCTTGTGAGTTACTGTGTCTTGCTAGCTGGGGACCCAACTGGGGTCATTCCTCCTCAGCCATAGCCACCGGTTGCTTCTCTCTGCTGCTTCTGATGCATTTTTGATAGGCTCTGGCCCCTGATTCCCACATCCCTCAGCAGTTTGGTGGTGGACGTTGACACAAACCCTTTGTACCTGACCTCCACTTGGCAGACTTCTGTGTTCCAGCCGCATCCTGCGTCAGCAGCCAGTTCAGCATGACGCTGGTGTTTTCGCTCATATGCCTCATCCATAGAGTCCTCCCAGGGTACAGTGAGCTCAATGATATAAGCCTTCTTTAGAGAAGGGGACCAGAGCACCAGGTCAGGTCTGAGGATGGTGGTGGCAATCTCTGGAGGAAACACAAGCTGCCTGCCAATATCCGCCTGCAGTTACCAGTCCCGCGCTAAAGACAGTTGATCCCTCTGCCATATGAAATATATAATAATGGGTAAATTCTTTCCATACTACCTACTTTTTAACAGTAACCACTGCAGCATAAAAAAATCATAATAAAATCTATCCAGAGATATTAGTTCTGCACTGATGATTGTGTGCTGTCTCTACAAAATCTCCTGATTCACACTCCAGTTAGCTTAGCTGGTGTGTCAACCGCCATTAAACCCCAAAGAAGAAGAAGAAGAAGAAGTAGTTCTGCACTGTAACTGCACTGCACTGTTTTACATTCTTTAGAGGAGCTTTAAAGACTGTAAGCAACAGATGTTCTTCTCTTTTATCTCCCTCACAAAAAAATTAAATCTTAGTGTTTTCTCCTGCATTTATCTGCGATATTAACGTGAATCCTGAGGGGGTGCATTTCACAGCAGGGGTGCACAACACGCACCATGACAGAGAACTGCGAGGGCTCGAGGGGTCCTTGTGGCTACGTAGTTGGATAACGTATTACACAGTTGGAGAAATATGTATATTACAGACGTAATGTGCGCATGTGCCAAAGCTGGTTCTCAGCTATTAGTGTGTAATTGACATACACACTGTTTCCTCTGTCTTGTAAGTTTTATCCTGAAAAAATAAAGGTCAATTTGTCATATCGCCTACTAGGAAATGCATACAATCAAGAGTTAATATCACTCACTTTTTATAACTGATCAGTTGTGTAATATATTTAGAAATGTTAGGTAGTCTTTACATATTTTTTTAAATTCCCTAGCTACTTCGTCCAGCTCTTCCGGAGGAATCCCAAGGCATTCCCAGGCCAACCAGGAGATATAGTCTCTCCAGCGTGTCCTGGGTCGTCCCCGGGGGTCTCCTGCCTCCCGGACATCTCACCAGGGAGGTGTCCTGGAGGCATCCTGACCAGATGCCCGGGTCACCTCATCTGGCTCCTCTCGATGCGGAGGAAAAGCGGCTCTACTCTGAGCCCCTCCTGGATGACTGAGCTTCTCATCCTATCTCTAAGAGAGAGCCCGGACACCCTGCAAAGGAAACTCATTTCAGCCACTTGTATCCGTGATCTTTTTCTTTCAGTAACAACCTACAGCTCGTGACCATAGGTTAGGGTAGGAACATAAATTGACTGGTAAATTGAGAGCTGAGCGAAAGGCAAAGCTCTCTCTTCACCACGATGGACCGATACAATGTCCACATCACTGCGGAAGCTGCATTGATCCGCCTGTCGATCTTCCGCTCCATTCTTCCCTGAATCGAGACCCCGAGATACTTAAACTCCTTCACTTGGGGCAGGATGTCATGACCCGGAGAAAGCATTCCACCCTTTTCCGACTGAGGACCATGGCCTCAGATTTGGAGGTGCTGATTCTCTCGACACTCGGCTGAGAACTGCTCCAGTGAGAGTTGTATATCATGGCTTGATGAAGCCAACAGAACCACATCGTCTGCAAAAAGCAGGGAAGTGATGCTGAGGCTACAATCATAAAACCATGAAATATTTTTTGTCAAGATGACACCTAGATATTCAATTTGTGATTGGTGCCAGTTATAGAGTCACTCTCTAACAATAAACAATAAACTTTGGTAAGTCTTGCAACTCATATTAGCTTAGCATCCCAAACCTTAACCTGTCTACCTACTATTTAGGGTCTAAATATTATAACTTTAATTCGGAATCAATCATTTTATAATGTTAAATTTTATTTATTTATTTTTAATTGATATTAGATATTGATATGACTATGTGGGAGAAAACGTACCCAAACGTACCACCACAATGTGAACACTCAGAAAGGCTGAGTTCTCAATATGAAGCCATAAAGCACCTGATCTCCACCTGTGTGTCAGTGTGCAGTGTGTGACAATCTGTATGAATGATTGAGTGTTGTTGCAGCTGTGTATCCGCTTACCTTGTGAGTCGGGGCGTCTGTTAAGACTGGCAGCTGTACCATAGAACTTTTCCTCTAGTGTGTGATCTCCCAGTGTATTACATAAAAGCCCCAAACCCTAGAGCAGTAACTGTTTCCTCAGAGGAAGCTGTAGCTATGGGTGTTCTTTCAAAATAAAAGCCCCGAACTCTGATTTGATCTTCACAGGGAACAAGGTGTGGCACGCACATAGTGCTTGCTTCAGGTGTGTTTGTTTGCAACATTTATCTGGGACAGGCACACATTTAACATTCAACTTTTTAATAAAATTCACACATTTTCAACATTCAGCTTTTAACCTTCATCCCACTATATTCAACTCAGCATTAGCAGATTGGCTTAGGCTTTTATTTTCAACATTTCAATTCATGCAATTCATTCTCATTCCAACATGAGACAAACAAACACACCTGAAGCAAGCACTATGTGCGTGCCACAACTTGTTCCCTGTGAAGATCAAATCAGAGTTTGGGGCTTTTATTTTGAAAGAACACCCATAGCTACAGCTTCCTCTGAGGAAACAGTTACTGCTCTAGGGTTTGGGGCTTTTATTTTGAAAAACGAGTGTGGGTCAGAGCAGTAAATCATCTGTGTGTGTGTGTGTGTGTGTGTGTGCGTGTGTGTGTGATTGATAATGTCATCAATCACACAGTGATGCTATGTTGTAGGTGCATGCATATCACTTAATTCTGCTGGCCACCCCTGCATGACTTTGGCACCCCTTGGGCCAGGGCCACCAACTGGTGAAGGTTTCTCTCTCTCCAAGTCCTGCTCTGGGGTTGCTGCCTTTGAAACAGGGTACAGTATATCACTTGTCACCTTTTCACTGTGGCTGCTGGCCTGGAAATTCACCCACCAGGTCATCATTGTGAGGAAACCAGCCACAGCTGTCTGTATGTCAGCATACATGTTAGCATGTGAATGAGGAACAACAGCAGTGTGAAATGACTTGCTCCTGGATGATTCTGGGGCAGTCTGTGTGAGCTGCCTGAAAAGCAGATTGCTAAGCGTCTTTCTCAGTCTCTTGATTTTACAAGGGGAAAGGTTCTTGAACTTCTTCCACAGACCTCGAGTAAGGCTTTCATCCTCTTCTTTCAGAAGTGAGTCAACCTTAGACATCAGTGACTGCATTGACACACTGCTTTCAGCTTTGGTGTCCACCTTGAATTTTTTCTTTAGCTGTTCCACCATACGGCATATTAATGCTTTGGCAAAATACTCTGCAAAGAAATTCTGGATTTTGCTTCCTATTGCTTTTTGTGATTGTTCGGGTGTTGGACTTGATCCTGAACTGTTCTCCATTTCAGTAGTCCTTTCCTGCATACAATCTTCTGCCATGCTTTGAATCTTCTGAGACATTTCAGTCTTCAGCTGCTCATACTGAGAGTCTGGCAAGTCATCTAAGAGAGGTCTAATGATCCTATCTACCTCTGTCAAAATTCTCTTCTCGACAGATTTGAATTTTCTCAGATCAATCACGGTGCCCTCTGGTGAAATCCTCTCTGGGGTTCCTGAGTGGTCTGCCTCTGGAGTTCCTGACTGATCGCAGTCAGAGACTAAGGTGTCTGTGGACAGACGTTTTCTCTGCCTCTGCGGTCGAGGTGAAAACACAGCCTTCATCTTAGCTGTAAATACCTTCAACATGTTGGTGATATTGTCGATCATTGCGTTCAGCCTACTGGGGGGAGTGAGGCGGTGAAATACTGAAGAATGTTAATGTCCTAATTTGTAACGTGAAATGGACGAAAAGGAAAAGCAAAAGGTATTCTTTTCACAAACACAGAGCTTGTTAGAGCTATTGTGATATCGCTCTGATTTTAGCATATGCGCCACCACAACAACCTCTGCGTCGCCGAAACGTGGTTTCCTTGGACACTCATCCATTGCTGGACGTGGTACAGCCCAGACGGCAGAACCAGGAAGGCGCTGGATCACATCCTCATCTCCAGATGCTGGAAGTCGTTTGTCACCAAATGCTGCGTGTACAGAGTAGCAGAGCTTGGCAGCACCGACCATCGTCTGCTGGTGGCCCAGCTCCTGACCATCCAACGAGAGCCATTCTCCAGTTTGAGACGTCCCCAAGGCAAGCTCCACACCCGATGACTCGACGTCATTGCGGTTGACCTCCAACAACATGGAGTTGAAGTCAAGGATGTAGAACAGCTAACCCAAGACCGCCAGCACTGGAAACAAGTGGTTCATCTGATTGGCTCAACGCACAGGGACGGGACGCACCCCCCTTCGCAAGAGCACTAAGAAGAAGTTATGTGTGTGTGTGTGTCTGTGTGTGTTGTCATATTAACATACCTGTGACTCATTTGCACTACTTCAACTGCTAAACTGCTATTTGCACATTCAGCAACAGTATTGTACAAAAATCTTTGACTGTCCTCTGTGTTTTATTCATAGTAGCTGACTTACTTTTTATTTTATATGCTTAAGGTTATGTTTGTTGCCTATTTTTTTTGTTAAGCTGTATGATGGGAACTCACAAAGTAAGAATTTCATTACTCAGTGTTGTTATTGAATCTTGAATCTTGAATTGCAACTAATGAACCATAACCTGAACCTGATGTCTTACTCAGGGTGTTAAAGGAGACATGGGAGATGTAGGAGACAAGGGCTGCATGGGTGAACCAGTAAGTTTACACATTTAAAAATGAAATCCCTTTTTTGAGCTCCAGAGATCCTGCCCAGCATTTTCTTTGTTGTTAGTGTTGTGTAGTTATCTTTCTGTTTTCTGTTCTCAGGGAGACCCTGGTTACGGCTTTTATGTCAAAGGAGAAAAAGGAGACCAAGGGCTGGAGGGTCCAGAAGTAAGATATTGCATGTCATTTATTCCATTCACTCTCACCTTTAAACCACCCTCTCTGACTGTACATGCATAGGAAAGGTAGTGCTGTCCCAAAACATAATTTTGCTTTGTTATTGGACTGCACTACAGTATTTCCATCCATCCATTATTTACCGCTTATCCTACGTAGGGTCACCAGGGACAAGAGCCTATCCCAGCTGTCATAGCAGAATAGGCAGGGTACACCCTGGACAAGTCACCAGTTCATCACAGAGCACATAGAGACAGACATACATACATTCACACCTTCAGGCAATTTAAATTAGCCAGTTAACCTAATCCCCATACATGTCTTTGGGTGGAAGCCAGAGTACCAGAGAGAACCCACACAGAAAGTCCCCGGGCCGGGAGTGCATCCTGTACAACAGTGCTAACCACTGCACCACAACTGTACCATATATGTCGTAATAGAAAGAAGAAGGATGACCAGCAGAGGGCAGTAATGCAGCATCATCTCAGTTGGATTTGCAATATTGCCACACAGGAAAAAATCTAGAACAGAGGGGAAAGAACACCCTCACCTCTACCTCAACCTGAACTTTACCATAAAGCTACTCTACATCATTTCATCAGAAATACCCTAAAGATTGCTTTAGTCCAAGTTCAGTGCACAGTATTACCACTATAATGATGGCTGCTCTGAAAGGAAGAAAAGTGTTAAGTTTACATTTTGGAACAAAATCTTTGGTCTTGATTGAGGTAGGCACAGATTTTCCATGCTTTGCTACATTTTACAACATTGACAGCATCACTAAAGTGGATAATGTGGTCCATCTGTGGTCAGTTTGACTTTATTGGCTCTGATTTTTTTAGGCATCAATGCATCAAAGCCATATGTCGGAGAATCAGAGCCCGACCCAAAGCTATGTGTGCCATGTGCACAGCCAGATATAGCCAGATTTTTCATTTTATCTTTTTTTTTTTTTGAAAGCTGGTGGTATGCCTCTGAACTGAGGCACTGAGGGTCCTCTGCTCCTCTTAATCCCAACTGCTGATTACTTCCATGATTACTGCTATGTAATACCTACCAAAATGGCATTTGAATAATGCAGTGAATTAAAGGATGCCCGAGGCCCTTTGTAAACTACAGAAAGCTCTTATAGAAAGCGGAACCGGTCACTTCCTCACTGTTGTTAACAAATGTTCTTACAGGGAAAGCCAGGAAAGGAAGGTGATCCTGGACGACCATCTTGGGTACTGTTCTACAAAGCTATGAATGTGTATGTATGCATCAGTTGTTATACTCTCATGTGTGTAGCTTTTGAAGACAGTATCATTTTCTTTAGGGAAAGTCTGGCCCTAGAGGTGATCCAGGATATCCAGGAACAGCAGGAGGGATGGTCAGTGATCTGTTAGTGCCAAAATTTCCAAGCTATTTGGTGGATTGCTATGTTTTGTATCATCATCGTTTGGCTGTATACTCTATTGTGTAGGGTGAAAAGGGAGATAGGGGTCCCCCTGGTCCACCTGGAGATGTGAGTTGTTATTTTTAATGTTATAAGAACTTATTGTCATTGCATTGTGATTTCACTACATGTCCTTTATGGTTTTGTTAACAGATATTTGGGCCTGTGACTGAGCCACTCAAAGGGTATCAGGGAGATCCTGGTTATCCAGGCTCACCTGGGCTCCGTGGGCCTCAAGGTAGACAAACATAATCCTTCCATTATCTGTGACCTGCTTATCCTACAGACAACCATTTACGTTCACATTCACAACTACAGGCAATCTAAAATAGTAAACAATTAACCTAACCTGCATGCCTTTGGACAGTAAAGACAAAGTTGAGTTTGAACCTGCAAACCGCCTGCTGTCACCCTAGATGAACATAATGCTGTGTAATAACAGAGACATACTCAGATGAGTGATATATATCAGTACAATGAAGACTAAAATCAGCATCTGCCCATACTGAAATAATAGAATGGAAATGGAATATTTTTTATTGATTTCCACTTGTTACAGCAGCATAAACAAGTTAGAAATGCAATAAAACAACAATAATGAACTGATACAAGGCACAATAACAATAATAAATATATAAAGCATGTATTAAAATTATTTTTTTTAATAGCAAATGAAATGAAACACAATATTTAAACTATGGATGTGACAATACAAACAGTGCGTTTGCTGTGAGAATCAGTGCAAATAACACAAGTTACTGTGCTTTCCTCAGGAATCGAAGGATTTCCTGGACCTGATGGACCTCCAGGTGTGCAGTGAAAAGACTGTTCTCATCCTGTCTCTGTCCACTGGTCTCTCTCTGTACTACTTACTTACAGTTACTCTGTTAGACACTTAACCCCCAAGTTACTCCCCAAGCGCTTTGCACTGCAGCCTAAGGATGGCTTAATTGTAGTCATCAATATTCACTTTGTACTTGTATATATGTGACATTTGTAATTATGCTCGTCTTTTGTGTTTAAAAGGTAAAGTACAAAAGGTTATTTCTTTTGGTTTCATTAATTACATTGCTTACAGTTTCTCTCACTTTACAATGCACAGGCCTTTCATCTGGGATTTATGTGCCAGGCCCACATGGTCCCAAAGGCTTTCCAGGCCCCAAAGGGGACCCTGGAGAGCCCGGAGATATTTATCCAGGACTCCCAGGTCTAGATGGGGATGTTGGTGATCAAGGGCCTCCTGGGGATCAGGGCCCACCTGGACCTCCGGAAGACAGAAGTATGTGTATATATATATATATTTGTCTAAAAGAATAAAATAAATAAATAAAAGAATAACTTCTACTGTCACCACTAATACCACTACTACAACTGGTATTGCTTCCACTGTTATTACTCAACAAGATCATTTGCTTTCTCATTTTCTTTTTTTCTTTTTGTTAAGATTACATTTGCAGTTCTTTTACAATAATGGAAGGAACATTATTTTTGCAATATGTAATGAAAAAAATGCCAGGCTTTGTGTTGAGCCAACCTTTATGACAGACTCATGCATATTATCAATCAGTCAGTTGATTATTTTGATTGTTTATGTGCCAACAAAAATGCACCATAGAATGATATAAAAGTGCCACTTCAGACTGATAGACTGTTGGTTTGCTAACTGTTGAGTTGCTTGTAGCTAACAGGATTACCAAAGGTATCCCAGGAGTGAAGGGAGTGAGCGGTATGCCTGGACCTATGGGATATGATGGAACATATGGAATGAAAGGTGGGAAACTGTGTGTCATTTAGAAATGAATTGTTATCATTGAATTTGTTTGGCTCCTGACCTGCTAATTCCTATCCATTAATAAGATATGTTGGTACTCACAGTTAGCAGTATTTTCAGGCCTTTTTCAGACCTCAGAAAAAAAGACATTTTGATGATGAAAGCAATGCTATGTAATATAAATGATACTCAATGAAAATATTCCCATGGTTATTCTTTGTTCAGGAGTGAAGGGGGAGCCCTGTTATGACTGTTTTGGATTAGGATCCCCAGGACCACCTGGTCCCCGCGGTCCACCTGGCATCCCTGGTAACAAATATTCAGTGCATGAAAACCAAAATGTTTTATTGGTGATACTGGAAAGTATGAATTTTGGAAGAAACTGTCTTTCTGTTGTTTAGGATCTAATCAAGGACCAGGTGCTAAAGGTGATCCAGGTTATCCAGGACCCAGTGGCTTACCAGGAAGCCCAGTAAGAAAGCACGTTTTTAGTGTTTGTGTGTTGTTTTGGATAGGTTTTTACAAACACTTTTAAAGAATAGAGAATTCTTCTCTATAGGGTCTTATTGGTCCAAGGGGATTTCAAGGCCCTCCTGGACAAAAGGGAGACTCGTATCCCTACAGCACTCCTGGGATAAAGGGAGAGAAAGGAGAAGTGGGACAACACGGCAGGCCTGGTGCAGATGGCCGTCTTGGGTCTCCTGGGCTACTAGGTCGAAAAGGTGATCAAGGGCCTCCGGGAGATTCGGTGAGACGGTTTTGACAGTCGACTGATCTAAATATGCCATACATTTACAATGTTAAATTCTTAGCTGTGTGTAAGAGCCAACCCAACAGAATATGTCATATTAGAGATGTGTGTGGAGGAATAAGTTTTCCGTCTTCTCTTTAGTATCCCTTCTCTGGAGCAGAAGGTGACCGTGGTTTCCCAGGTACACCAGGGCCTTTAGGAGGGCTGGGACCAGTTGGCTACCCTGGGTCAGTCGGATATGGGCCCACTGGACCTCCAGGAAGTACGGGAGATGTTGGGGTACCAGGCCTGCCCGGACAGCCTGGAATTCCAGGTAAAGATACACATTGACTAGTGTAGAAATTGACATATATATATATATATATATATATATATATATATACACGTATATATACGTGTATATATATACGTATACACGTATATATACGTGTATATATATACAAGTAGACAGACTGTTTTCTTCTTTCACTCCTTCTTTGGTAGGCCAAAAAGGTGAACCGGGCCACATCCATATCAAAGGAGATCCTGGGCCACCTGGATTTAAAGGTCTACCTGGTTCACCTGGAAGACCAGGTAAGCATGGCTGATGGATTGATGAATAAGTGGAAGGAAAGGTGTATGTAAATGTAAGAGTGGATGGATGGTCTTCATGTTACCATACAATGTATGGTGGAAGTGTCTGTTAGCAAGACACTGAACCCCAAGTGCTCCCTGGGTGCTTTGCAGCAGCCCACTGCTCCTGAAAAGCTACGGATGGGTTAATGCAGAGGTCATATTTCAAATATGTATGTACTATATATGATGATTTTGTATTTTTAGGTTTTTAAGTTAAGTTTAGATGATGAAAGTGTCTCTCATGCTTGCCAATAAACATCCAGGTACTCATGGAGCACCAGGTACTCCAAGGTTGCCAGGTTTTCAGGGACAAAAAGGAGAAAAGGGTGAGACATCATTTCCTGGAATGCCGGGGATCCCAGGACAGAAAGGTAATCCATATGCTTTTACATAGATAACAGATTCAAGATTCTCAGAGCACAAGGTGTCTTTGGTATCACGGTTACTTTGGCAGATTTTTGATGCTTCTTTAAATTATAGGGAACAACTTAAAGTATAATTAATGTATTTTGCGTCTGTGATTGTGTTTTTTTTTTTTTTTTAGGTGACAAGGGGCAGCCAGGTCTCCAAGGCTCTCCAGGTAGGGGCTTGCCTGGCCGGCCCGGTCCACATGGCCCTCCTGGTCCTGAAGGTCCAAAGGTCAGAGACGCAGACTTATCCTAAAAGTTCCCAGAAATAGTATCATATCATTACTATCTTACTGTCTGTAATGTAATTTCTGTTGAGGTAGGGTGATCATTCTACATAGGGGACTAGACTTTTATGCATTCCTGTGTAGTTAGATGAGAAGATCAATACCGCTCTCTGTGTACAATAAATAGCTGCAGTCTGCAGCCACTCAGACACAAAATGGGGAAACAACCAGCCTGCCTTTGTACAAAGGTAACACAATTTCACTACCAGTATTTGTTTTATTAAAATAGTTGTGTTAAGTGAGCGGCTGCAGGCTGAAGCTTCATATTTATCATTCAGACACTAGAGTAGTACATGTGAACCAACTGGACATGTGTTATGGAAAGAAGGTCTGGTATAAATAATATTCCTAAAAGACTATGACCCACAAGAACTGTGTGTCTGTTCTGCACAGCCCCTGCCTTCTGCCTTTTCGTATTATTTTGATGTGCTTGGGTTTCCTCTGGGGGCGGCACGGTGGTGCAGTGGTTAGCACTGTCGCCTCACAGCAAGAAGGTACTGGGGCCTTTCTGTGTGGAGTTTGCATGTTCTCCCCGTGTCTGTGTGGGTTCTCTCAGGGTACTCCGGCTTCCTCCCACCATCCAAAAACATGCATGGGGATTAGGTTAATTGGCTAATTTAAATTGACCGTAGGTGTGAATGTGAGTGTGAATGGTTGTCTGTGTCTATGTGTCCTGCGATGAGGTGGCGACTTGTCCAGGGTGTACCCTGCCTTTCACCCTAAGAGAGCTGGGGTAGGCTCCAGCCCCCCCGCGACCCTATGAGGATAAGCGGTAGAAAATGGATGGATGGATGGCTTTGTTACACTGCTGTGAGTTCCCCAGCTCCTCTGCTGTGTGCAGTGGCTTCTGTGTGCTGCTGTTGTTGTGTCAGATTGACCGAGGCACACACACACACACACACAGACACACACACACACACACGAGCAGAGAGGACAGCCTGTCCTTTGGCTGTGTTCATTAAAAATTCTGCGACATGACACCTGCTGGCATGATTGTGTGGAACACAACTGCCATGAAACATGAGAAAACATTTTTAAATAAATTTGATTTCCCTGATTTACTGCTTTGTTCCCACCATCACTTCTCTCTCTCTCTCTTTCTCTCTCTCTCTCTTATTGAATCAGGGAGGAGGTACTAACTTTGAATGCGGTGTGTTTACAAAAAGCAACCAATCACTGCTGTATATTATATCGCAGTATGTATGTCGCAGTTGTATATATTGATTGCAGCAGTTGCATTCTAGAACCCTCCACGAAAGGTGAAAATCTGCAGAAACCATATGTTTATATGGTTATTTTTATATATTTAATCACGTATAAACCCACACAGTTATACAGTATAAACCCTTTATATTCTTTTAGATATTAGGCAAGATTCAGAATTAATTGTACACATTGTACACAGAAAACCAGCAAAAAATCTGCGATATAGCGAGGGATTACTGTATACCTTTAAGAGAACAAGCAGAAAAGTGAGATTGTTAAAAAAAAATGTGACAGCTTTATTGGCTGGACGTTCAGTAGTATGTCATTGGGTGTTTAAGATAGATTTTCTGTCTTTGAAGCACTTTTTGTTGCCATAAATTATGTATAGAATATAATAAAACAAGAAAGAAATTGAATTGAGTGTTGAATGTTGAGCAGTACCAGACAGCTGTGTCAGTACAACAGACAGCTGCCACTAACCTTTACGCAGATAACAGTGTTTCTGTGTTTTACTGTAAAGTGGACAGTGATGAGCACTGACACACTAGAACAATGCTGTACTGCAAGAACATGAGTGAACTGAGTGAATATGAATGAATAAAGAATATGTTGTATATTTATGACCATCAGGGCGACGGTGGCCCTGGATACCGAGGTCCCCCAGGACCCCCAGGTACTCCAGGACAAGATGGAGCTCAGGGGCCTGTAGGAGATCCTGGGAACCTTGGCCCCCCAGGGAACACGGGACTGAATGGTGGCCCTGGTTTTCCAGGACAAAAGGGTACAATACTCATAACTCAAATATCAAACTGCAGCTCACAGACATTCCATCTGTTCATCTATTTGCTGCTGTAATCTATGTTATATACAGGAAGTAAAGGTGTTGTAGGCCCCCCAGGACCACCTGGTGATAAAGGTTCATGTAAAGGTGGTATTCTTGGACCAAGGGGACCAAAAGGACCAGATGGTTATCCAGGACATCCAGGTCAGTGTATATTAAAGTCATGTAATGTACATAACTGTCTGTAATTCCAGGGGGATAATGAATGCAGAAGGTGAATCATAAGAGGATCAAATGGAGGAAATAAAGACTTTTTCACGATCCCTCTACTTCCATATTTTCTTCTGATCCCCACTTCTATTTTTTTCTGTCTTTCTTTCTCGCTCCCTCTCCCAGGACCTAATGGCTCCCCTGGTGAGAAGGGAAACCCAGGTTTGCCAGGGTTTGGTCGTCCTGGCGCCCCCGGTGAACCTGGTTTTCTTGGGCCGTCAGTGCCAGGTCTACGTGGGCCTAGTGGACCAAAGGGGATCATGGGACAGCACGGCCTGCCCGGTCAACCAGGTGTCCTTTATGTTCTAGAATATTGTATGCTTATATGTACTTGTATTTAGAGCTTGTTTTCATGTGTTCCACTTACATTTCTTCAGGACTGAGAGGAGATCCTGGACCGGATGGGCTGCCAGGATATGGATCAGATGGGTTACCAGGAGCTGTAGGACCACCAGGCCAAATAGGTAACACACAAACTCACTAGCAGATTAATAAATGTATGATGTTACAACGTGCTGCCTCAGATCAGTAATGGTGGAGTTCATGCTGCCATAACTGTTTCCAGGTGCCCCCGGCCCAGATGGAGCCACAGGTTTCCAGGGTCCACCAGGCATGGATGGTGATCCAGGTCACATAGGTCCTCCAGGCCTTCCATCACCACAACCAATAGATGTTTTTGGGCCCCCGGGGAATCCTGGTGATCCAGGTACGCTTTACAGTAAATTATCACAGTTGTTAATATTCTCATCTTGCAAGTGAAGTCACAAATTCAGTATTTGTGTTGTCAGGTTACCCTGGTCTACATGGTGCTCCTGGAGACACTGGAAGCATAGGACCAAAAGGGCAGAGAGGGATCGGTGGAGCACCAGGGCACCCTGGAAGAAGAGGTTTGAAATTAGCTTTGCATTTATAACAATTCATTTGTCTATGTTGTGGTTCACCAAATCAAGAGTTTTATGAATCTGTCTTTACTATCTTTGTGTGCGTGTCCTGTTGTCCAGGTCCCCCAGGTGAGCCAGGAGTCGATGGATTAGTGGTCTCAACAGGAAGACGAGGACCTGATGGAGCTCCAGGAGACCCAGGAGTCAGAGGGCATCCAGGTAAAACCTAATCATACCCACTTATTGCTCTCATACAAATTCACATTTCTAATCTTAAGTAAAGTAATACTACTAAATAATTCTACAGTTGCAGATTTACAACCAAGTCATATTTTGACTTTTAATAGTCATTAATGGGGCATAAAATAGATATGCGATAGATATATAAGATATGGTATAAAATGTGTGTGAAATTATTTAACTGTACACCGTACTCCACAGCTGCAAATATTAATATTATATTATTAAATGTATTTCACTAATTGTTTATTTAACTCTCATAGGCCCAAAGGGAATAAAAGGAGATCAAGGAATCTTTGGGGGACCAGGACTAGATGGTGCACCAGGTCCACCAGGTATCAAAGGAGTTCCTGGAGAGCCAAGTTACTATGGATATGGACGGCCTGGACCAGTAGGACAAAAGGTACTGATCACTGATTTAAAGCCTTTGACACAGCAGAGCGCAGTGCAATCTAGTAAAATACTAAAAAATGTATCGATTTATAAAATGTTGAGAGTATGTGATAAATAATGATGATATTTCTCTCTTCTCCCCATTATTATTATTCCCATCCTCAGGGTGAACCAGGATCAGCCTTAACAAATGCATTGAAGGGTTTGAAAGGTGAACTTGGTTCTTTTGGACCTCTAGGTTTACCAGGGTACCGTGGAGCCAAAGGAAACTCTGGGCCTGCTGGACAAATTGGTTATTACACTGAACGTGAAAAAAAATCTGTCAGTTTATGATCGCTGTATGTTTTGCTCATCCCCCTGTCCCCACTGTGTTATTCCAGGTTCACCAGGCTTTCAGGGGCCGAAAGGTTCAGATGGGCCCCCAGGAAGAAAAGGACAACAAGGACCCAGTGGGCCAGCAGGTAAAGTACAAGGAAAACTAATTAGCAGTCACTTTTGAAAGGCAGGAACTTGAATTAGTATTGTTTCTGCACTACTCACTTTTATTTGTGCTTTCTTTGAAGTTTGACCTTTCCTATCTGTTTGCCTCAGGTTCCTCAGGCCAGCCTGGTGTCGCTGGTTATCCAGGACCTAAAGGCATTCAGGGCCGGGATGGGATCCCTGGACCACCAGGGCAGAAAGGAGACACTAGTAAGGGACTCCTGCAGTCAAGTCTTAATCTTTATATCCAAACAACTGGCGTGTTGATGAGCTTTATCTTTCATAGCTGCCGTACCTTTAAAGTCATAACTGCAGCCAAAACTCACTTTCCTTCTGTCTGTCCTCTGTAGACATTGGAGGTGGGACACCTGGTAGACGTGGTGACAAAGGTCAACAAGGTGAGTCTCAGGTAAATGACATTGTCCTTTTCAAGATTTTTACAAACTTGTATCAGTTCTCTTCATTTTAAAAAGATGTGTATAGTATTTTCAAACTATTTTCATGACTCTAGGTCTAGAAAAAGTCTTGGATAAACCTCATTTATAGTTTTGCACTTAAACACACATTATTGAGGTGTCTTGTACCCATCAGATATTAACGTAGTAATATACAGTACACATGCTAGAAGTCAAGAATCACTCAGTATATGATGTTGCAACAGGGCCTGTAGGCGGCCTGGGACCAGTTGGCTACCCTGGGTCAGTGGGATATGGGCCCACTGGACCTCCAGGAAGTATGGGAGATGTTGAGGTACCAGACCTTAATGTTGTTGAATTGTATTTCTGCACTGTAGGTCCCCCTGGGAACTCCGGCCTCCCTGGTTTACCTGGTCCAGGGTTTCCTGGTCCAGTTGGAGACAAAGGATTTCCAGGTTCACTTGGGGCCACTGGTCTGAAAGGACCACCAGGAGGAGAAGGGGCTTGTGTTCCTGGGTCAAAAGGAGATCATGGTCGCCCTGGCAATCCTGGTAGCCCAGGTGATGTACTGCTGGAGGCCTGAAAGGACACACATACCCTTTTCTGACACTGAAAGTGACACTGAATTAGATCAAACTACAGTCTCAGGACTCAGGACTCATAAACTTCCCAGGTTTATGAGCAGTGAGATGTAACCTGATATTCTGCTGTAGCTGATTTCTGCAGCATTTGGGCTTTTATTATGCTGTAATGACTGTCTCCTTCCTATTGTATGTGTAGGCTATCGTGGTTCACCTGGTCCTCCTGGTCTCACAGTGCCAGGGTTAAAAGGAGAAAGAGGGGACTCAGGTCCTACAGGAGGTCCAGGTTATAGTGGACCGCGAGGAGATCCAGGCCCTCAAGGACCACCCGTAAGAGAGCCCAGCATTTATCTTTTGAGGAATACTTGACACATGCCCAACAACAAATAGCATTCATGTTTGTATTAAACAGAGGATGTGTGATTTTCTTTTCAAGCATGCATTTGTAAAAATGTACCATGGGATTACTTTACAGGATCAATCTGCAGTTACATCACTAGCACTACTTTCACTTTTCATTGTTTCATTTGCCTTCCCAGGGTCCGAGAGGCAGAGCTGGAGGCCCAGGACCAAGTGGTGATTCTGGCCCTCCTGGACTCCATGGACCCCCTGGTAATCTATCATTTCAGTTTTAGCTGAAGTTTTTAGTGAAGTTTTAGCTATTCTCTTTTAGTTCTTCCCCAGACAATGGCAGCTCTGTCACCACAGGAGAGTAATGGTCTACAGTTGATTTATGTTCTCACAGCTGAGATGAAATTCAAATGGGAGAGAGAAAAATAAGATTTATGAGGATTCACTTCACTTTTCTTTCTGTAATATCTCATTAAATTGAATTTAATGCAATTGAGTGTGATGACAAGCTACGTCCTTTGAAATCTATTTATTACCTGTGTGTTTTAGGTGGCAAGGGAGATCCTGGATACACCCCAGGCCCTCCTGGCCCACCTGGGGTGAAAGGTTTTCCTGGACGACCAGGTGAGGCCAAAGTGTTCAAAATAACCAGGAATAATGCTGAGCCATGTTATCTTCCAGACTGAATATATTCCCACATATTAACAGTCTATCAGATGTAACTGGAAGCAGAGATGCAAAACGCCACCCATCACTGTCAGATAATGCTTGAATACTGTCACTGTTAACATACCATTGGCATTAACTAATCCTAGACAACTGCAAGATTAACCATGACCCACACATGTTACATAGTTTGGGAAAAAACTTACTAAATGTTCCTGCTCTGCCACTACAGGCCCTAAAGGTGAACCAACATTTATAAGGGTAATTTATGAACCAGGACTTCCAGGCGCACCTGGTCCCCCTGGCAACCGAGGTGCCCCAGGGACCACTGGACCATCAGGACCACCAGGCAAACCAGGTCCAAAATCTGAGCTCAGCTCAGTCCATGCATTGACTTTAACTCTTTGAATGCCAGACGTTTTTTTGAAATCGAAAGTGCCTCGTGCCAGCATTTTGAGTCATATTTCTAGACCCACAGAATATTTTGTACTATGTCTCTGAAAACACAGAGTAACTCAAATGAAAGAAGAGACTCGCTATTTCATCATGAAAAAAATGTTTGTTTTTACCTTGTTCCATTCTTGTTTCATCTGGAGGAGAGGAGAGGCGACTACTTTTTGTCCAGAATCCGTTTATTTTGCTCTCAAATTGCAATCATCTCCACTTCCTGCTTTGATCTCCTTGGTGCATATTAACCGTTTGCGTCCCGACTACAAATCACAGAAGCCCCCAAATTACTGACAGGCTACAGAAGTCCGTGATCAGTGATCAGCTGACAGCATAACTCGTCAGTGGCACTCAAAGAGTTAAGATGTACTGCTTTTTTTTTACGAGGGACACTGCCCCTAATTGAGTCAGTTTAGTATCATGCCTTTAACAAATACAGTTAAACTCAGCGGAGTATGTTTTGTGATGTCTGTTGCACCATGTGACACTGAATCTTTCTGTCCCAGGTCAGCCAGGTGTCAAAGGAGGGCGTGGCCCGAGCCAAGATGGCCCACCTGGATTTACGGGCCGCAAAGGAGACAAAGGAAGAGCAGGACTGCCAGGTTTGTGTTTGTGGGTGCAGATGAGCAAATGAGGACTTTGCTCAGAGGCCTGTCTGCAGTTAGTGAGTGGCACCCGTTGATTAAAACACACTCCTCAGTCCAACAGTGAGAGTTAGCAGTGACACTGTACCACAGTGAGCCCCCCTACCCACAAATCCCCAAACTACATAAAACACTCACATGATGTCACTTTGTAATGTTGTTTTATTTTTTTTTGTGTGACGTGTTTCCTCTGCAGGTCCAGAAGGTAGACCTGGAGCCCCAGGCAAGAAGGGTCCTTTGGGGTTGCCAGGCAGAGGTGGTCGAAGTTATGTTGACAGTTTCCTGATAGCCCGACACAGTCAGAGCACCAGTGTCCCTGACTGCCCCTATGGAACCAGCCTCATCTTCTCCGGTTACTCCTTCCTCTTCATTAATGCAAATGAGAGAGCTCATGGTCAGGACCTTGGTAAGGGCCCTGAAACCTCCATGAACAGAAATACTTTCCCCATCTAAAAGCTACGTCTTAGCTTGAAGGACTCTCTGACACTGTCCCTCAGGCACCATGGGAAGCTGCCTCCCTCGTTTCTCCACCATGCCCTTCCTGTTCTGCGACACGGAATCAACCTGCCGCTACGCTTCTCGTAACGACTACTCCTACTGGTTGTCCACTGACACTCCTATGCCTGCCAACATGATTTCCATCACAGGTGATACACTGGCCTCCTACATTAGCAGGTGAGGCAGGACCATTTGCACATTTCTATCCATTGAAATATAGTTATAAATGAGCATGATGCCATTTTAATAGGAGGGTCTCTTTTCATGTGTGGTTTAGGTGCTCAGTGTGTGAAACCACATCCAACGTCATAGCCCTCCACAGCCAGACCACTCTGATACCTGAATGTCCCCAAGGCTGGGAGTCACTATGGACTGGATACTCATTTATTATGGTAAAGAACTTTTTTCTTGAAACCTCAGATCTTCTTATATGCTATTTCCCATGTAATTTTGTCTTTTGACCTGAATCCGTTCTAGCAAACGGGTGCTGGAGCAGAGGGCTCCTCCCAGCCCCTGGTTTCTCCTGGCTCATGTCTGGAAAGTTTCCGCCAAGTTCCCTTCATCGAGTGTCATGGCAGGGGAACATGTAACTACTACCCTGACTCCTATAGCTACTGGCTGGCCTCCCTGGATCCCAACAGAATGTTCAGGTAAACTGTTCCCTTCTTCTCTTTCACACCATCCACAGGGCAGAGTGTGTCATGATGACATAAACAGCAGCCAATTGTCTAGTTTTGTTTTGGTTTTGTATGTCCTGTCATAATCCCCATGATTGTCCGTGTGTGTTTTATTCTATCTTATAGCAAACCTGTTCGTCAGACAGTGAAGGGACTTTATCTACAAAATGTCATCAGCCGTTGTCGTGTCTGCAGGAAACCATGGCAACCACCAGATGACAAACGCGGAGACAACTTTTAACATTCAATATCTCCTTTTTCCAGATCATTTGAAGTATGGAAGTGTGAGCTAAAACTGTATGACCCCACTGTGCAAGTTAGAAGTTACAAATCTGTGTATATGAGCTTGGTATACAGTACATAGATATATACTGTATAGGCTGTACAGTACAGGCTCTGATGAATCCACATCATCAACTCTTCCCATGTGACCAAAGGTGTCTCGGTTAAAACTGCTCCAGAGCCAGCCTACTGAGAAATAATTAACCTATCTATGGAGTCCTGATGTCACTGAATGACGTATGAGGTCACAACAGGTGACACACGTCTCCATGACATCTGGAGGGGCAACAGCAGGCAGTAAATATGACACTCTCACTTTGGAATTTGAATGCTGTTTTCACACACAAATATTGAGTCATTTGTGCCCTCACTCCAAAAACATTTCCTTCAATCCCAGCATGTTAAATGGTGCATTGAAAAGATTAAACCTGATGACTCACACAGCCTGCAACTTTCTCCAGTTTCTAAATGAACTGCTGGGAGATTGTCTCTGTTGCTTTTTCTCTGATGGAAAAAATACACATTAAGAGTTTGAGAAGATATATTTGATGATCTTCTTTTTTCTGTTTTGTTTTGTCAATCGTAGGAAAAGATATTAAAATACAAATGAAGAGAAAAATAATAGTATTTTAATGGTATGTTTATCTGCCTGTTGAGTCCGGATGTGAATAGTGGTTTGGAATAAGCATCCAGGTAATTTTTCATCCAGAATAGCGTCATTTCTCTTTTGATTTCGACATCCACACTGTTCAAACAGAGATGCATCAGCAGAGCAGTGCATCCCTGAGGAGCAGTCACTCAAGCTCACTCATCCATATCTGTCACTGTGATCAATAGATGCAAACTCTCCATATAGTGAATTGTAGAAAGGTAGAATGTCCTCAAACAGAGGTGTGTTTAAAAATACTGTTGCTTTTTGGCACGCAGCTATTCCTACATATCGATTGCTGCGAGTCAGAAATAACAAGCAAGCACACATACTTATGTAAGGCAGGCAGCTAACACGAGTAGCAACTGGAGATGAGCTGAACCCTCTGATGAGAATTAAATCATGAAGCATCACACTGCTTATCTAATTATTTTTTGACATTTTTGGAGCAAAATCACAACTCATTAAAAGCACAGTTCCAACACATCTGAAAAAAATAGTTTAACAAGCAGCCGTTCCATGAATGCCAACTTAAATTACATAAGTCTGCAATGGCCTGGTGCAGACAGTTGTCAGCATGGATGGAAACACTCTCAGTGTAAAGTGCTCTCTGAAGCCTTCTTAACAGGATTATTCTGCTCCCAACAGTGCACTTACTAATTGTTTACGCAGCTATATTAGGCTTCTACACCTCTGTAACTGGGTTAGAGTGGCGTTTTGTGGAGAGGTTGATGTGCTTCAAGGTTGTCTCTTATATGAAAAGGACACATGTCCTTTTAGTTTCCTCCACACGTGCCTTACATAGACTAGAACAACAGCTGTTATATGTTTACAGGTTAGCGTTACATACCCATATGGAAAAGAAACAGAAAAAAAAATATGTAAAAAATATACTGAAATTCATGAACAGTGTATGATTTACTCTTGAAAGTGGCCACTTTTGCATTCTTTTCACACAAGATAATAAAAAGAAATATAAGGATATTGTATGTATCATTACTGTCATATACTATTCTGATAAATACCCAAATCATACACGTTTCATTTTGTTTAAATTTACTAAGGATCTTATGTCCGGATTCACTGTCGTATGCTTTACATACGACAGTGAATGATACATACAATATCCTGATACTTTTTTTTATTATCTTGTATGAAAAGAATGCAAAACTGGCCATTTTCAAGAGTAAATCATATACTATTCATGAATTTCACTACATTTTTTAATAAGTTTTCTTTAATAAGTTTCTTTGTCGTATGGGTGTTGAAAAGAAATACTTGCTCAATACTAAATATTGACAAATTGTATATTATATGAAACACATTTAGATCCCGGTATAAACTGTTTTTTTCCCCCAGATCTAGCTCCAGAATGTCTACAGGCAGATGACTATCTGTGACCTCCTCAATACATTTCCTGCTACATTCACACTGATTATTTTATTCATTTACATACACTATAGGTACATAAAATCCTATGAATCAGCTTATCAGTTCCAGTTACTTACATTTGTGCTGGACAGGATGTAGTCGTACACATTTAAGCCTAATTATGAGGGGAATTAAGCTGCATCGTCATGGAGAAACATGGTGCTGATAGCCCAGATTTAATCGTATACTATAAAGAAAGATTAAAAATAATACTGTGCTATGAGTGACCCATTACTTTGGCTTATGTGCCCATTTGGATAGAGTTTATTTAATTTCAATTTAATTTCCTGGACTGAATATGAAGTCTTACTAGTTGTTACAACACTCCTGTCATTCATAATAACAGTACATTTTGTGGTATTGGACTTGTGCTGTTTGAGGTAAACTTTGCTTATTGACACTTGTTGCTAGTAACGGAAGAGGGATAGAGCATATATTTCTCATTTTGCAGAATTTAAAATTTATTAAAGGACATTTTGCAGCTGGATAAAACCTTTTGACCTTTAAAAACCTGAAAAACAGGATGATTTTTGAAAAAACTTTACATTAAATCGTCAGCCTACATAACGCAGTTACATATTTATGACGTGCCATTACAAAATCATTACAGCCTGTGACAAATGCTGTTCAGATCCCGTTGAGCTGTTCAGTGAAGCAGAGCTAACCAAGCTCAGAAGGGTGTAACAAATGATCAGTTGATCTTTACGGTCTCTCGATGTCCCAGTGCTGCCCGTTGATTAAACTTTTATGGCACAGCAGGGTTAATGAAATCATTGTTTCCTCTATGTCAGAGTCATTAATGTTTTATTTTACATGAGTGAACATTGCACTTTGCTTACAAGGATTTGCTTTTAAATAAAGGGACAGAGGGGGGTCTGTCACTTTTTGCAAGTTCCGCCAATGACAGCATCAGGATGACCTTCACTTATACGACCAGTGTTCATGTAAATGATGACACCCGCAACGAAAATGTCCTCATTTAGACCTTTTGCCTCACTCCTAATGACTGCTGTAAATTATAGCACACGCTTCAGTGCATTGATGAGGGCAAACACAAAATGATGAGGGTGATTCTTACGTGAATAACCATCACTCCGCCTCCCTTTTCGGGCCCAAAGGTACCACTTTAAAAACAGAGGTCTCGCTGTGGCATTGCCATCATCTTACCAAGAAGAATTCTTTCAACAAGAAGCACACAAGCAAGGTATCCCTTTCGAGGATGGCCCTCATCTTGTGCTTTTTGGCACTATTGTGTTTTGCATCGTGTGTTGCAGAAAATACAGAGAGGGAGTGGAGCCTTAAAGAGCTCCAGCTTCAACAAGACTCTTTTCCATGGCTTGATAAATTACAAGACAAGCAGGTAAGATATCTTTATGTTCCTTTATTTCTCTGTGTGTTTCTGATGCTTAATACAACACAAAATAGAGGTTGAAACCAGGCCAAAAGTCCCGGCTGTGATTACCCTGCAGGCAACAGGCTGTTCTGCCTACAGCTACAACATTTGTCTTGTGCACACACATTTTTTTATCTTGATGTGATAAAGGTGTAGTTTTAGCCCTAGAGAGTGTTTTCAGAGCTACCTGCCCGATTACTGTCATCTGATTATCCCCAGAGCTGCTCCTCCATGCAATTGCAGATTAGAGATTAGAGTGTTAACACAACTTTGTATTTCCCTTTCTGACGTTGGGCAACAAATGCAAAAGTCCCGTCATGACAAACTGATTTACCCTTCCCCGAGTGAAGTCACATTCATATTTTCAGTCATTTAAGAGCCTGTAAGTGTTTTTAATTTTCTGATATTTACGTCATGTCAATATTTTCCTCCATAGGAATCGGCAGAGAAACATAACTTCATAAAATTGCTTCATAACCTTTTGAAATTTGAAAATGGAAATATCCTCAAAGGACCCACAGACACAGAGAAACAGGGGAAGAAACGACGTGGACTGAGCGCGACAACTCGTGGACCGGGCTGCAGAGTCTTCTACTGGAAATCCCGGACTGCCTGCTAACATTCTGCTCACTGAATAGTCAGAGAAATGGACATTTCTCTCAATTCACTCTTTTTATGGCTAAGATGTAGCTTTATCTTGACAGATTGATAATTCAGCACAAGTGCTTTGTGCATTCCTGCTCATATAAATGCTCAAGCTTGATAGGATATCAAATTACTTTGTAATTTTTCGAGAACTCTATGGCAACTTTACTTATCTTCCACCTCAAATCAAACTGTGATTATAAAAAATGGCATAACTCTGTTGCAAACTGTGTGAGTTTTTTGATGACGACATACACAGCTTTCATTTCATTAAATAAATGTCCAGCTACAAAACCAAAGACACTTAGAAAGCATCTGCACTGGATTGTTTAGTTTAACATCCATTTATTTCACTATTCTCAGTACCACAGTGTTTGGTGAACATCTGTTTTGTCCACTTTCAATGCTTGTGGTTAGTTGAACAGAATGTGGCCTTTTTGATCCTGCATGTCTACATTATTTACAGTCTACACCTGGCAGTCTGGAGGAGGTGTACACAATGAAATGGCCACTGAATATTTAATAACTGGTGAATGAGCAGTTACTGTGGAAAAGCTGCTGCACAACCATGCAGGGAGCTGAAAAACGTCCTCTAAATGAGACATCATCACCACACATCAGAGTATATCTGCCTTGTTTTAGCAGTTCTTTTTACTCCAGGAGGTTGTTCTTCTCTTTGTTAAATTCAGATTTATTTATGACTTTAAACGTCATAAATGTCAGTTTGATGTTTCCCAGTGAACTTTGACATGCAACCTGCAAATAGACAAAATATGGGTGTGCATATGTGTGAGTGTGCAATTCATACACTACTCAGAAACAGTTAGGGATATTTGACTTTTGGGTGAAATTTATATAAAATGTTCATGCTACCGTGAAATCATATCATGAAAACAGGATATTTAAGTAGAAGCATGCGATGGTAATTTCTTCATCTACTGAAACAAAAAACAGTGGTTATACCACAACAAAAAATGAGTGTCTCAATATGTTGTGTGTCCTTGAGCATCAATTACAGCTTGAAAACGACATCTAATGCTGTTCACAACTTGACTTATTGTCTGCTGAGTCATGGTAATCCACTCTTCTTGAAGGGCTGCCCTCAGATCATTGAGGTTCTGGGGTATGGGGTCTCAACCCTCTACACGATGACTCAGCAGATCCCATAGGTTTTCTATGGGCTTCAGGTGTGGAGAAAGTGCAGGTCACTCCATTTGAGGTACCCCAGCCTCCAGCAGCCGTTCCCTGATGATGCTGGGACACTGTCATTCATGAAGATGAAATCAGGCCTGTGTTGCTCATGGAGAGGCACAATGACTGGATTAATGATGTTATTCAGGTGGTGTCGGCTTGTCACAGTACAGTTCACAAGGTGTAGATCAGTTCTGTATTGACTAGACACACCTGCCCAGACTGTAACACCACCACCTCCAAAGGCTGATGGATAACGTCCTCCTTGACGTCTCCAGCAACGTTGACGGCCATCTTTTCTGCTCAGTGTGAATCGACTTTCATCAGAGAACAGCATTGAGGCCCTCTGGTTCCTTGTCCAGTGCAAACACTCCCTGCCCATGTCAGATGATGACGCCTGTGCCTGGTGGTGTGCTCATGTACCCTTGCAGGTCATCTACCACGCAGACCATGCTGATGTAAGCGGTTTCACTTGGTCCCTCTCACATCCCTTAAACATGCCTGGAGTTGAGTGGCATTCACCATCTGGTTCCACAGGGCACTGTCCACAATGAAGTGGTCATCAGCATGGGATGTGGCCAAATGACGTCCACTTCTGTGCTTTTCTGTGACTCTTCCAGTCTCTCTGTGTCTCTGTTACAACCTGCCGATGACACTCTGTGACACTCTAAGCTCAGTGGAAACTTCCCTCTGAGAACATCCTGTTTGAAGCCTCTCATTGACCAGGTAATGATGGTCGATTGTTCGGCGTCGTCATTGATGTCAAAACGTGAACAAAATAATGGAAAGGACTGTTTAGAACCGGAACATTTAGTGGTCAATTCATTGATCATTTGTTGTGATTTTTGCGGTTAATCACCTTCTTAGAGAACAGCATGTTATGCAATAAATACTGAAACATCGAACAACTGGACATGTGCATTCAAAAGGTTAGAAAAGGTCAAATTAATTTCACCTGTAAAGGTTTTAGTGCATTCTGAAATTTCATCCAAAAGCCCAATATCCCTAAATTTGTGGGAGTTGTGTGTATGTTTGAATGTTTATGCATAGCATATTTCCCTATATGCTTGAGTGTGCATAAAACACATCACATATACACACTGATGAGCTTGCATTTAGGTAGCTCAGCAGCAATGCATATCCTAAAGGTCTTTCTGTTAATATTATATATTATGGATGTGGAACTGTGAGATGAATTTGGTGAGAACTGAATGAACTCATTAACCTCAAACAAGTAAAAAGGACTAAGAGAAAGAGAACAGAATTAAAGTAAATGAAAGGGTACAGAAAAGAAGGCTGGATTGAGGAGAAATGTATCAAACTGGATTGAGAAGTGGAGTGGGAATAGAGATTAGGAAAGTGAGAAAGTGGAGGAGGGGAGGGAAAGAGAGGATGAGAGAGAAAATTATTAAAGTAGCAGCGCTGGAGCATAACTGCAGTCAAAGCTTGGCTTCGTATGCCTTCTGTCCCTGGGCTATTGGGATTCAACAGAACAGCTTCCCCCCCGTAACAGGACCCAGTGCCAGCACATTAACATGCTCATACTGCAGAGGTTCTTCAATAAAGAGTGTGTGGATCAGGTTGGTGTGTGAGAGTAACAGTGAGTGGGCAGGCGGCTGGATGAGTGGGTGCCTGTGTGCACTGTGCATGAACTTCTATGTGTCTTATGTCTCTTCAGTATGAGTGAGCGCTATTGCAGTATTCCTCACAGTATTCATGTGCAAACAGGAGAGGCAGAGAAAGAGAGGAAAGAAAAGCTGTTGTTTCTTGTTCTAGTGGACCATCTCACAAGGTGAATGTTTGAATTCAGCTTTTCAATCAGCTTCTTCGACCATTACAACTCATTTCCCCTCCCATTTTCCAGAAATAAACACATTAGAAGTAATAATCCAATCCGTCTGCCAACTCTGAGCAGTTGATTTAGATGTAAAAGACGCAGACAGAAAAAGAAACAGAGCTTGTTGGATCAAAGGAGCATCACAGAGCCTTAATTGACCAGAGACCAATTATTTTTAATGAGTAGAGCTGAACGCCCCACTTCTGAAGGAGCTCCCTCATTCTCTCCCTGGGAGGATGAAGAAAAAGAGAAACAAGCTGCATCCCAGTGGTACAAGCCTGCATCACAACAACAGGACAAAAAGAGGTAGAAAGATGCCAGAGATCGTTTACTCACTGTCTGCAAAAGACAAAGTCATGTACAGGTCTGTTTAAATAACCGTACAGGTTTTAAATAGAAGATCCGACCTAAAAGTTCTCCATTAGCTATGATTTTACTATGACTACAACTGCTGGTAATAAGGAAATGTAACTTAAATCCCAAAACATAAATCTGGTTAAATGGATTTTTGAACTGAGCCAGCTGTGCCTTTTTAAATGCAGTTTGAAGTCAGTCTTCTGCCACATGTTAGCACAGATGTTTGAGAGAAAAGAGCAGAGAGTGACATTGTGTGCTGCCACAGGAGGAGAATTAGGGGAAATATATCATTTTTATTTAACCTGTCAAAAATATTTGGTGTTATTTCAACACCACAAGTGTGTGTGTGTGTGTGTGTGTGTGTGTGTGTGTGTTCCCAGAACAACCTGCTGAGATAATCACATTTCACTGCATGCCACTGAGATGTGGGATCTTGTTTACAAACCTAATAATTTGACTTGGGTCGTTAGAAATGTAAAAAATAAATAAATAATTAAATAAAAAAAAATAAATATAGAAATAATGTGTTAAATATTAAAAAAAAAAAAAAAAACTTCTCATATTTCACTCAAAACCACATATATTTGGGTTTGTGTGAAATGTTGGACTCTGTGCTGTTAGATTTGCCACAGAAAGTGATAATAATGATAATGACTAATAATGATGATCCATCACCATCACGTCCAAACTTTAAATTGTCCAACACTTGGTTTATGACCAAACGCACAGACAGGACTAATGCAAGTGGGCAGAGCTCCATACACAGAGTGGTGACGCTCTGCACTTAAGCTGTTAGTCTGTAAAAGATAAATGTTAATGTGCACTTCAGTAACATCAATATGTGTAAAAGAGTTCCTTTAACGCCCATCACTGCTTTACAGTAATGCACCACCTGGCGGGCATACCCGGTGACCCAAATCAAACGCACCCACAGGTTACCAAAGTGCATGCTGGATCCAGCTGGAAGAGTTAACGCTAACACTGTAGCGTGAAGGCTGAGTCCTGCAGCAGTGATGAACTCCTGCTTTTAGAGACGTTTAACAGGAATAATCCACACTGTGGCTTCATGCCGAGCTTCATTCATAAATTCAATAAGCGGTTATTAGAGGAGGAAGTAAACTGGAGGTAAAATGGAGGAGGACGTCACTTGTCAGACAGGTGAGCAGAGCTTCAAAGCTGCAACACTGTAGCTACGACACGATACAAAATACAACTTTATTTAAAGTTAAACACTGTTACATCTCTGTGGCTGGCTGAGCACAGACATGTCATGTTAGTGTAGTCCAATTGTTAGCATGTTGTCCTCTTGGTGGCTGTTAAAGTACCAGTAAATAACACGCATAAGATGCTAATGCTAAAATAGAAATAGAGATGTAGTTGCACTTGTGTGTAGCCTCACTTGACATGATAATGTTCCTGTGTTGTAGCCTTTTTTTTTTTTTAAATAGCTTGATATTTTAATAGCAATAAAGCCTGTGTATGCTGTATTTTAACTGGCCTTCTCTTTTACTTTTATCTGAGTATATTGTTACAAATCATTTTACTAGTATCACAGTAAATTTGATACAGACTTTCATGGTTAGCAACCAGCAGCTTGCTGAATGAAGTCTGTGAGGAAGATTACATTACTTCTCAATTTATTTATCAGCTCAACAAATTGTAAACCTGAATTCATGGTCTCATTCACTCATTTCTATACAGCATGATGTTCTTTACTTCTGCCAAAGAGGTCATGTTTTCACCGGGGTTTATTTATTTATTTGTATGTTGGTTTGCATAACTAAAATAAGTTGTTGACGGATTTTCACGAAATTTTCAGGGTTGGTCAGAAGTGGCCTAACTTAAAACTGATTGATTTTTGGTGATGATCGGGTCGATTGGCTGATTCGACGGCATCACCAAAAATTAATAAGTTTTAAGTTAGGCCACTTCCGGTCAACCCTGAAAATTTCATCAAAAACCGTCCATAACTTTTTGAGTTACTTTTCAAACCAACAAACAAACAAACAAACCCCGGTGAAACATAACCTCCTTGGCAGCGGGGGTAACTTTAAATAAATAGAAAAATTTGCCGCAGCCTTGGCGGAGGGCTGCGCTCTCTGAGTGCTTTTCTAGTTTAGTATATTATTGTCCCATTGAGAGTAAAATGGTGGATGTGGCTACTTTGTGTTTGACAGGTTGCTAAGAATGTTTTCTGGACTTTGTCTGTGATTTTTGTCTTGCAATTTTGACCTTTTTACAGTGTTTTCAGTTCATGGTAATTAATTGTTGCATTTTGGTCACAATATTCAGTTGCACTTTGCTCCACCCTCTTGTTTCTCTTTTTTTTCATTAAAAAAACAAAAAACAAAAAAAAAAACAAGATGGTGACAGCCAAAATGCTGAACAAAGCCCACAGGTGCTGCTGCGCTGGGCTTTAAAGCAAATTTAATATAGTTATTATTTTATGTAGTTTTGGTACGTTCGTTATTAAACAGTGTGGACTGTCGCTGTCAGCTGTCAAAGTGTTGATCGTGGTCTCCTGCAGCCTGTGAGTAATTTTGGGGCTTCTGGGATTTGTAGTCGGGACATAAAGAGACGGTATACGGCATTGAGATCAAAACAGGAAGTGGAGATGATCGTGATTAGAGAGCAAAATGGACAGATTCTGAACAAAAAGTGGCATTTAGGGTGAAAGTGGCCTCTACTCTACCTGTGATAAAACAAGAATGGAACAAGGTAAAAACAAACATTTTTTTCATGATGAAACAGAGAGTCTCTTCTTTCATTTGAGCTGTTCAGTGTTTTCAGAGTCACAGTACAAAATATTCTGTGAGTCTTGAAATATGACTCAAAATGGGCAAAAATTAAAAAACGGCTGGCGCTCAGAGAGTTAATTCAGTACCAGCGTGTATTTGACATGTTAGTAATTTAAATGACACATGTGAGAAAAGATATAGACACTGAGCTATAATGACAGGATTATTATGAACATTTACGTACACGTAGCATTTTAATATAGCCAAGGTTGTCTCCTTTAATGCAGGAGGGAAGGAGGGGAAGGACAGGTGGATGTATGGGGAGGCCACAGCTGAGAGGAGAGTGGAGCCTTCAAGCTGTTTGCAGCCCTTCACCGTCTGTGTGTGGAAACAGATGACTGTGTTTAGACTGCCAGCTCCCACGGGTGTCTGAGGAGCTGACCTTGACTTGTTTCTGCCCTTAGTGAAAGTTTATCACAGAGGTGAGAAAGACGGCCTTTTGAGTGTGATAAAATGTGAGCTGTTTTTATGCAGTGTTACTTACTTATGAATAGCTATAAAATACCACGCACTTTGCTTCACTTGCTCCTTCAGGATGAATTATAATAACTTTGGTCATTACTTTTCATCCAGTACGAATTTAATTTCAACCAAATCACTTTGGTTTATGACCATACAGTATGCCTGTAAAACTTCTGCCTCAGCTGCACTCTGTGTTTAGTGCTTAGTATAGACCTGGGCATTGTACGGCTCAAGAGAGGTCAATGAAAAGTTAGGAATCAAATATAAATAAGTGTACATTATGCACGCAATAGAGCTGAGCATTGCTTTTATTTTGAAGGCGTCTGCCGTTTTGTTAATTTACCTATGTCCGTGGGCGAGTCTACAAGCCCTTCATTATCACTGCATCAGATGTTAACGAGCGTTGTAAGTTAGCAGTAAACCCACAAAATGTCTGGCCATGTTTAATTTAAAAAAAAAAAAAAAAAAAAGTTGATATAGAATATTAGTATAAGTTGAACAAATGTATCAGGATTATGATTTGAATCATTACCAGACGAAACACAGAAATTGAAGAACAGGACTGATACACAGTGGAAATGGACTGATTTTTGTGTGAAATTTTATGCATTTTGAAATACTGCAAAAATGTGGTTGTTGACTAAGTAGTGACATAATGCTGGCCTACTTGTGGCAACTACTCTCTCATTGAAACCACACAATTTACTTCTTCTTTTGAAGAAATTAAATTAATGTCGTCCAGGACTGCGTTTAGGGTTTTTTTTTTTTTTTTTTTTTCGGCCCTCAATGACAGTTTCATTTTCTAATGTGGTAGACCATCCATCCATCCATTTTCTACCGTTTATCCTCATAGGGTCGTGGGGGGGCTGAAGCCTATCCCAGCCGTCTTAGGGCAGAATGCAGGGTACACCCTGGACAAGTCTCCAGTTCATCGCAGGACACATAGAGACAGACAACCACTCACACTCACATTCACACCTACGGTCAATTTAAATTAGCCAATTAACCTAATCCCCATGCATCCCCACACAGGGAGCATGCTGCAGCCATCATGCAGGAGTGAAGGCAAGCCACGTCCTGTCCTGTTACAGTCAGGGGAGCCTTCATCCTCCTCCTCCCCCTCTTCATTCTCCTTGCAGACGGCATGGAAGGTCTGTTTCCATGACAACGAGAGAATTAAGGGCGAAGGAGTGCCGTCCCAAAATGACACATCGGATTTAGGGGCTAGTGAGAAGATAAATCACCCCTGTGAATTTATAGAGGAAGCGGATTGGATTTTTCTGAATTTGAAAAAAAAAAAAAAAAAAAGGTTGATGGATTCTGTTTGTCTGCTTATCCTGCTGCTACTCTTTGCTTCTGCAAAGAGTGACGTTAATAAAGAAAAGTCTGCATGACAGCTTTCAGTCACGACCAACAACACATAGAATCAGTCACTGCGCGTAAGCGGAACTTTTTGATAACATAGTCTTTATTCTTAAACAATCACTAACTTCATTCTGATTTTTATTATCAATGCATATTTTTTTTATTTCATCTCACAATTCATAATGCATATATGAGTGTGTTCCAATGCAGTGAAATCATCTGCAAACATAAAAGTAATAAACTATATTTAATATCAACAACCAAAGCCTTTGGTCACCCTTTCATACATCGATAAACCCCCCGAAAATTGCTCTCCTTAAGTGCTTTCTAACATCAGCTATTTTTACCTCCTCGTGTTATTCATCCCTTTCTCAAATCCTCTCTTTCTGCCGTCAGCTGTTGACATCGAGTACATCCAATTTCATGCAATGCTTTAAGTCGGCATGTATCTCACCAATATAAACCTCTATAAAAAGATACTTCTATATGCTGGTCTTGCCTGTTGACTTTCAGCGTCACAGTCTAATATACAGTATGTATCTCTATTATACTGTGGAATTTGAACTAATCTACTGTTAGCTCTCTGGTTGCAGGTAACTTGCACCAGCTATGGACCCAGGTCCAAGATAAGACTAACAGATAACAGATCCATGATAAAGTATCACAGCAGTTTGCTGTGGGCAACTGAATGTGTGCTATTTACTGTACATACCACCACCTTAGCATATGATTTCCAATCAGATGTAGGAGAGATGTATAAACTTTTGCTAAAATACTGCTTAAAATGTTGCATAAAAAGTTTTAGATCTATTCTCCCGAAATTTGAAGCAATCTTTTGGTAGCTCTCGCCTCGAATTCGAACCCAAGCTTGCATCAGCTCTTACAGTCATGCGATGTTCATGCTTTGTCTCGGCTCCTGTAATCCCTTTTTCAACCTTCCTAACCTGGCTCAGCTTAGCTTTACACCACCTTTTGTTAATGTTAAAAACACAATCTGCCCTGTCCCGACCTCCTTAAACGCCACACCGGTGGCCAGGCTTTGTGCAACGGGTGCTGGACAGTGAGCAGCCAGTTTTTATGTCTGGCCCCTATTCACAGAACAATTGTAGGACTTCCTGAGTTAGACAAACTAATTGAGGATTAGGAATGAGCTATGCAGCGTACACGGCATACCCACGCAGTGTACCAGTCAGTTCACCGTGATTACACAGCCCTGTCAGCATGTTGATTTATGAAAGAGAAGCTTTCCTCCACAATGCAGCAAATGGCTCATTTCATGGGTCACAAAACAGGGAGGGGACAGGGACTGGGTTAGCATGTCAGAGAAAACAAACGGCAGCGTCCTCCCCAAACCTGGCTAAACCCAGACGAGCTGGTTCCTAAATGAGACATTCTGCTTCCACTGTGACTGAAAAGTTTTGATGATTATGACCTCAACAAGTCAGGTCAGGGGATTATTAAACAGTCAGACACCCTGTTCACCTCTGTTGAGAAATTTATAATGCTTTCACAATAAAAGTAACAAAATGAGTCATCACATATCCTCACTGTCGGACCTGCCAAAACCAATTTCATTCTTCCTCTCGCTTAGAGAAAACTAGGTATTTTATCTGTATAATTCAACAGCATGAATACTGCTATATGGTTATATCTTTAGCCGAACTAATAGCGGAAGAAATGGGTCTGTGTTTCTTGAGGTGTAAATGTAAAGTGACCGTTTTTCTTTTTGGCCATGGCTCATCGTGCTGATGCTGGTCATTATCCTCCCCTTGACTTCTGGAGAGAATGTTCTTCTTTACCATTTATTGTCTGGACATCTCAGTACATAAAACCTAATAATCCTCGCCAGTGTCAAAGAAGTGATATCAAAACAGCTTTCCTTTGAGTCAGATTTTTACCTTGTACAACTTTCTGTCAGTCTTCTCTGCTGACAAACACACCAACCACAGGGATGTGTTGCCAGCTTGTTATTACGATAATTACTACACTACACTGCTCTCGATTATATTGCTTGAATCAGTCATGTCCCGTCATTGCAGAACAACATAAGGGAGAATTTAAACAGTCCCCTAACTGTCCTATTAGTCCCTTACAGTACACACAGAGTAGTACATCTCACCCATAAGCACTCTGTTTCCATTGGAGTCTAACACAGAGAACTATCACATACATTCAGTCCTCTCCTCACACCAGAGCAGGTCAAACTATGAGAGAGGAAAAATAAGAGTAACTGGGAAAAAAGCACTTCCTCTAGTGTCAGTAACATGATGATAAGATGTAACAGATTAGTAATGATGATGTTATTATAGTTATTACTGACAATAATAACACAATAAAGCATATGAGAGTGCAATAGCATTTAGAAAAGAAACCCATGTATGACAAACATGTATTAAAGCTTATTTTTCACAGCATAATTTGGAAATGACAGATATTTGTATTAGTGTGAAGAGAGACCACCATTCCTTTATCACAGCTTTTTTCTCTTTTTTTTTGCATAAAATGTTGGTCAAGTCCTGATTGAAAATGTTTTTTTTCTTCATATATATATACATATATATCTCCTCTGGTTTCATATTAATTCATCTAAAAGGTTTCACAGGCAAGAGTTCAGTTTAGTTTTTGTCATCTTGAGTGTACAGTAATAGCTCCTCGTCGTCGCAGCACCCTGTTTTTCTCTCACAGGGGATGGTGGTGCGTATTTTTTGGGAGGGGGGTGGTGAGTTTTCCTGTGGCTCGTCCCCCTGAGTCAGGATGAGGCCACTCCCCCTGCTGGAAGCCCCTCCCCCTGCTGCTATGTGGATTCCTGGTTGACGGCTTTCCCTCCGTTCATGGTGGGAGTCCCTGAGCTCTTCCTGGAGCGATGCTTGTCCTCTATCTCATGCATCGACGGCTCCCTGTACATACAAACTGTGATGGAGGTGTGGCGAGAGGGAGAGGAGAGATGGGAAGAGGTGAGAAGAGGAAGGGAACAGGAGAGGAGGGGTAGAGGAAAGGAGAGGAAAAGGAAAGAGGAGAGGAGAGGAAGCGAGGAGAAGGAGGAGAGGAATACGAGAGGAGAAGGAAAGAGGTGAAGAGAAGAAGAGGAAAGGAAGAGAGGAGCAGAGAAGGAGGAGAGGAAGACGAGAGAAGGAGAGAGGTAAGGAAAGGAAGAGAGGAGAAGGAAAGAGGAGAGGAAGGGAAGAAAGGAGAGGAGCGGAGAAGGAGGAGAGGAAAATGAGGAGGAGAGGTGGGGAAGAGGAGAGCAGAGAAGGGAAGAGGAAGAGGAGGGGTAGAGGAAAGGAGAGGAAGGGTAGAGAAGAGAAGGGAAGAGGTGAGGAGAGGGAGAGGAGTGGAAGACAAGAGGAGAGGAGAAGGGAAGACGAGAGGAGAGGATGATGAAGAGGAGGAGGAAAGTATGAAGAGGAGAGAAGGATGAAGAGGAGGACAGAAGGAGGAAGAGGAGAGGAGCAGAGCTCAGAAAAGGGAAAATGTAGAGCAGATTGACAAGATGGATAATGAGATAGAGACAAGGTCAGGTGTGAGGCTAGAGGGACAACATGCCAGACAGGGCATTGGGCCATGTAAGCACTTTTTGCGTAAAGTTTCAATGACATCTATCAAACTCTGTTGCCACTATATGTCAGAGGAGATATTTAAAAAAAATAATCTGACCTAAACAATAGACTTTAAAAAAGCAGCTCAGCATTAGAAATATGTTTATTATTTTTTTAACCCTATATGTCATTAGTTTGATCCATTCAAAGGTTTTAACAGTTTTAACACAGATCAAGGAAACACGATGTAAGGTGTTGGTAGGTTGATGTGCTGTTTGTTGATGGTTTTGTACCTTAAGGCTGAGCCAGGCTAGCTGTTGGTAGTCGTAATGCTAAGCTGCTGGTTGTGGCTTCATGTTTAATGTAGAGACATGAGTGATATTGATATGCTTTCATCTAATTTTCAGCCGGAAAGTGAATAAGCATTTTTTTTTAAACCAAACATCCAAATGACTGCACCAGAGAAGCCTTCTATCTGCAAATGTGTGTGTGTGTGTGTGTGCTTAAATTACTGCCAACCCTAAACCCTAAATCTATCTCACCTTCAGAGCAACCACTGTTCCACCAATTTCAATAATGGAACGTTCACAGACATTAAAACTTGCTTCAGACAGGTAATCCATCACAGGAAATGCACACATTGCAGGTTATAATTTTTAAAAAGATGTCTGTGTTGCTAAAGGATAATAATTCTGGAACTAGATAGTTGTCTGCTGTTTTTGTATCTTACATATATAATGCTATAACTGTAACTAAGTTGTAACTGGTTTTCATACCACGTAGTCGTTTCCTTTCAGTTCTCTCATACCTTCGATGGGTCTGGGCACAAAGTGTGACGAGGGCTTGGTCTTCTTGACTCGGTTGCCCTTCATGACTTGTCCCTCCTTGGTGAGGCCGAGAAACCAGGCCCGGCCCGACTCCTGCTGCCGGTACACAGTGGACGAGTAGATCACATAGTAGTTCTCGAAAACAGACTCCTTGAACTTGCACTCTGGCGTGAACATCTCCTGCAAAACCAAATGAGATACTGAGACTGATGTGCACGTGGGCTTGTGCATAAAGGAATGCGTGAATTGCAAACACACAAAATGCATAAGCAGCAACAAAACAGACGGATGATTTTGATGAAGTCTCATTTCAGAGAAAAAAGAAAGCTGTCTACTTCACTCTGCCAATATTTGACCTCATCACCAGCATGTGTACATTGTCAAGGTCAGTAAACGTACTCTATTCACACAAACACACACACACACATCCTTGGGATCCTTAAGTACTCATTGTCTTATTAGAATTGTGAACAGTGGAAGATGTTTATCTCTCTGCTTCATTGTCAAAGCAGCAAGTCAAGGAGAAAGTCAAGGGGACACACAGGAGGTGGAGAGGAATGACAGGGAAATTGGATATGCTGTCTGGACTGAGCGTGTTGCCAGATTCTTGCCACGACCGGTCATGAGACCATGAAACAGTGCTCTGACTGTCGAACCCCGAGCAAATCTAAGATGCATTTGTGAATTTAATGAAGATGATGATGGAACAGCTGGGTGGGTGGATTTTGTGCCGTCTCAGTTTAGGCAATCTTTCAACCGCTGTGTGTGTCTGCGTGTGTGTGTCATTAAAATCTCTCCTGCAGGATTCTGTGCCCTTTCTAAGGTGGCCAATTTAACTCACAACAAGTCTGCTTCCTGCTGGAGGTCACTGTTTATGAGTGGGAGAGATGGCATGTAAGTGCACAGTGCACATTTTGGTATCTGGACTGCCTGTCAACACACACACTGTTAAATAAAACAATAAGACAACCTAGATCAGAAAACATTAGAGTAGAACAGGGCTTTTGACACAGCCTGAAGAGGAGCAGCACCAATGGTCTGAGCTCACGTTTCCTTCATCTGAGGAGTCGCTAACGTTATGTTGTGAGCCAACAGTTTAATCACTGTTCATGTGAATTATGGAAGCTCATCACGAACCAAGCTAGCTCGCTAGTGCTAGCATTAGCTGGTAACATAGCGGAAGTTGGAATCTGCCCATGTCTTTCTAACTTTACCTTTAACATTAAGTTTTTAACAACTCGTCTACAACAACACATTACAATATTACAACTTCACTCTTGTAAATAATGACTTTAAGCTCGTAAATAATGACTTTAATCTAGTAAATAATGACTTTAATCTTATAAATAATGACTATTATTGTAAATAATGACTTTAATCTCATAAATAATGAATATTATTGTAAATAATGACTTTAATCTCGTAAATAATGAATATTATTGTAAATAATGACTTTAATCTCGTAAATAATGACTATTCTTGTAAATAATGACTTTAATCTCATAAATAATATTATTGTAAATAATGACTTTAATCTCATAAATAATGAATATTATTGTAAATAATGACTTTAATCTCATAAATAATGACTTTATTCTCGTTTTATAAATGACATTATTCTCCAAATTTGTAAAATAATAATAATGATAATAAAATCTCAACGTGGCCCTAATACGCCATTGTACTGGAAGTGACAGTTATGCTGTGGATGTTCTCCTTCTTTCTTTGAAGCAGTAGCACTGTATAAACTGTTCACAGTGAGGTCTGTGGATTATCCAGAACTAGAGGGTGACTGACTGGATTTTAAAAACTCCCATCTGTCCTAATCCCAGGACACAATCCTCACAATCCATCCTGTGTTTTTGTGTTAGAACTGCGTATTTTTAGATAAAAAGTAGAGATGCACTAATTTCAGTTTCTTTTCCTTCTAAAATCTATCATTGACAGCATACACAAATATTTTTGTAACTTTTCTCTGATGAAAAATTCCAGTAATGTACATAAATATCATTTGCATAGCTGTTTGACGCATCCTTATTGTTACGACTCTGGTCCCATCTGCTCCCTTTTTTCCCTTCCTTTCCAAGTCTTATGATCAGTAGTGAAACTGACCCCCATGAATATTAGCTGATAGTTGCTTTCAGTGATGATGGACAATATAATGCAATAGTACAGCAAGCAAGAACCCAATGTCAGTGTCGATCTTTTTTTCCGTTAATCACATTTGATGTGGGCCACATTCTGTTGTCATGGCCAGCTGGTCGCTCACCGTGCCTGTCTGCTGTCTTGTTTTTTTTTTTATCACTAAAAACAGCTGCTTTCTGCGACTGGAAACAGGTTTGATGAGAGCTGTGAGAGTCAGTCTAAATGATGAGCTTAAATGTGCTACAAAGCTCAGAGTTTAGAGAAACTGCAGAGTAAAGTGATAATTCCCTGTGGGTTTATCAGTAAAAGCAACACCTTTTGACATTACACATAGTCATTTGACCTATTGTTCATGTAAAACTATTGATTAGTGTTACTTTCGCCCTATCAAATCAATAGGCGTGTGTTTCTGCTTTGCATGGCACACCACAGTTTAGCTAAATGAGTCACTGTCTGTGGGGCCGCTCAGATACAGCAGAGCATAACAGGCTGTGTAAAGGACTTGGAGAAGGTGAGGTCATATGGTCGGCTGTGTGGAAACGTCTAGCTGCTCCGCAGGAGGGAGGATGAGCGCTGTGGCGAGCTGGCCGCTGACTTTATCTGGGCCCGGTGATACACTGTCAAACAGCAGACTGTGTGAGCGTTTATATGTGAACATATGTGTTTGAGTGGGTAGGGGGCAGACAGTGATACATTACACACCAGCAGGCTTTGTTCCTTCTTCATCTGTTTGGAGCCAAAATCAGGCCGAGCGCGCACACACACACACACACACACACACACACACACATAAATGTGCAAGTGCGCTCTGATATCCTACCCTTCATGATCAGCCACTTTACTTTGCTGACACGCAGTAGAATCCCCTCCAAATTCATCATCAAGGGCAACACTCTGTTACTGTCCACGAAGAGAGTAGGAGCAGTTCAGACAGCCTTGTGGCAGTGGCTCGGGAATGATAGGGGTGGAATGTAAGTGACTTTGAAGTCTTTGACCGAGCACCTTGTTTGTGGATGACTGAGTGGAAATATGAGGTGAAGAGACGGGGTCGGCGTCTCCCATGATTAATGGGATCTTCTTAATGGACACGCGTGAACAACATATCCACAGAGGGAAGGAAAAGCACAGAAATACACTCTGGTGAAAAGGACACACATGCACGCACACACTCAGTGCAAGACATTGCTTCCTCAGCCAGCAATACATCATCAAACAAAGTTGTTACTGCAACAAAACGGCAAAATGAAGAAAAAAAGACGTGCCTTGTTTCAGCAGTAACAGGCTACACTTAGCAATGGCAAACTATTTACAAGGATGCTTATTCATATTCTGTAGTGATCTGAAGGAGGAAGGCAGAGGACTTGTTAGTGAAGCTGCTCACTCGCCACCATCAGGGAGCTGAAGATGAATAAACACAGGAGTGCAGTGAACCAACATCATGAAGCTGGGGATGGAACATAAATATTTTAGCAGTATAGCAATTTTCAGACTGCCAGCTCAACTTCTACTACTTTAAAATGGACATGAGAAACCATAAGATACTAGATCTTAAACAGGCTTGTTTACATCTTGTGCCCTACAGTCACAGTACTGCACTACGTAGACCACCTAACATGAAAATGAGAAAACAATTTTTTTAGGAATCTGTCAAAAATGTGTTTCAAACCAAATGACTGCATTCCATAGTTATAACTTTAACCAGAAATCATAATATTTTCTATGACCTCCTTTGGTCCTGATAACAGCTTGCATTCTTGCTGGCCTTATCTTTTCAAAGAGTTTCTAGCTGTTCCCAGAGAGACTTGCTTTGGATGATAGTTTGTGCAATCTATTTTTGAATTCAATAAATCCCAGATCTGTTCAATAGGATTCAAGTCTGGACTTTGATTTGGCCAGTCCATCAGTCCCAGTACTCCAGACTCCCTTTTTGTGGACAAATGGTCTCTGCACAGCTTTGCACTATGCTTGGGGTCTTTGACTTCTTGGTATATGAACCCACGACGGATCAGGTTCAATCCAAAGGGAGTCCATGATGCACCAAGATTTTGTGGTAGACCTTCTTGTTCACGATACTGAGAGTCATACTATTTTTTTAAATAATTTTCTAAATTTTGTACTCTTTTGTTTTTTTACCATGCTGTTTCCACAAAGTGAAGCCCGTACCATAATGTAATCTTATCTAGCACTGAAACGTTTTCTGTCGACATAAACACAATGATGCTGACCGTAGAGTTCAAACTTGTTCGTCCAGAGTAACTTCTCCAGTCCACTGTTTGTGCTCTCTGACAATTTTTAGGTATTTGTGGATGTTGGCAGGCCTCAAATTAGCAGATTTTAACCCTTTAAGCCTTGTTCCTTCAGTCATCTGCTTACGGTCATTCTGGAGACTTTGTCAGATCTGATCTGGAAGCATGAATCTCTTCCTGTAGATTAGCAGTGGTCTTGCTTCTGTCTCTTGTACTTGAGGTGCCTGACAGTTAATCTGCTTCAGTTAGCTCCTCCTCGATAAGTTTTGTACCGGTTTCTGCAATCAAGTCCGAGGCATACATGACTTTGTCTTGTCCTATTTGTCTCAAAGACCATCCAGCATCATAAAGTGCTTTAATTGAAACTCTTTCTCTCTACTTTCTACTCGTTTCCTCCCAAGCTTCATCATTTTGAACAGGAGTGAGAAATTTCAAACTGATTTAATTTGAGCTGGAACACTGTAATTCTCTGAGAAGTCAGAAATTAATCAAAAATAACATACAACCACTGTTCAGGAATGACAGTAAATATGACTATAATTTGACATCTCAATAATAATAATAAAATAATGATGTACTTTGCTATTTTTTCAGCTTTTTTTGCAAAACAGTAACTTTGAAAATTTGTGGATAACAACTAAAATTAGATTTTAGCATTAAATATATAATATAATTTTGATTATAGAGCTTGCACATACTGGTGGATTAGCCATTACAGATATGTATAGATGTAGATACGGTTCAGGGATTGGTTTCTCTTGATTTCTAGATAAGTCTGGAGCCTGTTGAAACACAATGTGAAACAACAAAAACCCCAGATGTTGCCGTACATTCAAACAGAATGAGGCGAAGGTGAGGGTGGAGGACAGGTGTAGGAAATGTACAGTGAAACGCAAGATGTCATGGCTGTGAAACTGAGTTGCCAACAGAAGTGGGTTAAACGCATCCTGAATCCAAATCAGATTCTGTCTCCATCTGAGGAAGGAGGCACGTCTTCAGTGCTACGTTAAGAAGCTCTGCTGCAGCTGAGAGGCGTCCTTTGACTTTGGATAAAGATGAGGGTATTGAGAGGGTTGGGCTCAGTGAGAATCCCAGGCCTGCCATGGAACTCCCAGACATCTCATTACTATTCTGGGAGAGATTCAGGTCGGGGATTGTCTAGACGTTACTTAAACTGAAAAACGCTTTCTCACTTTTCTATCCCTCCCTTGCCTGTTCGTCATTTTCTCTGGCTCTCTCTGAAAGTCAAATACTTTCTGACAAGGTTCGGTCCAGTCCCAAATTTTAACTTCCTCATCCTACATTGATGGTTAATGATCAAAATCAAACTACAAACATATGCTACTGTTTGAGTTTCATTTCCTGATCCTCTTCATTTTCCTTTTTTTTTCTCTCCCTTTCTGTCTTAACTTTATAAGATAAAACAAGATAAGTTAAACCTTTATTCATCCCACCAATGGGGAAATTTGGGAAAACATCAGTCTTAGAAAATTATGTACACTATAATGTGCACATGCACTACTGCTAAGACAGTAGATTGATAGAAAAGCCTCAAGTAATTTATCTTGCGAAACTGCCAAAAATACAATTATCTCTGTGTCAAATACACTCCGAAGATTGTAGAAATAGGCTTTTTTTTTTTTTTACAGTTTTCTTACATTTCATAGTATAAAAATTAAGCAACAAAGAAGTTAATCAATAATAAAACAATTATTTGCACCTTGATGCACTAATAATCACACACTTATTTGTTTTTAATTTATTGATTGAACCCCTAACCGTGTTTACTCTAGACAGAAAAAGATCAAGACACAAAATGACCATCATCATTTGTCGCACAAAATAAATCTGAAGCTCTGTCTGACCTTCCACACAAACTCTTTCCTCATTCGTCCCTCTGGGCCTTCAGTGAAGGTTTTACTGCAACATTTCTTTTTTTTTTTCTGTGACATATATAAGAAGCAGTTAAATGAGTATGAACAGTTCAGAGGCTGCTGTGTGTCTGTGTGTGAGATAGATGGATGGAAAGCAGAGACAGACAGAGAACAGTGGTTGCTGCTGTGCGCCAAACTAGGTCATATTGAGAAGTGTTATAAATAATGGAAGGGAGCTATTCGTTGTGGATGCTCAGCCCCCCACGCACTTCATCGCTAAATACTCCACACAAGCATCATCACCCTGCTCACCACCTTCCAATCAGTGTTTGGAAGGTGGTGTAACCATTTCATTAATCAGCAGTGACAGTAAACTGATACCTGACGGCTAGATGAAAGGCTGAGAGAAAGAGGCTTCTCAAAGTCGCAACAACTTCTCTGAATCATCTCATAAAGAAGATAAAGCTTGTCGCATTCCCTCACTAACAAGACAGGGTAAAGCAGCAGGGAGGGCAAAAGAAAAACGAGGGGAGGAGGACATCCCTCAGTAATTATCTCCCAGAGGGGGCCGATGGCGAGAGAGACGGGCATCTCTGCTCTCAGATAGAAAGACGAGACAGCAACACAAGTGAGAAACTTTATAGTTTGGGAAGGCAAAATAGCATTGAACCTTGACCTTGAAGAAGAGAAAGGAAAGTGAATAAAAGAGGGAGAGCACGGGGAGGGGAAGGTAAAGGCCTGGGCAGATAATGGCAAAAGTAAATGTGTAAGCAAATATGAGAACATGAAAGTGAAGGTCTGCTTTTATAGCTGAGATTGCTCCACGAGAGCTCTCATAAAAACAAATGTTCTCCTTTACAGTCCTCTTGCAACTCACCATCTCAAACAATCTGTATTGGTAAATTAAATGGGAGTTAGGGAGGGAACCAGAGGCTCTTTGAGCTTTGAGTGTTAATTTAGCCTCTTTACGATCATGACGTGGCTCTTCGAGGCTTATAAGCCTTCCTGTGATCGAGACTACCACCCACAGTCTGCTCACAAATGCATGCTAATTTCCCATACTTCACATCTGAGAGACCGGACCTCCTCCATGTGGCCAGAGAGTTGGTTCGCCGTTCATTGCATGGCTTTAATTAAAATGGTCTTTCAACTGTTACTGCAAACAGGGTTTGCCTTCTGACAAACCTGCTCCCTACGATAGGAAGGTTAAAAATATGTCCCTAGCATCCATAAAAAAAAAAATCTGATTAGGAGGACACAGAGTTATGTTTGTGGTGCTGAAAGCTGCAGTTTGACCTGAATCGCTTGCGATGAATAATAATCAGGTACTCTGATGCAAATGATGATTTCATCAAGTGTGTGTGTGTGTGTGTGTGTGTGCGGAGGGGGGTGGCATACAGCATTCTCAACTTGGAGTTGGTTTAACAAATTAAAAGACTGCTGTCTGGGCACGGTTAAACTTTAATTAGGCGTAGATTGGTGGCTGGAGGGTTATTATAAGCCTCATAGTGAGGCTGTGTGAATTGTGCGCTTGTTTACGAGTCTTTAGTTATGAATGAATCCATCTACCTGGGTGAGTCATAACGGCCTGCGCGTTTATTGTACGTCCTTCTTTGAACTCATACATCTGTCGAGTCGGGCTCAAGTCGTACTGAGCGAGAATGCTTTTTCTTACTGAAATAATGCAGTTGAATTCACCAGGCTTTTGTAAAGAAAAAAAATGCAGCCTGTCCACCATTTATCTGTCAAAATGTTCTGCTGTCTCTGGCGCAGTAAAGCGGCTCCCTTTATGAAAGTTGCAATATAGCAGACGTTGGCTTTACTGTGTCCTTTACTGAGTATTTTGTGAAGGAAAAAGTTTGATGGGCAGTTTGTGAATTCCAGCTCGTGTCGGTCATTTTTCATAACTGTCAATGGTGATTAGACGGTCGCCACAGTGTCCCTCAGCAGAGGGTTGAGGGAAGTGCAGCCCTCTTTGTTCCTCTGTAGCACTATCTTCAGCTGGATTAGGAACCACGAGACTGGCGGTTATGTAACCATGCCAACTAGGGATGTCTTCCTGTCTCTATATCTCTGCCCGTGCCCCCACCCCAGTTTCCCTCTTGCTCCTTCTCTCACACTCTCTCTCACCCACCGCAACTCATTTCCACAAACGTGCTCCACCAGCATGTCATCCTCAATGCAACAGCTACGCCTTAATGTTTTCCCTAACTGACATCTGTGACTGGGTCCACCCCCGCCTGTGTATTCATCATCTACCCACACCAGCCTATAGGCTTCTCATGTCTTCCACCGCAAATAAAATATCCATCTTCACAATATTTACTCCCTCGCTGAGTTTTGAAATTAGTTTTTTTATGAACCCGAAGGAGCACTTCTACTAATGTGGTGAGATAATTCCACTTCTGTGGGTGAGTGTAGGACTTTTATAATCATGCAGTGCATTTGGCTAATATAAATTCACATAAAAAGGATGTTTTTTTTGCAGTGAGGTGTTCTTTCGTGACAGCAAGAACCTTGAATCTAAATCAGGCTGAAAACATTACACAAAGCAACACCATCCACATCGAAAGCACAATAAAAATCAGTGGAATTCCTGTTTGTAGTTGCTACATAACAAGCATCCATTTGTAACCAAGTAAAAATAGTCAGCACTGAACTCAATGTCAAATTAAATGTGAAACACGTGCGGGGATGCTTCAACAACAAAGGGGGGGTGGTATGTGCTGAGCAGCAACACAAAGGCTCATCTGAAGAGCTCTCAAATAGAGCGGAGATGAAAGGGCTTAGACGAGTCTTTACTGCAGTGGGATATTAAAAGAGACAACAAATGGAACGAAACACAACACGTGTAAATGATCAAATACAGATGCCGCTGACGCACAGCGACACGACTGGTGCAAGGGATTATATCTTACCGAGCTGTAGAGCATGCCCTCGCCATTCATGGCAATGTAGAAGCCACTCTTCACTCCCTGTATGGCCACCACTCTGAGACCCACAGGAATAAGATTAAACAGGGCTGCAGAGCAGACAGAGAGAGGTGGACAGGGACAGGTGGACAGATACAAAGAGGCAGAGACAAAAGAGAGACATCAGACGGAAAGGACAGAACAGGACAATTGAGTTTTCACTTAACTCATATGCGACAGCCTCTGATCTCTGTTCTTTGGCTTTCTGTCAGCAGTCAAGTGAACAGTGCAGGACATGGACAATAGGACGCACCTCGTTGTGACCGGTTTTATTAAAGGGAAAGCTGGGCTGTGTTTGAAGTGGGGTTGTAGGTACTTGTCCATAGTCAGGTCATCTATTGTAGGTGGTGATCGGTACACCAACAGTTTGGAAATAATCGACAAAATACTGACTGTATTCTGGACAACAGACTCAGCTGAAAGAGTCAGTATCAGTTTAAAATCGGTGTAGGCTATGTGTAGAACATTTTTAACTGGGAACTGAACTGAAAGTGAAACTTACCTGTACTGTTTTTGTCAACCGTAGATTGGAAGACCCGGTTTGAAAAGGCTGTCTGATAGCAAAATAAAGCAGTGAGAAAATTCTGACTATTAATGGACACCTGTTTTTTTGTACTTTCTTTAAGGTTTTCTGAAAAATGTTTTGCTGCTAGTTAACAAACAGATGATGGTTAAGCACCTCACACAGCTTCACTTCAAATCATGCAGATTCACCCTTTAAAAAACAAGTCTAATCTCATTTGACTTGCTGTTAACTCTGTAGATAAGTTCTCTTGAATGTGAGGACAGGGACTGTCATGGGCTTTGGTTTGATGAAGGTGCGAGGACACACTTGTGTCCTCCTACTGTTCAGATGATTGTTCTGCAAGTGCCGATGGGGACTATCAGATAAAGCTGGCAGAGACGCGAGGAGACGTGCCAACACAGGTCTGTCCTCCGAACAGATTCAATTTCACTCGATAAATATTGACGTGCTGCTTTCGCCTGCCAATGTTTTAACCCTGCCCTTAGGCCACTGCTACGTGTGATACACACCAGCCACTCTTGCAGTTCTGTATACCCTTGAGGGGCCATTTGTTTGGGTTACAGCAGTACAATGTGAGTCCATTAGCACCTTAAATTTTGTCTTCTCAGGCTTCTCAATCTTGTTCCTGTCATAACTCTCTTCTTCCCCTCTGTCTGCTCCCTCACTCCTCTTTCCATTTGCCTTTCATGGCTGCTGCCTTTGTCGTTCTGATGACTAGCTGTATCTCTCAGTGACACCGTCCACAGTTCTGTCACGTATCACTAAAAACCAGGAGGGTTCCACCCCGGAGCACCTCCACCTATCAAATCATATATTAGCTTTTTCTGGGTAGTCATACTTGCAATCAGGCCCTCAAAATACTCCCTGCAACAGCTTGGCTTGAAAAGTGGGAGGAAAAATAGGCATAAAATATTGCAGGACCTCATTTGCCTGCCAGTGGATTATACACCTGACAGGAGCTGTTATTCAACTACTTTGTATATGTTCGGCTTTTCTATTTGCAGTTCCAGTGGTTGATGGATTCCATAATTACCACTGTTAGTATCCCTGATGCCTATTCCTCCTCTATACCTCAATCCTATCTCTCACAGAGACGGCTGGGATGTGCAGGGACAGAGTGGAGTGAAGAGATTTTCAGGGATCTTTTATCGTCAAAGGGCCAGACAGAATGGGTTCAAACAACCCAATAAAGCAAAATCCTTGAAACGGCAATTCTACCAGTGGAGCAGTAATCGGCTACGAGCAAATCCTGCAGGTAGACTAAAAGAAATGCATTCTATGTGAGGAATACTGCGGCTCAGCAGGAAATAAAACCTGCAGGAAAGGTTTAGAGAAACACTAAGCTTCATATGCCAAGGGCATGTCTCCAAATCCAGAAAGAATTACAAATCCAGAGATGGCAGAGCTGGTATAAAGAGCACAGGTGTGTTAGTCTGTGTTCTGTGTCTTAAATTGTAATAGTTTTGGCAATACTTTATGTCAGAGTTGATGAAATATTTGTAATTAGTCACAACTAATAGAAAGAGTCTCGCTTCATTGGATCCATCAACCAGGAGCAGATTAAGTGTCCCATAACCAGCAACATCTCTCTGGAGCTGCAGCGTGTTGCAGGTAATTACTGCAGCTGGTGACAATCAAATTAATAACTGCTCAAAGTTGAACATGAGTGTTAATTAACTGAATGGTGTTTCACAGCCCTTGCAGTTAGTTAAGCATAGCTCTGCCTGTCATGCAGTAAAAACCTTTTCTATTAATCAAACTAGTATTGATTTTATTAAAAGCAGAATTCCATTTATTTTTTCATGCATTTTTCCAGCTATTCGCTGTTCAGTCATGCCCTTGTCTCAGCACTTGTTGTCATTCAGAGCAGAAATATAGCAAATAATAAAAAGGGGAATTGAAACACATGCAGGGCTCAGTATGCAGGCGCCGTCATGTTCCTCCCTTGCATCAGCTCCACTGAACCTGCCCCTAAAAATAAATTACTGTATTCCATCTGCTGCTGAAGATGCTGCAGGTCAGAGGGTGGTGGTGCGGTTCAAGGGTGGAGGTAATCTATTATTCTGATAATCAGGCCGGGCAATCGATAGATCAGCACAAGACCTGAATAACAAATCTTTTTAGTCAATTTCTATCGCTCTTAATCACTTTTGTGCTCCATCTTTCTGTCTCTATCGTTCTTCGCTCCTGCCCTCTGCGCTCTTTCGGTGTCTTCCTACAGACCATCTCTGAGCTTGAAGCATCTCATATAGAGAATTATTCATTGGGTACAAACGGGGAAGGTGGTATTTTTAGTTTCCTCTGGCTGAATTATTCACTACATTCCTCCATCCCTGGGCCAGCAGGACTGCTTAACAAGAGGATTACCAAGAGGTAGGGAAACCCTCACATACAACAAAAACCTAAACCTTCAGAACACAATGGAGGCCCCAAAATAAAACAGCAATGTGTTAAAAAGTGCACAGATAAAATGCATTACATGGATGTTTTTTTTTTCCTTTTTTTTGGTGTGAAGAAATCCTTTTTGTCCTGACGACCCTTTCTTTATGCTTTAAGTACTAAAGATCTATCTTCTCATAAAATATAAAACGACAAGTGACAAGAGGAGAGCGTTCTTCACCCACATCACTGCCACGGTTCATCTGGCAGGACGTTTTAGAGAAGAAACGTAATGATTGGTTTCCTGTCTGGCTTCACTCCAAACTGGGAGTGTTGTTATTAGCGCTTTGACGACCACTCTGGGCTGACACATCTCTTCGCTTCCCATTTTTATGCAGAAGACCCTATAGACTCAACTGGTTTTCCCTTTTTCTGTTCCTGTGAGGGGTGGGATACCTTTAGGGGGCTATTCCTTGCGGACTACTTATCCATTATAGAAAATTGATCAGTGGTGAAATATTGCAAAGTAATGCCTCAAGGAGGGATCTTAGAAGTGAGACTAGCAGTGAATCTGTGGGGCGACACTTGTTTCGGGCGACAGGTTTTTCCAGGGAGAAATTTCTGATGTGATAATCACACACTCTTCAGAGCACAGTCAATCAAAACAATGTGGCACTTATAATCATGCAGTGTACACAGTAGAATTGGTTTACTTAGAGAGACAGGGACATGGATATTGGAAATCATTTTACATGGGAATAGAGATCTGAATACAAGATGCACCCATAAATATTATATTTAGTTACCATGAAAGATATACTTTAGAGAGAACTGGATAAGAATTCATAAACCATCTGCTTTGACACATTTATGTCTGCAGTTATATCTCATAAATACTATTGCATGAACACACAGAGAAGAAGGTATGCTGCCTTTGGTGAATTGTACCTTTTTGAAAGTATGATTTTTTTTGTATACAGTCGTGGTCAAAAGTTTACATACATTTGTAAAGAACATAATGTCATGGCTCTCTTGAGTTTCCAGTTATTTCTACAACTCTGATTTTTCTCTGATTGGAACAGATACCTATTTGTCACAAAAAACATTCATGAAGTTTTTTTTTATGACTTTATTATGGGTCAACTGAAAATGTGACCAAATCTGCTGGGTCAAAAATGACATGCATTAGCAATTTTGGTGACTTAGAAATTTGTGTCAGTGAAATGAGCTTCATAGCATGGCCTCTTAACTTCGTGTGAGTGATCATGAGTGACGACAGCTGGTGACTTCTCTGAGGCCATTTAAATAGGGCTCATTGGATACAAACGCCCACAAACGCTACAATGGGAAAGTCAAAGGAGCTCAGCATGGATCTGAAAAAGCGAATCGTTGACTTCAACAAGTCAGGAAAGTCACTTGGAGCCATTTCAAAGCAGCTGCAGGTCCCAAGAGCAACAGTGCAAACAATTGTTTGTAAGTATAAAGTGCATGGCACTGTTTTGTCACTGCCATGATCAGGAAGAAAATGCAAGCTATCACCTGCTGCTGAGAGAAAATTGTTCAGGAGGGTGAAGAGTCAATCGAAAACCACCAAAAAGCAGATCTGCCAAGAATGATAAGCTGCTGGAACACAGGTGTCAGTGTCCACAGTCAAGCGTGTTTGGCATCGCCATGGACTGAGAGGCTGCTGTGCAAGAAGGAAGCCCTTGATCCAAAAGCAGCAGCTTAAGTCTCGACTGAAGTTTGCTGCTGATCACATGGACAAAGATAAGACCTTCTGGAGGAAAGTTCTGTGGTCAGACCAAACAAAAATCGAGCTCTTTGGCCACAATGCCCAGCAATATGTTTGGAGGAGAAAAGGTGAGGCCTTTAACTCCATGCCTACCGTCAAGCACGGTGGTGGTAGTATTGTGCTGTGGGGCTGTTTTGCTGCCAATGGAAGTGGTGCTTTACAGAGAGTAGATGGGATAATGAAGAAGGAGGATTACAATCAAATTCTTCAAGATAATCTAAAATCATCAGTCTGAAGGTTGGGTCTTGGGCACAGTTGGGTGTTCCAACAGAACAACCCCAAACACACATCAAAAGTGGTAAAGGAATGGCTAAATCAGGCTAGAATTAAGGTTTTAGAATGACTTAAACCCCACTGAGAACATGTGGACAACGCTGAAGAAACAAATCCATGTCAGAAAGCCGACAAATGTAACTGAACTGCATCAATTCTGTCAAGAGGAGTGGTCAAAGATTCAACCAGAAGCTTGTGGATGGCTACCAAAAGCACCTAACTGAAGTGAAAATGGCCAAGGGACATGTAACCAAATATTAGCATCATTGTATGTATATTTTTGACCCAGCAGATTTGGTCACATTTTCAGTTGACCCATAATAAAGTCAAAAAAGAACCAAACTTCATGAATGTTTTTTGTGACAAAGAAGTATCTGTTCCAGTCACTCTATCAGAGAAAAATCAGAGTTGTAGAAATAACTGGAAACTCAAGAGAGCCATGACATTATGTTCTTTACAAGTGTATGTAAACTTTTAACCACGACTACACGTAATCAAATCCAACAAGGACATTTTAAACTAATGAAGAGTGATTTTGGCTGACATCAGTTATATAAAATGTAAAAATGTATTATATAACCAAGTGACTCGTTGGTGTTAAATTGTTAAATGTTTTATGCTGGAAGCTCCACTCACTGTTGTCGCTGTTCTCGTCTTTGCTGCCATCGATGGTTCCATCCGGCTGCATCTGCAGGTAGAAGCCCTGCTGGCTGAACAGTCGTGTCACGATGCCTTTCAGCTGCGGCTCTGAAACACACACACACACACACACACACACACACACACAAACAGAAAAACACACGGCACACACAAACCATGGCCAAGCCACAGCCCCATCCCCACCAAGAATATGTTAGAACAGCACTGTCATACCTGTGACAGAAAAACTCCTCATCTCAAGCAGTTTAAAGTGCTGAAATGTTTTACAAACAAAAGGTTTCACAAACATAAAAGTGTTTAATTAAAGTTGACTGTGGAAGTTGGAGTGAGCCAGCAGAACAATTAGACTTTTGTGTTTTGTTTGTCAGGTAAACAGAAGCTGTTTTTTTGTATTACATAATTCAAATGAAAGTGAATTGTTTAGAAATTTTGTCCATTTAATACTCAATTATAATTAACTATTTAAACAGCCTTATTGTTCTTGTGGTGCAATCCAGCCTCTGGAGTCGCCTGCCAACAAAAAAGCACTACAACCACAAGTCCAGCTCTTCATTTAACTCTCACCAGCTGCTCTATATCAATATGACTATGATGGACAGTTTGTAATGACTCATCTGCTGCACCACATAATTCCCAAAAACATCTGTTTGACAGGAAGGCCTTTACAATGAGAACACCATGACAGAAAATCAATGCGACTATTACTTTCTCATAATGTCAAACTGTCTCTAGCAAAGAAAAGTGACGGTTTGGAAACCTGTTTAAAGTCACTCTGTAATGTTCACTAACATGCCAGTGGTTTCTTTATTTGGTATGAAGCAACTGTGCATTTCTGGCTTGATATCACTGATATTCAATGAAAGAGATTCTGAGTGTTTACAGGCAACGGGTTGCAGCCCAAATGATTCCAGCACTTTTTCTTGACCTATAGGAAACTGACCTAAAGTTAGTTTCTTTTTTCATTGCAATAACCCCGAACTAACCTCCAACTCTGAGGCTGTGACACCTGGCAGCTGGCCAGGATGCTGCTGCTAGAAGCGCTCAACACTTCAGAGGAGCAGGTGGAAACGAGGATTAGTTTGGGGCAAAGAAAGACTCTGGGCCTCAGTGCCAGGAAAAAAGATGATAGATGTGTGAAAAAAAGGGTTTATGTGAGGGGAAATGTGTGTGGTGACCGCAGTCTGTCGACTATCCAGCAGGTCTTTTGATTTTGTGCAAAGGCAGTCACCCCAGTGGGATAACACCATCAGCATGAACAAGCCTTGTTCTGGCTTTTGACAAGGAAACCCTTGAAGAGGTAAAGTTTGTTTGCCAGAAGAAGATACAAAGATGTATATGGAACTAATTTGTTCATGTTTTACTCAGCATTTAATGTGAATAATGAATCAACCTGAACAATTTGTTTGTTTTGAGACAAGCTCCACTGAAGACAGACATCAACTCAGATGTTGGATGTTACTAATCTGCTGTTTATTCTCAGCCAGACAGAAGAAACAAATCATGTGTTTTTGTTGCTCAGTTTCATTTCATGTGGCTAAATTAATACACATTCAGCAGCTGCAAATACTGTCTTTGCAAGTGCTCTGATAAATCATGTATGCAATTGCAAAAGGAGAATATGAGTGAGCTTTGACTGTCTTCCAAGGTTGTAACAAGACTTGGAAGTCATGCAATTCAGTGCAGTCCAGTCTGGAACATAAAACCCCAAAAGCAAAACGAAACATTTTCAAACTTGGCATCAGCTCTTCAACAGTAACAGCAGATGTTAAGTCTTTACTTAAAAGTTGATCACTGCAGTAATTTGTTCTTTTTATGTTTTACAGAAGACAAGTGTGTGGGGAAGAGAGCCTGTAGAGAGACCATGCCGAGCAGTGATGGCCCTCAGCTAGAGTGGCTTCACCTCAACTGTACATCATCCTGATCGTCAGTCCCCAACTCACCTACCCCTGGGATGGGACCGTCAACTCCTGGGTCAGGCCCTTCATCATCCATCACAAGCAGAGTGAGCAGAGTGTGTGAGCGAAAGTACATGTGAGTGTGCACATCAGTAAATCACATGTGATAACTACACTCTCATAAATTAAGAGCTCAACGCGGGCCGAGCAGTCGCTGACGGCTCATCAGGTCCAATCATTTAACAGAAAGGGTGAGCTGTGTGTGTGCAGGTATGAGCAGGCTTCATGCAGAATTTACAACATGTGTTTGTGCATTAAAAAAAATTGTCTTTCATTGGTAACATAGCAAATCATCCTCTGTGTGTGTGTGTGTGTGTGTGGGCCATTAAAACATCAATAATATTTTACAATAAATTTACTTCATACCAATACAGAAGGACAAAAACATTTAGGTACGTCGACAAATGGCATCATGACCGTGAAATGGTGAATGATCACCTGTTCTGATATAGTGTTTGACGGGGAGAAACACAACATATCCATATACACACCAAAATACACTATAAGGACCGCCACTACACTTACACAGCAGTACTTGACACATATTTACAGACACAGAACGAGTAGCGAAGACTTGATCCGACACGACTGACGAGGAGAATGAGGTAGAAACAAAATGAGGAGAGGCTGAAGGATAGAAGGAGAGACAGACCGGCGATAGGAGAGCTTTGGCTACCATAGAGGAAGGAAAACAGGTACGAAATTAAGCTTAAAAATCCAAGAAAGCCACACAGAGGGGGGGATGAAAGGGGGGAAAAGAAGAAGAGATCAGCAAGGGAGAGGGTCGTCGGCTGTCAGACAAGTGTTGAAGCCCCCCCACCCCTCCCTCCCTCCCTGTCTGGTCCCCCCACCCCCCTCCCTGGCCGAGGGGGGAGTCGACATGGGCGCGAGATGGGGTGGAGACGAGAAGAAACACAGCACACACGGATGGAGGCTGAGCTACTGACCTAGCCTGCAGCCCTTATGGGACACCTGTGGAGGTTTCGAGGGTGCATCTTACGAAGTGGGAATAGAAGGAAAAACAACAGGCAGAATTCATAAATTCTCCAGGCTGTTTATATACAAATATATGGCAACGCATCAGCAGAGAGATAGGGAAAATCAGTTAGAGGAAATACAGCGTCTGTCTGCCTGCTCTTTCCCTGTCAGCTGGAAGGAGTTACCTACCTGCCCAACAGTGTCTGGAGGCCTGACTAACTGTCTAATTATGTTTCCATTCAGGCTATGAGTGTTTGTCTGTCTGACGACGACAGGGTTTTACTCTCTGCCTGGCTGGATGTCTGTCTCCCTTTCTGCCTCAAAAAAAAGAGTGCCCGTCTGTCCTGACGCCTCATTCCTCATGAGTCTGTCTGCAGGACTCTGAGTGGACCTGACTGTCGCTCATCACAGACACAACTGTGCAAAATCGGGACGATCTGGCTTGTGATCTGTGCACCAGGACAGAACCAGGGGATAAAGAAAGGAGGAAGGCTGGAGTGTAGTAGCCTTTTGTCTATCAATACAGAGTAGCTCTTAATCACTAAGGCTATACCTCCCTTCACTGCAGTAAAGCTCCCTCTCTGCAATAAACATTTACCATTAAAACATTTAATCTCAAAAGAGCCTTGGTGCACTGCGGTGCAACTTATCTCCTCTCTGCTCTTCAATCTGCAGTAATATTGAATTAGTAGTCTTTTTAGAGTGCATTCAAGTTGTGTTTGGAGCGGAGGGGGGCTGCAAAATCCATCATATTATATGGCTGTTGGAGCCAAACAAGCTGTGACAGGGATACAGTAGCTTCTGCTCCAGGGTAATTGATTATTCTGATCAGAGCAGCATCACAATACATAAAGGGGGTGGGGGTAACGTCTCAGTATACAAATCATTTCCTATACATCCAGGCTGTTCGGCAGGGGAGGGCTTGTGTCGTGCGGTAGGTCGACAAAACAACAAGAAGCCCTGATGGAAACAGGTGGATTTTTGGCACCGCGGAGAAAATCTACCTTCTCCTCCGGCTCAGATCGGAGTCCTTGACTGCAGTATAGTGCTCCAAAGAGGGGCGGGGTGTCGGGGGCGCTTCCTTAAGCACACATAACACACACCAGTTTAATAAATCCACAGCACTGACCTGGTCGCCGCCGAACGGGTCTTTTCTTGCCGCTGCAGAAACGGACTTTGCTGAAGACCCCCAGGAAATGCCTCTCACACAGAGAGCGGGGGTCTTTGCTGGGGCTGGGGCGACGTTTGGAAGTAGAGACCCGGTCGCTGTTCGACTCCCTCGCCTGGCGTTTCTGCCGGATCAGGGAGCTGGCGATAGCGGCCATCTCCCCGAACCGAGTCTGAAAACCGAGTCTAGTTCGGCAGAGGTCGGATCTTGGTGCAGCTTCTTCTTGGCGCAAGAACAAAACCAAAAAACCAGCGAGTTTTCTGTTTGGCGTCCGTGTGTGTGTGTGAGTGTGTGTGTTTTTTTTAACCAAATGTCATCCTGATCAGAAAATCCTCTCGAGTCCCGGGCATCATCATTGCGCTTCAGGCAGAGGCAACAGCAGCAGCAGCATCATCCTCCTCCTCTTTGAGGAGACCAGTAGCGCGCAGTTCAGCTGCTGTGAGTTTCTGGCGCTCAGGGCTTCGAGTCAACGGCGACAGATATGATATAAAGCATAAATATACGGGCTAGGCCACAGGGGCCGACATGTCAGCTGTGAAAACATGCAACAGTGTCGCTGAGTTGGTGCAGCTGTGTCACTGGACAGCTTCAGGTATTCCAGGTGAACTGCGCCGCGTCTCACTTCGTAGTCATCATCCGCACGCTGTCCTCTCCTCTGGCTTCCTGACGCCTCTTTTAAAAAAAATAAATAAATAAAAAATCCGTATCAACTAAATCCAGAGGTATCAACTTTTTTTCCCCTCCAATAATTATTTACTCCATGCACATCGATGAATTAGACCCGCTCACCGGCGGTGCAGGAGGCAGTCCGGATAGATGTGAGCCCAGTCTCCGCTTCTGTCGATGGCACCTCGAAATGCAGCCGGGAAAAAATGGAAGCAGCAGCAGCAGCAGCAGAGGCTACTCTGCAAGGATGCTGCAGAGATGTAATTTAAACCTATAGGGACAGACTGTCGTCTAAAAAGCAACAATTAGTTGAGGCGAACGCACAGAAGAGTGTTTTTATTTTGCGCACAGATGATAAAGTAGCCAGAGGGTTATTTCCAGTGCGTCCTGGATGCAGTTGGTGTTACATCGCCGACAGCGAGAGTACACGGTGGCGGACAGCTTCCCCTCTCTCTCTCTCTGTCTCTCTCTTTCTCTCTCCCCTCTCTTTTCTCTCTCACCCTCTCTCCCTCTCCAACTCTTTTAACGCAATCATACGTGATTGAGGTTCGTATTAGGAATTCTCAGAGGGGCATATAGAAAAAGATCGATGAAGAAAAGATGTGAAGACGTACTGTATATAAAGAAGGGAAGGCTGAATGCTGGGTGGGTGTTCATGGGAGCGCGCACGTGTGATTTTTAGTTCGGGATAATGTGCACATCTAAAAAGGGGTGATGTCACAATTGTCTCATTGAATTACAATTAAAATCCCAAGTTGCAAGCCAGTTTTCAAATGGAAGCCGTCGGTTCAGCGAGGAGGCTGTAAGTTAAACTGTTAGACTGGAAGCTTTGTGCGTAAACAGAGAACTTTGGACACTATACACAGCAGTCTATCCTCATAGCTTGTGCGTAAGGGACACATTGTATTTTCTAAAAAGCCAGTGGCCATACATGCCATAAAGAACATATTACATGTGGCTAAGAGGATTACTTGCAACAGGTTGAACCCCAAAACATAAATGGCACACCGACGACCCAGGCAGTGACACAACAAATGGATGATTTACAGCTTATGGAAATAACATGGACTCAAAACATTACACATAACATTGTTGACGACAGCACAATAGTCCTTGAAAAGCACAGTAACATCAAAGCTTCGAAAACCCTCTCTCAGGACAGAGAGGGATTGTATACATGAATATATGTGCATGTTTCTGTCATAGATCACACTTGGGAATAAATGTAAACCTCTCACTGTAGCTGTTTTCAGCCCAGCGTTAAGTGGCTCTCTTTTCATGGAATTCAGTGAATGGCTGTAACTTATGGTTAAGGACAAGTCGTAAATCGATGCAAAGTCCTCGCAAATGTCCTGCAAGCGTGTCTGTGTGCATGCCTCTGGTTTCATGTCTGTTATTGCACGGAGCACACACTCACACCCTCACACTCACACACACTGTGGGAGGAAGGGCACGTGAGTGTTCAGCAGCACAGCAAACCTCTCTCTTCCCTGTGATGAAACAGCATCAAACATTTAAGGGCTTTTTCTAGGACTCACTTTGACATTCTCTCTCCAACAGAGTCCTCAGAGAGAGAGAGGATTTTCTTTTGACTACCACTGTCTCCCTGGTGCCCCCTCTTACATAAGATTTGGATGTAATGGATGAATGTGAAGCACTTGTGTGTTTCTACATATAGTGTTCCAGAGAGAGAGCAGCTACATTGTCTTTTCCCAGAGACAAGGAGAAAACAGATAGCAAAAGAAAAGTTTTAAGAATCAAAACGTAGAATATGTATTCTTATTGAGTGGCCAGTACGTGGTAGAAATGAATATGCCACTGCAGCATAAAGAAATATCAATACCAGCTTCAATACATCATTCATCATTCTGACGGTTATGCAGGAGCACAATATGCATTTCTTCGAAGAAAAAAAGCAGCTAGTGGTTTTGTAGTACATGTAGTGAGCTTTATGATAAATGAGAGGGATCTGTGCTGGAGCAGAGCGCTGTAGAGATATGGGACATATGTCTTTGTCAGGAAAAGATAAAGTATTCCCTAATGAGGATATGCTTGGTTTCCTTCTTCTACAAGAATCAACTGATTTCCACTTCATTCCAGCTGAGATACATCCACAAACAATAAAACACTGTCGCTATGAAATGCACTGCAAACCGTATATTGCAATCATTTGATTAAAGATTAAACATTTACTCGTTAGGTTATTAAATATTTAATGTTTTTTCCTCTGCGCATCACCTGCCAGGCATTTCAGCATAAAGCTTCTGAACAAAAGAGCTTAATAGCTGTGAAAATTGAAAGACATGAACCAAAGCCACAGCAGCCCTTTTGGGCTTTGTTCAGGTGTCACCACCTGAGTAACATGCTGTTCAAAGTGATTTCTTTATGTCTGCTGCCCTCTTGTGGACAGAGATTGAATCACAGGTGTTCACAGAGAGAGGACCCGCAGATGTCTCCATCCTCTCAAGTTCGCCACTCCAATGTGTCCTTGAGATACTTCACAGATTTGTTGACTCACAAGAGCTGTGGCTGCTTTTCATCATGCAATGTCTGCTAAACTGCCTTGCCAAGCTTCCAGAAGACAAAGAGGAGGGATGTGTGACTCACAATGCTCACCATCACACTTAGACAACAAGCACAAATCTCATTTTACTGTTTAATTATAGTTAATCTGATAGGTGTATATACTGTAGCCGCACAAAGCCTTAGTTGGACGGGTGAACAAAGACAAAAAGTTTCTTGTTTAAATTAAATTTAGGGCAGCAATCTGTACACTGTATCTGGAGCTATACCTACTGTTGTTTTTATGAGCAAAAAGCAGCAAAACCAGACCGACACAAACAGAAAGATGGCAACCAACTGCTAATTAATTAAGACTAATTCAGTTAGTCATTATCACTAACTGTGCTTGACAAGAATGCAAAAATGTCAGTCTACAGAGACATCAGGGTTGAGGCATTTAACAGTGGTCACTCAATATACAAAAAGTTCCCAAAAAGTTTGATTTAACAGAAACTGACAAAACAGATAAGAGCCATATTACCATTTGTTAGAATGCAGTTTTGTCTCTGTTTCTCCATAATACCACCAAAAACTAAAAGCCTCCTGCAATCCAGACAACCCGACTCCTGTATTTAACTTCAACACAAGGAAAGTCCAGGTGCACACTTGACACTATAAGGAGGAAAGCAGGTGTGAACATTTAAGCCTACTCAGAAACATCTTTTCACCTAAAGTCCCTGCAAGGTGATTTTGGCATAATGCCTGAGAGCAGTCAGACTACCTGCTATCTGAGGAGTGATTTACAGAGTCAATAAAGTATCCTACAAGTGCTGAAACAAGTTCAGATTTGACTTAATATTGACTGATTAGTCGTCCATGAGCAGGATAGTGTCATTTATAACCCAAAAAAGCATGCTGGTATTATATTGCAGCACCATTTTGAAATGTTTGAAATGTTCCAGTCCTCTACAGGAGTACTAAAAAAAACCACAACAAGTCAAAAACAGAGCATCAACTGGAAAATTATGATTATAAATTAATTGTCAAGTTGAAAAATATGTAGCAAACTTCACACAGTCTTCACCTGACACAGCTTTACACCAAACAAGCTGTAACTTGGCATCAGTTTGCATCAACACCTGTGAGCTGAAAAGTTTTTGATAACAGCGAGCAGAGATGCAGCATAAGGACTGATGGTGCTTTATATCTGAGCCCAGCATATCCCAGTGTGCACGCTGCTTTTGGTCCAACTTCCTCAAAGGAATCAACTGTGCTTAATGGAGTTTCTAATTGTCTGCCCTGATTTTGAGAGCCGCTCCAGCTGAAACTACTGGTACTACTGATTGTGCACATTGCAAGCGACAGGAGAAAGTGTTGCATCAATCTCCCGGTAAAACAGCACTTTGTCTCGCTCTGGAAATACTGTACGATGTTTTTTAATGACTTTTGGAGGTGTGGTTGTATTGTGAGTGAGCAGCAACAGCAGCAATGCAGTGGATTGTTGAGACATGAGCATCTTTGTCTGATTGAGTGGTGGATATGTGGTTATAGTACACATGTGGCAAAGTAAGTCACTTTCAAAAGTAATGTTTGAGCTCCCAGTGGAGGGTGAAACATGTACGTTAAAGTAGTTAAAGCCTCAGAGTAGAGAGAGCTGGGATAGTTTTGAATTCATATTTATATTTATTGTGTCAAACTGGAACCATAGAGAACATGTAATCAATGTGAAGTATCCTGGTTTGATAGGAATCTATGTAAAGAAGCCCTGACATTAAAAGTTTGGTGCCACAGTATGTGCCGCTGGCCGTGGTGCTGAACTGCTCTGCTTGTGTTTTTGGGGGCCCTTGAACAAAGAAAGCTGGCTCTCCAGGCCCCTGAAGTTTAATGACTTCATCCCCGCATTGTCCATTTCTTGGCCCGCTTCAGATGCAGCACTGTCTGCAAATATAGCTCGGTCTGATAAAGTAACCAGAGTAGTGCGGCTGGCTGGATGCTGGCTGCCAGCAGCTCAACACTGAACTCAGGACAGATGAGAGCAGCTCTCTCCACTGCAGACTCACACACTCGAGTGACCAATGAAACCACTCACCCACCCCTCTTCCCCTTCCTCTCATCTCTCTGTATCTCCCCCCTTCTTTTTATTCTCTCCCCCTCATCATCACTCAAGAGAGAAAGCATGCAAAGCGAAGGCAGCCCGTAGAGCTACGGTGCTACGTTTGTGTCTCACCGTTGGTGATAGTGGTCGACTTCGATCGTTGTCCACAGAAACACTGCAGCATATGCGCTCCTTTCTGAAGGAATGGCCTCAGAATCCTCATTGATTTGGGTTGATGGGAGCCCTCCTCAATCCAAACAACGCTATCACAACACAGCAGGGTCAGGCAGCATAGCGTAGCCAGCCTCTCTCTCTCTCTCTCTCTCTCTCTCTCTCTCTATAGGCTCACAGCAGCCCTCAAAACACCGGAAGGGCACAGTCTGCAGGACAAATTACGCCAAAACGAGGCATCTTGAGTGATCCCCCTCTCTTTCTCTCTTTCTCTCTCTCTCCAGCCCTATCTCTGTCTGTCTATCTTCTTCTCGTCCACCGTCGGTCATTCGCGTTCACGGCACACTCCTCTTCCTCCACGACAGGCAACGCAAGGACGTTACAATGTGCTCTTAATTGTACATCCCCTCCTCCTCCTCCTCCTCCTGTCTCCGCGTCTTTACCAGCAGCGGGCGTAATAGCAGGGAAGGAGGGAGGAAAGGAAGAGAGATGGAGAAAGAAATAGAGGAAGCGTGCACGCTAAAGTTAAACTGCAGGGGTGAAGTGGCAGGCCGGCACTAGTGAGGTAATGCGGAGCTGACAGTTAAAGCGATGATGTGACGCTGCATGGTTGCACAGATGTTGGAACCCATGAGCCAGTTGGGTTTTTTTTCTGTTTTTTTCCTCACATCTTCTGGGAACAAGCAGACAAAGCAGAGCCTACGTCAGCTGCAGTCAACTGCTTTAAAGACAAATGTGTTGATACTACCAGAAAGTTTATGGCTCAGTCAGTCACTGCATGATGGTGCCAACAGTGGTCACCTCAGTGACCCACCAGTGCTGCAGCTGTGTGCGTGTTTACAGGGAAAAAAGGAGAAAGAAAAAAACTTTTAGATTCGCTTGATCTAGAATTGCAGCTTGTCTTTTGTGCACCCATAACGCCATGCATGTTTAGTATAAGATAATCATGTGATATGAGGAGTTTATCCCGTGGAAAAGGACAAAGCAGTATTCGCCACTTGTTGACAGTTTGCTCAAGTGTTTACATAGGCTTAGCATTTCATTGTTATAGTTGGTCATGGTAGAGATTTTATTTATTTTGTATATAGGCAAGTAATTTAATCTGCAAAGATTCATCAGAAGTCATACCATATGTTTTTATGTAAGATTTAACTAAAGCTGTCTGATAAATGTGGGGGAGTGTGAACAGTATTTAGATGCACAGTAGGCCTATAGAATAGAAAATGTACATGTAACTGTGTAGTACTGATTAAGTGAAAAAAACGCTTCATTATGTATGACAACAAAATAGAAATAAAAAAACAGATTTCCTTCCATTGTATTTGAACAATTTAACTAATCACACTCCAAAATCCAAAAGTCAAAATTCAAAATCTTAGTATGTCATTAGGCCCAGTATACTGTATGAAGAGCACGTGAAGTGTCATATAAAAAAAAAAACAAAAAAAAACAATGCTCCACTTTCTACTCTAGGGGACGCCCTAACATAAAGCACACTGACTAAAATAACATACAGAGAAACTGAGAAGTGATCATGTAGCAGAGAGAGAATGAGGGAAAGGAGCATTACTATGAAGTATTCAAAGTGTCCAGAGTCACTAAATACAAAATAGTAATGTGTGGATTTGCTGTGTGCTCCTGAAGCTGTGCAGTGAACAAAGACACTGCACAAACTCCTCTACGGCATTCATTTATCTCACGGCTGCATTTACAATATTTTACGATATATCTAGTATTTTCTTGTGCTCGCACAACCTTGCGCTACAAGGACAACAAATATGGTGCCGACATGCCCTCGCGATGTGTAATATATACAAAGTACACAAAAGGACGTTTTAGGTCAGCAAAATGCTCCAACAACAGCATCCATGCAAATAAGGAAAGGTCAGAGAGGTGTAAAGAGAGAGAAAGAGAGGGAGGGAGCTGGCATCAGACCCAGAGTCACAGCTATGGTGATGGTGCTGTATATTCAGCTCCCACTATACTGTCCCACACTGCAGAGCCAGTCACCACTATATGCAGAGAGACAGCGAGCATAGGGAGGAAAAGAGGCACAGAGGGCACAGGGAGGAACTATAACACCATAGCTAAACTCAAATTTATGACAGATATATGACCAAAACATGCAGTTTTTTTAATGAAATGTCCGTCCTTTACCACATTTATGTACAGTGTGTTTTTGTGTAGGATAATTAGCTGCATTAGACCTTCACAATGACAATTCAGGTGAGTTTTTTCAAATTTATGGGGGTTTTTTTTTGGTGCTTTGAGCACCAGAAGCTGAGTGCCATCATGTTCTATTATAGTTGAGAGAAGACATCAGTATGGTCTATATCATGTCTGCTCAGTAAGAGGAGGAGTTTGATTTTGGGGTGGACTGTCCCTTTAAGATACAGACAGGTTACTAGTTAAGGATAAGCATGGCAGGAGGATTAGTTGTTTCTTTAAGTACTACTCAATGAAATTACCACAGCCAGTCAGCACTGATCTATGTTACATTATTAATATACTGTACACTGGCAAACAGGTTATGGTCTCTCTATGAAGCAATCCTACTTGTATAATTTTCATTCACTGATAAGGACTTTGATGTCTGAGCCATTTAGAGGACAGTCAGAGAGATTTTAGTAAGAAACAGTAAAAGTGAGGTGAACATTTCTGCACAATTACACTTCAGACACCATGTGATACCTCCTGGATGACCCATCTTCTTTCACTGAGCAGCAAGTGTTGTAACTTTACCTTGTGCAAAAAAAGACGTTTTCTGTTTGTATTTTAGCGATCTCAGATCTGTCTGTGATGACACTGTGAAAAGAAACGAGACAAGCCAGTTCTCATTTCACCTTCCTACGTACTGTGTGTCAACACGAACGAGGTTAAATTGTTCACCTTGTAAGGTGACACACGTTTTGAATGGTACTGCAATCAAAGCGCATCATGTAGAAATGTGAATGTGTTGCCTAAACATCAGGAGAAGAAAAACACATGTCCATTTTAGAGATTCAAATGTCAAAAGCTGTGGGTTTTTTTTTTACATTTATCATTTAGTTAATTTATTATTTATCAATAAGGTTTCAATAAGGGTGTGTTTCTTTCTTTCTGTAATATGAGGCAAAACTATTTAAACTCAAACTAGTCAACCCAACAAATGCTTGATGGCTCCATAGTTTACAATGAATTGCAGAATCATTGCCATTGTATTTGAAAATGATCAGAAATAATGAAAGGTGTTATGTCATTTTTAGTCTTTTAAAGTTAAACATCCTGACTCCTGTGACGTGTAAATGTAAGACATCTGTTGTACTAAATTTAAATTATATTAAAACATTCACCATTATATAATGTATTAGGGTAACATAAACATACACTGTGTTGTACAATGCTGATGGTAACTATACCATTTGCTGAAATGTTAATAAGCATTCTCATATTCTGCAAAGCTAAAGCAATGTTTGAGTTGCTAAAATCGTCAAAACTATTAATCGTTGCATTAAGTTAAGCTGCCAAATATCTCTTGTGTGCAAACTTGAGGTTTGTGGCTCAGTTTGAATACAACAATGCAGGAACAAGTTACTTGTCACAGATAACACATCAGCATCACAATATGAAAGATGCAACTGGCTTATATTTGTGTTTATAATGAAGCAGAGAGTAAAGAAATACAGAAAGACGGGAAAAAAAGAGAATCTTTAAATCATGCCATATCCAACCGAGATGGCAAATATGTGGGGAATGAGAAGTGAGCGGTTTAAAAGTTGCTGTCGTGTGCGTGGCAGAGAAAGAGGGGATTTAAAAGATGATGATTGTGAAAGGGGGGCTAGATAGATGCGAGAAATGAATCAGCAACTAGACGGCTGTGTGTACAGGTTTGTGAAGAGCTCTCTCTCCTTTCTTAGAGAGCAGCGCACAAGAAAAACACCTGGGTCAGTGAGGAAATGTCACATCTTACACTGTACAGTTGGGGTCCATTTATGTTCTCTAAGGCAGTGGTTTCAACCTTTTTACACCAAGTAGCCTACCACCATATGACCCACGCTAAAATACAGTCTGCTCTGTACAGTTCACACCAGAGGTAAATTTATTCCTAATAAAGTTATTGTTAACTTTTGTCAGCAAAGGGGGTAGCACTCTTCCATACAATTCTCACACAATGCAACCATCATTATTAAGAACATCTGTATTTCAGAAAATGTACTTCATTGAAACGCACTCTGTCCCTCACTTCACCAGAGATCATCACTCTTGTGTGTGGATTCCCCTCATGTGCTGCTACAAGAGTGGGCAATTAATTTCCCCAAGGGTCCACATGAGAAACAAACTGTTATGGAGGGCCAGACCAAAAAAACTGAACTCAATTCTGGTTAATATAAGTTTATTTTCTCACTTTGGTGGGATGGTTAGTGTGACAGTTGGGTTGTGCTGGGAGAAATCTGAACTCTATTAATTTGTATGAGTGATCAGAGAATTCATCCTCATTCTCAGACAGCTATCTTAGTTATGCTCAATCTCATACGATATTTAGACCCAGTAATTGCAATATTGTAATACAATATATGACTGATTCCCTGCTGCCAACAGCATGGCGCTGTGGGGGGAAAGGGTCTGCTGCTTCCTGGTAAGGTTGCTGTTTGAAATGGCTGCATCGACCACGGCAAGACACACCTGGCTTCCATTCCTGGAAGGTAATATGAAAACATAATGCCATAGCAGATGACATATAGTGTAGCTGAGGAGAACTGCCACACCACTAACCCATGCACTTAAAACAGGATAAATCAAACAGGAAATATGAAATAAATAAGTAAATAAATAAGCCTTGCTGTCATAACAAAAGAACCAAGGAGCTACAGAGCGTACATAAGCAAACTATTGGTCAGAATGATGAACTGTAGCCTATTGGAAGCTTTATATTGGAGTTAACCATAAAGCTATTGTACACTCTGTCTTTCCTGTACAATATAATATATTCAGTGTGCACTAATGGGAAGTATTAACACTAATAGATAATATACATTATGCACAGTAAAGCATAAAGCATTTCATATTTGTGATAGTTAACACTTCTGACTCAAAGTACATTTAAGAAGGGCTGTACGGTTACCTTCACATGGACTGTATACTCTGTGACTTCTGTTTCGTTTTACTGCAGCTTTTTTTGCTGAACTGTAAACTCTGGCAAAAACGGATCAGGGTGACCATGAGCGAGAAGGTTACCCTACTTAAACAAGGGCACTGTGCCCCTTGTCCAAATATATTTTAAGAGGGCCTATTTTGTGCTTTAACCCTATAACAACCCCACCTCAACAAGACCTTTTGGTGTGAGTTATGTACATTTTCATAAGATTTGTATAAGCATAAGACAGCTTCTAATTTTCCCTGCTGCAGACTCTATGCTCCCTAAATTGCAGCCTCTGTAGCCCATTACTGACGGAGTTGAAAAGCTTTGTCAACAACACGCACGCTGATTGTTGGGGCCACACCGCCACCGCTGTACGGGGAGCACAGCACATCCATCTCACTGAGAGAAAAAAGTGGAGAGCCAGCAGTTTTGTCTGAATCAGCTGACAGCTCCAACAGAGTAAACGAAAGCTCCGTCAGGGACACTAAAGCCGGTTACCATGCGCAACACTGGGGCTGAAAACACTGTAATGCAGACCAGATAGTTGCATTAAATATGCATTTTAAATATTTTTTTCTATAGCCCTTCAGTGTGGCCTGATCTAATACTGCTGATGGATCAATGATACCCAGTGCAGAAACGGCTTGCGGTGCTTAACAGAGAGCACAAACTGGCGGTGGACTGAGCCATGGAGCCGGATACTGCAGCACCAGAGCAAACGCGCACATACAGCAGCATCCATGCGCATCCTCCTGCTCAACTTCCAACCCGGGCTGTCAGCGTGCTTCCCTGCTCTGTTATGTGGTGTCCTGCTGCAGGTTTAACAACAAAGTTATGATTTTTTTTGCAGTCTGCAGTTTGTGCTCAACGACGCGTCGAAACACAACTACACCCTGCAACAAAATGAGCTCATAGCGTGTTCATATGCATGCAAGCAGCACGTGGAAAGTTTCTTACCGGCGTTTTTATCACCCATGTCCCCTTGCGGTGCAGAAGTTGATGATACTGCCGACAGAGGCTGGAGGAATGCGCTTGGAGCAGGAGCGCGCTCGATTCTTCTGTTGGGACAGTGGAGCAGAGAGATAGAGGCAAGTTGGTGTTTGAAGTAATAAACTGTTCCAACCTGACAGGCTCTTCTAGGGATCCTTACCTCCTCCTGTCTGCAAGAGTTTCTGAGCAAGGTGGACTGAGAGCTCAGGTGAACAATGAGGGAGGGTTAGGGCTGTGTGTGTGTGTGTGTGTGTGTGTGTGTGTGTGTGTGTGTGTGTGTGTGTGTGTGTGTGTAAACACACAGCAAAAACATGCCAGATTTTAATCTATTTGGAAACCAGCATGCTCATGATTTCTATTAGTGATTTATTTTTGGCTCTATTTTATAGATAAACCTGGATATATGCTATTTTTCCCAAATTCAAAATTTCTTTAATTCTTAGTTTCTGGTTAAAATATAGTCTGTAGTGCTGTCACGTCTTTTGAAACAATAAATAAGAAAATATTTGCATTAATACACATAATTAGCCCAGTCTGCACGGCCTTATAAGACACCACACATCCATACAAAACCGATCCAGAATGTTTTACATTTACATCTTTGCTTCATAACACTGGAGAAACACAATTATGACATAATCCATTTTGTCTTCTCTTCTACACTTTTGAGACAGACTTAACAAACATTAACCCATCAAAATCTCAGCTTAACACCAGTGAAAGCACACTTTAACAAGTGTCGACTCACTTTACATGTATTTTTTATTCTCGACTGACGGAACAAGAAACAATTTCCAGTTCCAGCTCTGTCCGCACACACCTGCTGACCGCATTGTGTTGCTTTACTGTTCTGCAACAGCAGATGATATTTTGCAGAGACATTAATATTTAATGAATGAATGAATCACAGATCAATAATTGTGTTCTGAGCATCTGACTCTTTATTGTGCCTGTCATTTGATTATAATGCAGTAGAATTATGACAGACACTGTGTACAGTATGTATTTATACAAAGACTGTACTCTGCATTCACAATGAGCTGGCTGCTCCATTGTAACGGCTTTGTGCAAAAAGAATAAGTTGCTAGTGTTGTGTAATCAACTGTAATAAGTGTGATTCTGTAATGAGTTTCAACTCCAAATTAAAAAAAGAATATGATATTCATGCATATATTTTAAGTCTGTTGATCAGGTAAAATTGTGAGAGTGCTCTTTACTGTCCTCTATGGTATTTTGGCTCAGGATTTATTTACTGATTTATTTCATTTCATTCATTGATTAAAATCAAAACAATTCAATAAACAGGATACACAACATTCCAAGTCTGATAGAAAGGGAGCAGAAAGAAGAATAATCTTATTTAATCTGCTCCTTTTAACCAAGAAATCAATTTACAAAGAAATTAACTTAAAAACAACAACACAGTAAACAGCAATGTAATAATAATAATAATAACATAAATTAGCTTACATTTTAGTTCCCAACATACAATTCCTTCATTCAAACTAAACAAAACACAAAGAAATTTTACTTTTCCTGATCACAAAGTGGGTCTAATAATTAAACGTAACTGACAAATTCTATTATATTTCCTTATAATAGCCTTAATTGTTCTTCTAAATGTAAATTTTGATTTTGATTCTTTGGTCAGATTATTCCATAAACTGATTCCTTTCACAGAAACACAACGTTCCATAAGTTTTGTTCTGAATCTTGTTTTTTTTTTCCTTTTAAGTTATACTTGCCTTCTCTTTTTTCAAATCTTTTCTGAATGTTGATTGGTAAAGTTTTTTTTTAATGAGCTTTAAACATAATTTGTTGGATACTGGACTTCATCCCACTCACTGTCCACTTGACACAGCTTATTAATGTAAACCAGCTGCATAATGCTTCCCAAAGAATGCCACACTGACCGCTGTGTCCCAAAATCTATACAAAAGAAACAGAAAACAAGTCACAGTGTGGTATTATCTAACTGGCTCATTGATCAGTGCCTTAGAAAGCTCACCATCAGCATTCTGAAAGGACGCTATGATAACAGCTAGAGTTTCCTCTCATGGTATAAAAAGACTGCTGCTGGTATAAGATATTTCCAGCCTTTGTGCTGAAATAGAAGCCTCAAGGCCAAACAGTGTTCAGCATCATGCGTGTCTGCCTGTGGATCCAAATCACAGTGTAAAAAACACAGAAGCCAGACGTCAGAGTTGCTTTATTCGTTACTCCATCTAGTTGCAGTAAGATGAATGAATGTCCTACACAAATGATAAGTTGTTCTGATTCCAAATACTTCCTGTCACATGACCGAGGTGCTGCCCCACTGCCGACACAGGCGATTCTGGCTGGCGTCGGTTCACAGCAAATCGATGAAGGGACCTGAAAGAGGACACCTCTGCTGGGGAAAAATGCATCGCATTGATCTGAGAGGAACCTATAGTCCTCTACAGATTCAAAGAGAGATAAATGAGTGTTTGTGTTGTGCTGCAGCATCAAATGTCTCTTTTACCAAAATCCAAACCAGTTTTAGCTGAATTAACTTCTGCAGCCACTTAATTATTTATGATTCTCATCCTTTTTGGCCTCCCCACCTCAATCCTGTGCTCACTCATATCTGTCATCCCTTCTCTCCCTCCTTCTTTGCTCTCTTCATGCCTCCTCCTCCTCCTCCTCTTCCTCCCCTCCCACACCTCCCTGTCCTGCCCTGCCCCAGACCTGCAGCCATAGGATATCATCTAACTTGGCAGCGTGTCCTTGGGTCCATACAGTGGCAAAGGCATATTGCTCTTCTTTCTTTGTGCACCGCATCTTTGCCCCGAAACGTCCGCACTTTCCTGTATAACTGTATAATTGTCTCACAGAAGAGATTGTATTATAATGTCCCCACAGGATGCATTGTCTGCTTCAGTTAAGATTAATTACCTATCTAAACGTTTTTTCTTTTCTCGGTCTATTACGTAATTTCTCTGTGCAAAAGTGTCTATAGCTAAGGTTGCCCAGCAAGTCAAGTGTGGATATTGCATTGGAGGAGAGCCCTAGTTACTCTGCAGACACTGCAGTGCAGCCTTCTTGCTGTAATTTCTACCATCTTCACCTATTTCTGGATCCACTGGCCGGCTTGTGTGGAGTTTGTGGATCTTGTCCAGATGTCAATAGCAATGCCATCATTACTGTTACATTCTCTCTTGTTTTCATGAAAACGCATTTCATTAACAGGAGGAAGTTATTCAATTATTACATGTTTACTAATATTTTTTTTAAATTCTGAAGAATGCCATATATTAACCCATATGTTTTGGTTTTGTTTTTCTTTTTTTTTTGTTTTTTTATTGTGCAGGGGTGGCTGTGGCTCAGGCTATCCTGAACCCCAGGTTATTCCTGAAGACTGTGCCACTGGTCTGTGAGCTTGTATAAATGAATATTAGATTAGATCCCGATGAGCAGTTTGACATCTTGTGTATGAATGTGATAAATGTTGTGTAGAGGAAAAACATTTTGAGTGGAAGGCAAGAAAACCACTATACAAAAGTTATGATTCAACAGTGAGTCTGTTCAATACATTGTCCTGTGACAGTGAGCAAACACAAGCACAGTAACCAGGACCCTGAAACTGAAGCAATATTCAATTCAGCCATCTTTACTTCTATTATTTAAACCTGGGATTTTAATGCAATGTTAAAATGTGCATTGTGGAAACAAAACATGCATCATATTTTACAAAATATAATGGGGTAGTCTAAGATAGCACATAACTTAAAGACCAACATTTATTCAGTAAATGTAGGCTACTTTCCACCACTGATGGACTTCACGAGTCAGACCTTTAATAAACCACTAGAGGGAAGTCAAGTGCTCACAGAGGCCACCTTCTGCTGCATTTAAGTTCCCTTAAGCCTGCTCAAACTTGACATTATGGACGTATCATTGCAGTAACCAGATACATAGATAACAATGTATCATTTTTGCTGATAATATAAACACATCGTTTCATCTTTTCCCTTTAAAAAGCGCTCTCTGATACACCAACTTTCGGTGAATATCAATCGTCTGAGCTTTTAGACGAGGCCTTGAACGCAGCTGGAACCCGGAAGTGGGACGGGCTTCAGGCAGGAGGTCAATCGTCACAAACATGGCGTGGAGAGGGTGTTTAACGAAATGGGTCAGATCGGAGTTCACCAGATACACCAACACTACGTCGAAGAGCTCCAGGTGAGCACGTTTAAAGCTGTCCAGGTCACAGTTTGTCTTAATTAGAGTAACGTTGACAAGACCGGTGGGTGTTTGCGTTATCTGTCGACAAGTAGTGTGTGATTAGTTAACCATATAACTGTCCTTGTAAACATCTACGAAGCTGAAGACAGATTTAGTACATGTTTTACAGTATAAAAATCGATGTTATCTACAGTTTGTAATGAGCTCTGTTCAAGCAGGTTAATTAATGCTCCTTTTCAGACCTGCTGCTAATGTTTACCTTGTTAGATGTATATCCTAGCTTAATAAGTTTACATTATTACATGCATGCTATCTCACAATATGCTAACTCAACTAGCTAGCTAACTGACAACAACTACGTATTGGTGAATGGTGCTTTACTTTTTATGAGGATAAAATAATTTTTTGGTCATAGTAATCATTTTACTTCCAAAAACATCAAAAAAAAAATCAAAATGTTCTTTGGTTCCAGATTCTCAGGTCAAGATAGTTCATCTAAACTGAAACGTTTAAGCCCATAATGTAAAAAATGCAGGCAATTCAATTTGAAGACAGCACTATGGTTTGTGGGAAAACGTGACTGTCTCATTTTTCACTGTTTTTTGATATTTCAGATACCAAACAATGAATCATAATGAAAAGAACTCTTAGTTTTAGTACCTCAAGAAAATATGATCATTAAATGCTCTTTCACTGCAGGGCTGTTGTATTGTTTTGCCTTATATAACACAGCTGTTTTTGTAGCAAAACTGTCTGTAAATTAGTTTTTTAGTATCATGTCTACATATTATTTTCTTGGCAGGTTAAACCCCCACAACCAACAGAGGTGCAATTTCCGACGGGAAGCCAAAAGGCCGGATACAAAGAAAGGAAATGTCACCCAAGAAACAAAAAGTCCTCCTCCCTCTGAGGCTGGCACACCAGGTCCCCCAGCTCCACCCAAAGGTCCCCGACCAACGCTATTCAAACCGCTGATGTTCACAGTAGGGGTAGGTCCTCCAAATAATCCACTCGAGTGAGAAAACAGATTAATGCAGACAAAACTTGAGCTTTCGGACAGTGTGATGGCTTTGGTTGTTGTTTGACTCCATGTCAGTTTACAGGCTGCTCCTTTGGTGCGGCAGCCATTCTGCAATATGAGACCCTGAAGTCAAGAGTTCAGACCGCAAAAGATGAAAAGGAGTCAGACAAACTTTTACAGGTGAGGCTTTAATGGTACAAACTTCTGGCTTTCTCCTGCACTACTGTCAATGTCTATAACCAATGTAACTAATAGGTGAACCATTCATATATTACCAGGGGTCTCACGACATGACACACTGGCATGAATGGTGGAACCAGCTGTCAAGCTTCCAGAAACAGCTCATCCTCTTGATGTCCATGGTGGATGACCTCTGGAGCAGCCTCACAGAGGGACAGAAGACAGTCACTGGTAGCTTCTTTTGCAGACATGGACTCATTTTGTCCCTCTGTTCCTTCTTATTGAATGGCTAGCATCACCATCTTTACACATGTTTAATAAAATCACACATTTCTTGCTCCTTAATACTGTCTTTCAGGCATCATTGCGGTAAATGCTTTAGTCCTGTGTTGCTGGCGGATTCCTTCAATGCAGAGAACCATGATTAAGTATTTCACATCAAACCCAGCCTCCAGTGAGTATGACTGTTCTTACACAAGGACAGTAACATGTACAAAATTTGCAGCATGATCAAATTATCTGTTTCTGTCCATAATCTGTCTCCCACCAGAAACACGATACCTTCCCATGGTCCTGTCCTCCTTCAGTCACTACTCCATCATCCACATGGTGGCCAACATGTATGTCCTGTGGACATTCTCATCAGGAATTGTGTCTCTCTTGGGGAAGGAGCAGTTTCTTGCAGTCTACCTCTCTGCTGGTGAGTCAAATAAAGAACTATTACAAATTATATATAACTGATAGATACCTATAAAATTAAAAAGACACACTGTACAGATTGCATATTTGCTGTTTAGGGGGTGGGGAATGGACTGATGTCTCAATCATAATGTGTATTTACAGGTGTGATTTCCACTATGGTCAGCTACATGTGTAAAACTGCCACTGGACGTCTCCATCCATCATTAGGAGCGGTAAGATAGTTGACAAAGATAATTGTTAAAATCTTCATACAGCATAACCCAAAAGATGTACAGGAGTCTTAATGTATTTTCTTGTCTTTTGTTTGATACAAAGTCAGGTGCTGTCATGGCAGTACTGGCTGCAGTCTGTGCAAAGGTGCCAGAGGCCAAACTAGGCATAATCTTCCTCCCCATGATCACATTCACAGCAGGAAATGTAAGTGATGCATGTGTGTGTGAGCAGGGCTGCCCCTGACCAAACTGGGGCCCTAAGTGAAATTTTATTTGGCAAAATGTGGCCCCTCATGAAGGATGAGGCCCCACACGCAGCATGTGTTCTGTGTTCCGTGTGTGTGTGTGTGTGTGTGTGTGTGTGTGTGTGTGTGTGTGTGTGTGTGTGCGCGTGCGTGCGTGCGTGTGTGCGTGTGTGCGCACTCCCTGCCATTAAAAATATCTTGTTATGTTAGATGCACACTTTGTGTAATGTGAATAAAATAGTTTAGTAATAACTACCATGTTGTGTTTTCACTGCAGGCAAGAAATGTGAATCTGTGCATGAGCAAAAAGGACAAAGTCCAGTGTGTGTGAGTGAATGTGTAAGTATGCTTGTCTGAATGCACAGCGGAGAGGTGGTTTTTTATGTAGTGCATCTGTGTAGTGCAGCGTATTGTGTGTAACTTCCTGTCATTGGTCTGCCTTTAGGCTCTGAAAGCGCTCATTGCCATGGATACAGCAGGGCTCATACTGGGATGGCGGCTGTTTGACCACGCTGCTCACCTCGGAGGAGCCCTCTTTGGAGTGTGAGTGACCAGAGTTGTTTTTAACATTTAAAACAATAAAGAGGTGTATTCATGAGTTGTGTGTAAACTACAAAAATACCAAAAAAAACTTGACAGATAATGTGTAAATAATGAGCCACATGTCTATTGCCAAAATACACCAGTTTGGTCTTAGGCCCAAACTGTATGAGACTTTGTAAATAATCGTATGAAAGTCTACTCATAGCTGAGGTCCTGCATTTATTCTCGACAGCAGGTAGAGAGCAGTCCTCCCACAAGGGGGTGCTCTGGAGCTTTCGATCATGTCACATGATCTCATGGTTACACACCATCTCCTTTTATTGGCTTCTCCATGATCTTTAAAACATCGGTCTTCATCAGCTGATGTGCAGCTGATCAAGACACTCAGCAGCCATTATTGCACGAAACAATTACTGTAATGAAAGCTATATATATTATAAGAATTTATCGTTTAGTTAATCACAGTTTATTTACCTCCTCCAGGGAGGTTATGTTTTCACCAGGGTACGTGGTGTTGGTTTGCAAAATAACTCAAAAAGTTATGGATGGATTTTGATGAAATTTTCAGGATTGGTCAGAAGTGGCCTTATTTAAAACTGATTCATTTTTGGTGGTGATCGGATCCGATTCAAGGGCATCAAGGTCAAGTGAAAGGTCATGCCATAGTAATGTACAGGAGATTACGCATGTTTCTGAACGCTCCAGGGTGTACAATTTTCAGCCAGTTGTCACCTAATTTGGTAGATAAACCAACATAGGAATCCAGAAGTCACAGATTCAGTTTGGTCAAGATCAGTAAAAGGTCAAGGTCACCAAAGTAAAATATGCCTTCTTATAACTGACTTACCATAACTTCATGTAGGAAGGAGCTAGAATATCCAATAATCACGAAAAACTGTGCATAGAGGCCAAAATTGCGGCAGAATGCTGCCTTGGCGGAGGTCTGCGCTTTCTGAGTGCTTTTCTAGTTAATTATTGGATTTTTTTTCCACTTGTTAAGATAAGAAAGAAATCTTATATTAATAAATAAAACACCACGGGAAATTAACAGTCACAGCAGCAGTGATAAAGTGGCAGAACAATGTAAAGAGAAAACAACTGAAAAGCAGCAGCAGTGAAAAATTGTTAATATTAAAAATGAATACTAATAAGAGAAAGTAAAATTACATTAAAAATGCATACAAAGGGTGTCCTAAACCGTGACTGTACACAGTACAGATGGGTAGATATATTGTAGATATATTGTTTGTACAAATAAAGTGAGTTGAAATCAGAAGTTTTGCTTGAAAAATGAATATTAATGCTACACGAGTCCACTTGATTATTGCACGTTTGTATTGTTGGATGTGTGTAGACTAGCAGGAACTGAGTTGTAGATGGGGGATGGTTGGTTCTCAACGGTCAATACCACCACAGTCATTAGGTGCTTTTTACCATTACTGTTGGGAGCTTTGGGAGCTTCTGTATGCTACTTACAGTGGCTTTTCAAAGGATGTTATTGCATATTTATATTATGAGGTTTGGAGTAGTAATAACCTGTCCTGCAGTCAGTACTTTGTAACTGTCTCCATGTATCTTGTCCTACAGATGGTATGTAGCCTATGGTCACAAACTGATATGGAGGAAGAGGGAGCCTCTTGTGAAGCTGTGGCATGACATGCGTTCTCCAGGTGACGGTGGATCCAGGCCAGGAGGTGGACCTGGACCACAGTGAGACTCTGGAAGGTCTCTCAGATCCTTTTTGAAAGAACTGAATTCGACAGTTGACCCAGAATATGCAAGGACACCTTTATACACCAAGATGGAATCGGGTGTTATTGTTTTTTAATAAATATAGTTTTTTATTTAAGCTGATTTAATGGTGTGCAGAAAAGGTCAAACCAGGTTCTGGTGTTGCAGTGTAGCCAGCTGCTCCCCTACAAGTAACGTCTTCAAGCTCCAAAATGAAAATATCATCGCTCTCCTAGCTCTTAATAATCCGAACAATTTAAACTGTCAGCCTTCATGTTTGCTTTTCTCTGTTCATGTTATTATTTAAAACAGTTGTATAATGAGTGCTGTTACAATTCAGTGATTGAGCAATTTACTGAATTCAGTGCAAAATGAAGTCCTGTGGGCCGGTCTTATTTTGCTATTAAAACTGGAGTTTCAGAATTAATTATGCATTTATATTTTCATTTACTGAAAGGGAATGTTAGTCCTTCAAGTGGGAACTTGTAATTTAACCCTGAAAACAAGGGTAGGCCTTGGCACCATCATTTGAGCCTTCAGTCATTCAGTACTGAAACAGGTCAGACCAGGCTCTGGTGTTGTCATGTTTAATTTATCGTTAACTGCTGCTCTACAAGTAATATCTTCAAGACACAAAATATCATTACTGTCCTACCTCTTAATAATCCAAATAATTTTAAGCCTCAGCCTTCATGTTTGCTTTTCACGCTTCGTATTATTGAAACCCTGCAAAACAAAAGATCTGGATCTGCATATCAGGATCTGGACCTCTGTTTGCTTTTTCAGGCTGAAATATCATCAGCTAATATCACATTTCATGAGAATTCATCAACAAATTCATCTCATTTAGAGAAAAGCTGTCGGCTTTATTTCAACCGAACCACATGATACAGTCTGACAAGTACACATTTATAAAACTGATTGTCTATGCATGCATAGTACTGTTGTACGTAAGGATTGTTTTAGAATGTACATAATACCTGCAGTACTCTATTCTGAAATCCACACTTTAGTGGGGACTCTATTTAAGAATACCTACATCTACTAACATTATTTTTATAGAGACTGAGGGTTGTTCATACAAAAAGAAAAGGAGCTTTGGTGACAATGTACAGGTTACTTTATCAAATACAGATGTTTCATCAGACTGGGCCATGTGTGGAAAATTATCCATTGTTTGAAACTGCTAAACATCATGGAATACAAAAAAAAAATGAAACAAGTTAAATATTCTTCTGAAAACTTATTTTTTTTTTTGCAAAAATGTCATCAAACACCTGAAAAGGTTCAGTCTGTGAAATGTGGAATTGAGTCTACTACACATGCAGGGGTCAACCTAATCCTGAGCCCAGCCAGGTGTTATAAATCAAACACCCACTATTACTTTTAGTCCTCTTTCAATCCATATCAGTCAGCGGTGTAGCAGCTCGTCAGCCTCTACTCTTGTGGTTGGCATAGCTGGGGAAGCCAAACTGGCTGACCATCAGATTGGAGAAGCAGAGTGGCATGGTGCCATAGATCTGCGTCAGCCTGTTCAGACAGTAGGATCTCTGAAGAAGGTGTTCAGGACGATGCCACATGCCCTGGTACCCACTGCTGGCATCCTTTTCCAGGTTGCGGAGGTCCACGGGTTTGAGAAAGACCCCAGATGGTTTGTTAACGCCGCCTAGAGAGTGCTTCCTCAAATACAGCGCTACAGCGAAGTTCATGGCAATGTCATCACAGTTCTGTGTTTCATCCACCAGCGCGTGCACTGCTCCAGGTTGTTCCTGGAAGAGCTGCAGGTACCGACGGTGGAAGAAGGCAGCACCGATCAGCACCATGGAGTATCTGAGTAGATAAAGATAAACATATAAAAAACAGCCACGGTAAGACCAACCAGAGCAAGCAGCCAATACCTGAAAAGTGATGATTAAAAGAAAAGCAGTACTTACCTGTCCCCTCCTGCTGTCTCTGTGTCCTGTAGTTCAAAGCTGCCATAGCTGTACACTCCTCCTGGTGTTGAGACATGTTTTCTTGGGACAAATCCAACAATCTGGTCTGGAAATTGCTGCGGAACCAAATACAAAATAACACGAGCTGAAAATGCTTGTGTCATTAATGTTGTGTAAGGTGGTGCCGTGGTTCTCAACCATAGTTTGAACAGCTAGCATGATTGTCCAGTGAGCTTCAGGCACTGTGGATTATTAATGTGCTCTGTGACACTTTCTCTTTGCTTGACTTGGTGCCAGAAACTCCATAAACACTCATTAAAATCTGTTCTAAGGCAAATCACATCACTGGCGTAGGTGATGAAAAAAAAAATAACAATTATTCTGCAGTTTAAAATATGTTCACAGCAATCTGGGGACCCCCGGGTTGAGCACCACTGCAATACCACGTTTTATATGCATAATAAATTATCGCGTAAAGCTCAATACAGTAGTATTACCTTCCACACAGAGAAAGCAAAACTGATATCAGGCACACTGACCAGGGTGTCGTCATCCAGCATCAGCACAGCTAAGGATCAGAGCAAACATAAAAAAACACCACAAAAAAATGTAACAACATACACAGCCTGGTCCCAAAAAAAAAGTCACACACTCTAATAATTTGTTGTCTTTAGCTTTGATTACGGCATGCATTCGCTGTGGCATTTTTCGATAAGCTTCTGCAACGTCACAAGATTTATTTCCATCCAGTGCTGCATTCATTTTTCACCAAGATCTTGCATTGATGATGGTAGAGTCTGACCGCTGCATAAAGCCTTCTGCAGCACATCCCAAAGGTCTGGACTCTGGTGGCCAATCCATGAAAATGATGTCTCATACTCCCTGAACCACTCTTTCACTATTTGAGCCTGATGAATCCTGGCATTGTCAAGCTTGGAATATGTCATCAGGGAATAAAAAAACCCATTGATGGATTAACCTGGTCATTCAGTAGATTCAGGTAGTCAGCTGACCTCATTCTTTGAGCACATACTGTTGCTGAACCTGCAGTAATTATCCAATAGGAGACTCGTACCTTTTTGCTTTGTTAAATCCAGGTGGTGACTTTTTTCTTTTGGCCAGGCAGTGTATAAATCTACTTAACCACATTATATAGCCCCAGCTTAAAGCATAGAGAACGTGCAACCTGTTCTACTGACCATCAGTATCAATCTCAGGGAAAGCTTGTAATCTGTTGCGCATTTTATTGACAGTTTGCTCCTTGAAGACCACAGGGACCGGATGAGGCCCCAAAGAGTTCCATAACTTCAGGGGCGTCTGTTCGCCAATGTTGTTCCAGACTATAATAATCTGCTGAAGGTGCGGCACTGCCTGGTAATGGTTTAGGAGTTTGAGCAAAATGTCGGTGCGGTTGTGAGTTTGAATAATGATGGTGAACCTCTGCTCCTCCTCTGTGCCGTCACTATGGTGACCCTGTGCAGGATTTCGCTTTTGTGAGGCTGCCCTGCGGATCACCCCCAGGACTCCTCCCTGGTCCTCAGCAGAGGGCAGCAGGGCGGTCAAGACTGCACCAACCAGGAGCAGCAGCAGGATCGGCCAAACCAAATGAGCTCGCCGGATCCCCATGATGCCACATCTGGGGACCCTGAATCACAGGAAACACACAGTCACACAGGACATCCCATTGCTGTGTATTCTCAGTTCACCAGCAGTAGAAGCATGGCTTTACACTATGATTTACTGCACTTTAACTGGACTCTGAAGGATTTCATGTCCACGTCTGGCTTTTCAGAGCACACTGGGTTTATCATAATAAACTAAACAAAAGCCTGGTACTCATAAACACTGTGAGAATTCAGAACCCGTGCTTTAACATACAGAACTAACCAGAGCATAACGCTATACTTTAAGATCACTAAACTGCAACACGAGAGATATTTATAAACAGAGCACAAGTGATATTTTATTTACTAACACAGCTCAAAACTTACCTCATTGTGTTAGCACTGAACAGCCGCTTGCTTCACCTGGTCGCCATCTTGGCTGAGTCTAACCAAAGAGCATGAAAGTAAAGAGTGTGACATACTATCATCAGCAGTAACGCGGTGGGAAGGGGCAAACTGTTGAAAATTGTCCGTGTTCCTGTGTTTACAGTAAAGTTTTCACTACGTTTGTCGCAGCCTTTGGGAATCAACGTCATCTTTGTTATAAAACATTTAAATTCAGACCTCTCCGCCCAGCACAGAGATGCTAATACTGATAGTTTTGGGGCTTGAGCGTTCAGTGACTCTTCGCACTGAGAAGGAAAGCGAACAATAGACAAAACCTGAAGTTACAAGTAGAAGTGCAGCTCTTGATTTGTGACCAAAGAGTAGCAGCTACACATCTTTTACTTAAAGAAAACCTTAACACCTCTGTTAATTGTCAGGCTGCTCCGCATTGCCCAGAAGAACATGGATTTCCCACCAGAGCTGAGTTATCCCACTGTCCCACTTTCTAATGGTCTGCAGATCCCAATACTTGGATTAGGTGAGTTTGACTCTATTTATCACAACAATTAACGCAAATTCAACCAAGCGCTGTTGTAGTTGCAGTGGCTTGTAGTTATGAAAAAAATAATCACACAATTTAACCTGTCATTTAGAAAAAAAAAAGTCAGAGGAGATACTGTGGACCGTGTTGTAGTTTCGGTCTCCGCACTGGTGTCACATAAAACACTGCTCGGCATTTAATTTTCACATCGACCCGCATTAAATGTGACACAGGAAAGCTGTGATGACTGCGGACAGTCCGCCACAGTCTGTGCGATAGCACATCGAATAATAACTCACTTTATAAACCCCAATCAACTAACAGATTTGTTTATTTACATACAGTTTATGGTTTTATTGGTCATTTTTTACGTTTTTTTTTTAGTGGCATTTTTTTAATTACAGGGCGTGACTCATTTAATGTAAATACAAATCATAGAACACAAAATTGCATACACTGTATGATACAAAGAAATGTAAATAATCACTTAAGAAATAATGACATGTAAAATATATCATGGAAATCATAACATAATGTAATTATATGAGTGTCCATTGCTGACTCATATAGTCTATATTTTTGTCACTGTTTAAAGAAAAGTGAAATCAGTCGTGGTGGTAAGGTCTTGACAACTGATCACTGTTCTGATTGGTCAATGTGACACATGCATGTATATATTATTATCTTAACAATGTTATGGATATACTGTACATGTTGTTACAATTATACAATACTGTTCCTGAATATGCCAAAAAAAAAAAATCAATAGTCATTGAATTGAAGTGAAATGGCTTTTGGCTACTGATATTTTGTCTTTTTCTCTCTCTATACCAGGTACATCACATCATGGCGGATACAGCCACGATGCCGTTGTGTATGCACTCACTGAGTGTGGTGTGCGCCACATTGATACAGCAAAACGCTATGGCTGTGAGGAGAAACTGGGAATCAGTATCAGAGAAAGTGGTGTTGCACGAAGTGATCTGTGGATCACTAATAAACTGTGGCCAGGGGACTACGGATATGAAGCTGCAAAGAAGGCCAGCAGTGACTCCTGCTCACGCATGGGGGTGGAATATTTTGGTATGGGTTATGATTGAGGCATGTTAAGCAGTGTTACATCCCCCAAATTCTTGTGGTTCCAGAGGTAAGAGACAGAGACTCAGGTGTACAGCTCCTTTTATAGACTTCCCTCTCTGCTGATTGGCCATTCAGTACAGAACAGCTAGGAGTCCACTGCCTGTAGAAAGAAAAGGGAGGAAAGAAGGCAGCAGGGATGAAAGCATACAAATACACTGTATAGTCACCTCCTTTCTGGCACATAACCAGTTTTCTGCTTCATCATTGCAGTAGAATCTATATTACATTTTAACATGTGATGTCATGACAGTCTTAATTCTACAGTGTATATATATATATATATAGTATGCTGTCCTCCTGTCTGCTGTTGTCTTTAGTAAATCATCATCTACCCCTTTTTCAGATTTGTACCTGATGCACTGGCCAGGGCTCTGGCCATTACAACCTGGCTGCTCCTACAGGGAGTTGAGAGCTGAGACCTGGAGAGCTTTAGAGGAAATGTATAAAGAAGGTACAGACCATGACTCATTGTAATATAGTAATGATAGATTTTTTTTTCAATTTTGTGGCTGGTTCAGATGAGTTTTATTTAATGTGCACTCAACAAAACCTCAGACCAAAAGGTGATTTGATTAGTGTGACTTCTTGCAGAAATCTGTTAATCAATTTAAAATAGCTTCCCTCAAAACAGAGATTACTGTTACAAAGAAATAGCAGAAATACACAAAGTATAAAGAAATATATGATTTTCTTCCACCCCTGTTCGTTACTATAGGGCTGTGCCGTGCTATTGGAGTGAGCAACTTTATGGTCCATCACCTGCAACAGTTAAAGGAAGACTGTAGCATTGTGCCGCATGTTAACCAGGTAGTGTTTTATTCTTCTCAGAAAACTCTCAAAACCCCCCAAAATAGAAAGAATTTGCAATAGCAATTGTACATTGGTTAAGAAAAAATACAAATGATTCATTAACATGAAGTTATTCACCAACATGATCGGGATGAGTTACAAAGTTAATGTTTTCCTTTCTAAAAACATGAATTGTTGGTGTGCTGTGTTGAATTATAGAGTCTGATGGAAAACAACTTATGTCCATTGTTAACTTCCTGTCACATCATGTCATACATATACATATACTGTGTATATACATATGCACAGTGGGGATGTGAAGTGACCTGGTAACATGCCTATGATGTGTCTTAATGATGCAACCCACCAGGTGGAGTACCATCCTTTCCAGCAGCCACATCACGTGATAGATTACTGTCGTCTGGAGGGAATTGTAACTGAAGGATACTCTCCTCTGGCAAAGGGTCAAGTCCTCAGCAACCAAACTGTTCTCCAGATAGCAAAAAAATACAAACGCACACCAGCTCAGATCTGCATTCGATGGAGTATTCAGGTTGTTACTTTGTTCAACTTCAGAAATTGCCTGTCTGTGTGTGAATTGTTTTTTTTTGTCATCATCAATGCTATGGTTTTTCCCCAGAATGGACTTGTCACAATACCAAAATCAACCAAAAAGGAGAGGATTCGAGAAAACTGTCAAGTGAGTTGAAATAGCATTGACTATCAAAATTAAGGAAGGTGAAGAAAAATGAATTATATCATTAAGTAACTTGTCAATCGTTCACCTTCTCAAATTCTTCATTCACTACAGTTACTGCAGTCAGTGTTGTGCAAAACACATTCACATATCAAACTAGAAAAGCACTCAGAAAGTGCAGACCTCCGCCAAGGCAGAAGCGACGACTTTTTTTAAAAGTTACCCCCGGCGGCAAAGAGGATATGTTTTCACCGGGGCTTGCTTATTTGTTTGTTGGTTTGCAAAGTAACTCAAACAGTTATGGACGGTTTGTGACAAAATTTTCAGGATTGGCCGAAGTGGCTTAATTTAAAAGTGATTAATTTTTGGTGTTGCCATCGAATCAGATCTGACCACCACCAAAAATTAAGTTTTAAGTTAAACCACTTTGGACCAACCCTGAAAATTTCGTCAAAATCCATCCACAACTTTTTGAGTTATTTTTCAAACCAACAAACCAACATACAAACAAATAAACAAACCCCAGTGAAAACATAACCTCCTTTGCGGAGGTAAAAATGCCAAGACATGTAAAAAAAATTGCATATCCACAAATCAGTAAGTGAATTTATGCAATTACACTTATAGAGCATTTTCTCAAATTCAAAAGGCAGTGAATAAAACTAGTTTGAACCAGCCACAGTATTTTTTTCCTCAACACATCTCTGGACCCAGAATTAATTTTATGAAACTAAGGAGGCTACTGTGGCTTGGGCCTGAAATGAAACAGACTACAAATATAAAGACAAGCATGAGGTTGCTCTAGCTTAGTTGAGGTTTAAGGTTAGTGTTAAAACCCCACTGCTGTTTCTGTTGAAGCTGTGGTTCAAGATATTTCTGCCACTAAATGTCATGTCACGTAAACTTCAACCTTTTGCAGTTTATGTATAACAGAGTTCCTTGTAGATTCCATTTCTTCCTCCTTTTCACACTCTTTAAGGTGTTTGGATTCCAGCTGGAGGAGGAAGACATGGAGGCTATGAAGAAGCTGCATGATGGGAGACGTGTGTCCTGGGATCCAACAGATGTGGAGTAACAAGGCATATTTCTTGCAGAAATAAGTCAACAATTCCTGCTGATCTTTAACTTTTGCTTTTAATTGGTTGTGAAATTGCACAAATTTGTATTTCCTGTGCAGATCCATCTTTCATGTTGAGATTAAATAAATGACTCAAATAATGTGTGTTTTTCTGGACAGAGGATTTAAAGTAATATTTCCACATTTTAAGCATTCTTAGATTATAAAAGGGCGGCACAGTGATGTAGTGGTTAGCACTGTCACAGCAGGAAGGTACCGGGTTTGATTCCTGGCCTGGGGCCTTTGCATGTTCTCCCCGTGTCTGTGTGGGTTCTCTCCGGGTACTCCAGCTTCCTTCAACCATCCAAAAACATGCATGGGGATTAGGTTAATTGGCTAATTATCAGAATACACTTTCTTGGAGCTTGTTGCAAAATTTAAATTGTGTGTCAGTCAGATTTTTAGAGGGGGGGCTAAGAATAAAAAGGTCGCCGTTCCGTTTCACTACCACACTTAATACACAGAGGTGAGAGCTGATGGTCAAATTTTCTGACATTTATGAATTTTCAACATGCAATAAAATGGCCTTTTTTTTTTTTTTACAACTTTTGTTTAAAGATATATTGTGTGATGAAGTCATTCAGCATAAGTCTTTCTGATGACTTTTAATAACTATAAAATTTTTATTTTTTTTAATTTTTTTTTTTTTGACATGCTGGGCGAGGTAAAGCAAGGCAGCTTTATTTATATCACACTTTTCATACACAAGGTAGCTCAATGTGCTTTATCTGATTAAAAATACAACATTTAAAAAAAGAAACATTCTGCTGGTAGAAGGCTGTTTTGGTGATTGATTTGATATGACTGCTGAAAGCCAGATCCGAGCCTATCAGCGCACTAAGGTTTCGGACTTTGTCTTTGGTTGTTAGATAAGATAGTGACTCCAGGTATTTACTGACAGCAATACTATTTTCTTTACTGCCAAAAACAGTTACATCAGTTTTATTGTTGTTTACTTGAACGTTCATCCAGTTACTTATTTGTTCTTGACAGTGAAATAACACCTTTGAACTGTAGTCATCTGGGGACACTGCTAGATACCTGTGTGTCATCTGAATAACTGATAGTTAACATTAAAGTTCTGCATCATTTTGCCCAAAGGGAGCAAATATATGCTGAACAAAGGGGTCCAAGAACTGACCCTTGGGGGATCCCATATGTTCATGGTCATTCGATCAAATTCAGAACCTCCAGTGGTCACAAAATAATTCCTTTACTCCGAGTAGGACCTGAACCATTCTAGGAATGTTTCATTGAGTCCTACCCAAGTTTCCAGTCATTCAACAGTATATTATGATTGATAGTATCAAATGCCGCACTGAGGTCCAATAAGACTAGAACTGACACTTTCCAGAGTCAGTGTTCAACCTTATATCATTTAGCTTTCTGATAAGAGCTGATTCTGTACAATGACGTGGTCACGAAATTACTGAGTTACAAACCACTTCCACAACAATCTTGGTTATAAAAGGGAGGTTTGAGATGGGTGTATAGATTGCTAACATGGAAGGATCCATTGTTCTCCTTTTAGACGTGGCTTAATGGCAGCTACTTAGGAAAATCGCCTGACTGAAATGAGGACTTGATTAATTGCTGCAGATCAGTTTGCACAGACTTGGCAATAATTTTGAAGAAGTCAGATGGTATTGGATCAAGACAAGCTGCTGAACCGTTTCCTCAACGTTGTTTTTTTTTTTTTTGGTCAACAGAATGGTAATTGAGTTATTCCTGGGTGGTTTTGGGAGTTGCATCATTTTATTATTTTGCTGATTTGTGCTGATGTTTGACCTGATGGATTGTATTTTTTTCTAAAATAGCAAGCAAATCCATTGAATTTATCTGTTGTGAGGAGTTCTGGAGCTATTTAAGAGTGTTAGTGAGCTTATCAACCACAGCAAACAGAATCCAAGTATTGTTGAAGTTCTTACTAATGATAAGTGTTGCTGTCTTGCCCTGACTAACTCTTGGTTAAAATTACAGAGACTTTGTTTGTAGAGGTCATGGTGAATTAGGGGTTTGGCTTTTCCTCTTATGCTCTGCTTTCCTGCGTTTTGATTTCAAGGCCTTTACTATCATAGTTTTCCTCCATGGTGTTTTGGTTTAGCTCAAGGTTGCATTAGTTTTAATTGGAGCAAAAGCATCCATGACATTTGAGATTTTACAGGTAAACATATTCAGAAGTTCATCAGCTGTTTCTACTTTCGCAGTTGGTGACACAGCTATGGTCTCCATAAACTGGGTACTGGTATTCTCATTTATGAACACATAGGTTGCCTTAACTTTTGGGGTCAACTGTAATTCAAATGACACACAGAAATGATCAGAGTTAGCCAAGTCCTTAAGGTCAGTAGATAAAATGTCAACATCCGTAGAGATCACCAGATCCAGATTGTGGCCTTGAGTGTGTGGGGGGCCTTTCACATGTTGTGAGAGGCCACAAGTGTTCAGTAAAGCAAAGAGTTCTTTGGACGTTTTGTCCATGTTATTATCAACCTGAATGTCCCCTGTTATAACTCTGTTATAACTAAAAGTTTGAGTCAGTACAGATAACTGAGAGCAGTTCTGCAAACTCCTTCCTAAGTTTTCCATTGTGTCTTGTATTGGATTGAGTTGGATTCCAATATTGACAAGGTTCTCCATCTTGTCGGTAAAATCCAGGAAAGAATTGTTTCGACTGGGCGAAAGAAATAAGGATCTGGAATGGGACTGGGAGGGTAAGATTCAGGAAGTTTGGGAGTTTTGTGTAGGGGGTAGAGGTGACTCCTCTTGTTGGACCTCTGGGAGTGGGGGTAGACTCCACTTGTTAGGGTAAGTATGACGACACTGAAGTTGAAGCCTCCTTCTGTGTCCTCTGTCCTTCAGAATCCTGTCTTATCTGTTGTTCTGCACTATTTCTTCTATCCTTGGCTGACCCTGCCAGTGACGCACACAGTAAAACATGCTGGAACTTAACAATTGCACTCCTTATTATTAAGACCAAAACCATCTGCCTTATAAAGATGCCTGCGTTCCCAAATTTTTTCAGAAATTGTCAATTGAGTTTTTTTGTGGTTTAATTGAAGGGCATTTTTGTTCATCCAGTTATTTATTTGTTCAACACCTCTGTAGTCTTCTGGGGACACTGCTAGATATAACTGTGTGGTACTTGCATAACTATGATAGTCAACATTAAAGTTCTGCAGAATTTGGCCCAAAGGGAGCATATATATGCAGAACAAAAGGGGTCCAAGAACTGACCCTTGGGGGATCCCATATGTCATGGCCATTCGATAAAACTCAGAACTTCCAGTGGTCACAAAATAACTCCTGTTCCACAAGTAGGACCTGAACCATTCTAAGACTGTTCCATTGAGTCCTACCCATGTTCCCAATCTATTCAACAGTATATTATGATCAATAGTATTGACCGCCAACTAGAACTGGCATCTTTCCTGAGTCAGTGTTCAACCTTATTTACAGTGTTAAACCTCATTTAGCACTCTGATAATCCGATAAGAGCTGATTCTGTACTATGATGTGGTTGGAAACCTGATTGAAATTGAAAAGGGAGGTTTGAGATGGATGTATAGTTTGCTAACATGGAAGCATCCAGCAAAAAACATTGTTGATATCAGCATTGCAGCCTGGACCTGGCACATATCAGTCAGACTCCCACTTAGAATCGTTCAGACTAGGTGAAAGAAATTAGGAGCTGGAATGGGGCTCGGAGGGTAAAATTTGGGAAGTTTGGGAGACTTGTGGTGAGGTTAGATGTGACTCCTCTTGTTGGACCTCTGGGGGTGGGGGTAGACTCCACTTGTTAGGGTGAGTATGATGACATTGAAGTTGAAGCCTACTTCTGTGTCCTCTGTCCTTCAGAGTGCTGTCTTATCTGTTGTTCTGCACTATTTCTTCTGCCTGGCTGAGCCTGCCAGTGACGCACACAGTAAAAAAATGCTGAAACTCAACAATTTCACTCCTTGTTTATCAATGCCTGAGTTCCCAAAAAATATAGAAATTGTCAATAAAGTTCACTGATTGATCAGTACACACATTTTAACCATATGTTGAACATCAACAATCTGCTGAAATGTTCATCTCCACGTTGTGCTGTTGGCAGAGGTCCACTCAAATACACCTCAGCATTCAGAAATCACACTTTGCTCAGGAAATCAATAAAATCCTGTTTCAGTACCTCTGATTGTTGCTTGACAACACCCAAGCTGCTGTGTGTAGCAATCTTCATGATTTTCTTTGAGACATCAGACACCATGTCGCTGGTAAAACACAGTATTTCTTCTTCTCGCTGAAAAAGTGTTTTACCTCCTTTACAGATCCATCAACGATTATCAGTGTTTTAGGCCCCATAGATGGCTGCAACCTTTTACTGTATGATTTAGTTTCATGCCTTTCTCTGGTGCTGGGAGATGAGCATGCTTTCAGAGTGTCGGGGTCTTGTAGAAGTGGAGAAAATCTGTTTTTTACTTGGATGTCTGTTTTTCATCAGTTTGCTCTTCTTGTTTTAGCCATTATCCATGGCTGTTTTCTCCTTGGTACAGGGTTTGAAGAAACACTCTGCCTGTTGTCCGTCTTCCCATATCTTTCCCTTAAGTATGCTAAGGTCTTGTTCCTAGCAAATTCCAGGGAGGGCTACTGGCTTATTAACTGCCATTTACACAGGCTTCATTCTTCTTCATTGTGGAGCTCATTAGCTGTCTGTTAGCCTGCTCCTGTAAGGTGGTCTCATCCCCAGGATGTCCATTCATCTCCACATAGACTTCGAGGTGGTAAATGTTCATCTCCAGTACCACTATCTTCTGAAGAAGTTTGTAATAGTCATCAGTGGAAAAGGGAGGCAGGTTGTTGCTAATCTTGCTGTCCTAACACACAGCTTCTCCTCCAGCTCCTCCAGCTTCTCCAAAGAATTTTAGTCCCACTGATTTTCAAGTATCCAGGAACCAAGAAAACAAGAACATTCACAGAAAAATGCAAGCAGAGTCGAGAACAAGCAGCGAAGTGTCTGCACACTAGTAAGGAACGCTGTATAGTAGGCTATGTATGGCTCATTGTGTTTGCACTAGCTGTCCATTTGCTTTACCTGGTCGTTATCTTGGCTGACTCTAAACAAAGAGCATGAAACTAAAGAGCTGTGACACACTATCATCAGCAGCAATGCAGTGGGAGGAAGCAAATTGTGTTGTTGAAAAGCTACAAACTGCAAATACAGATCCCTTTCACATTTTCAGTGTTACTGGGTTTACAGTAAAGTTTTCACTACGTTGGCCATATTTCGCACCCTTTGGAAATCGATGCCATCTTTGTTGTAAAAACATTTTTGTTGTAAATGGAACGGCCATGGATTTCGATTTTTTTATGCACTGTTTTATGCGCTAATGTTATCTCATGATAACGACTTATGTTGTTATCTCCACATAGCAAACATTGTTTTCTCGTGATAACGACTTAATTATGTTGTTATCTCCATATAACAAAGATTGTTTTCTTGTGATAACGACTTATTAAGTCGAGAGGAAACTCTTCAAAGTCGAGATAACGACTTATTAAATCGTTATCTCAATAAAACAAAGATTGATTTCTCGTGTAATGAATTAAGTAATAATGTGTTCGTCTAACCTACAAGGGCTGTCACCAACTGGCTGTAGCTGTAGCTTACCGGTAGTTTGTTTACTTGGCTGGGTTTGTTTAGGCGCCACCAGTTAGCAGATGAGTGGCTGGCAAACTCCTATCTGTCCAGCTGCTTCAGCTAAAGTGATGTAAATGAAGTCTAACGTTAACATAGCAATTTAATGTAAGATGTAACGTTAGCTTATATTTATGTTACCTTAGCGGGCACATCCCACCGGCAGGAAACCACGGGGACGACCTAGGACACGCAGGAGAAACTGTCTCTCCCGTTTGGCCTGGGAACACCTCAGGATCCCTCCGGAAGAGCTGGACGAAGTGACAGGAGAGAGGGAAGTCTGGGCTTCCCTGCTTAAGCTGCTGTCCCTGCGACGCGACCCCGGATAAGCGGAAGATGATGGATGGATGGATGGATGGATGGATAGATAGCTGAAGCAGCCACACAGATTGGAGTTTGTCAGCCTCTCATCTGCTAACTGGAAGCCCCTAAACAAACCCGGCTAAGTAAACAAACTAACATCAAATGTAACTTACTAATAGGCTACAGCTACAGCCAGCAGCTATGGAAGCCACTACCACTTATCCTCATAGCCTATCCCAGCTGTCTTAGGGTGAAAGACAGGGTACACCCTGGACAAGTCTCCAGTTCATCACAGGACACATAGAGACAGACAACCACTCATACTCACATTCACACCTATGGTCAATTTAAATTAGCCAATTAACCTAATCCCCATACATGTTTTTGGATGGTGGGAGGAAGCTGGAGTACTTGGAGAGAACCCACGCAGACACGGGGAGAACATGCAAACTCCACACAGAAAGGCCTTGGCCAGGAATCAACCCCACCACCTTCAGTGCTAATCAGTGCACCACCAAGATGAACACATTATTACTTAATTCATTATCACGAGAAAACAATCTTTGTTATATGGAGATAATGAAATAATTAAGTCGTTATCATGAGAAAAAAATCTTTGTTATATTGAGATAGCGACTTAATAAGTCATTATCATGAGATAACAGTGCCTAAAAAAAAGGAAATCCATGGCTGTTCTCGGCTTCTGTAACAAACTAACAATTCCAGTTCTCCGCCCACCACAGAGATGCTAATACTGATAGTGTTGGGGCGTGAGCATTTACAGCAACTCTTCAAAGGAAGGCGGACAATTGCTAAAACCTGAACTTACAAGTAGAAGTGCAGCTCTTGATTTGTGACCAAAGACTAGCAGCTACACATCTTTTACTTAAAGCAAACCTTAACACCTCTGTTAATTGTCAGGCTGCTCCGCATTGCCCAGAAGAACATGGATTTCCCACCAGAGCTGAGTTATCCCACTGTCCCACTTTCTAATGGTCTGCAGATCCCAATACTTGGATTAGGTGAGTTTGACTCTATTTATCACAACAATTAACGCAAATTCAACCAATTGCCATTGTAGTCGCAGTGGCTTTTAGTTATGAAAAATTCACGCAATTTTCTGTAGCATTTAGAAAAAAAATCAGAGGAGATACTGTGGACCCTGAGTTGTAGTTTGGAACGGACTCCGCTCAGCGCACTGGTGTCACATAAAACACTGCTCGGCGTGTCATTTTCACATTGACCCGCACTAAATGTGACACTGATCTGTATTTCACAGAAATTTCACAGGAAACTACAGCTCGGCAGTGCGCACAACTACGAAAGCTGTGATGACTTTGAATGTTCAAAATAAAAGCTCAATTTATAAAACCCCAAAATAAAGTTAAAAATAATGCTCAAGGTGACACAAATAAATACACAATAAAATTATCAACTAACGTAGATTTGGTTAGTTACATACGGTTTATGGTTTTTTGGTAGCTTTTTATGTTTTTTTTATTGGCAACTTTTTTAATTACAGGGTGTGACTCATGACATTAATGTAAATAGAAATCATAGAACACAAATTGCATACACTGTATAATACAAAGAAATGTAAATAATTGTCTATATTTTTGTCACTGTTAAAAGAAAAGTGAAATCAGTCGTGGTGGTAAGGTTTTGACAACTGATTCATCACTGTTCTGATTGGTCAATGTGACACATGCATGTATATGTTATTGTCTTAACAATGTTATGGATATACTGTACATGTTGTTACAATTATACAATACTGTTCCTGAATATGCCAAAAAAAATCAATAGTCATTGAATTGAAGTGAAATGGCTTTTGGCTACTGATATTTTGTCTTTTTCTCTCTCTATACCAGGTACATCACATCGTGGCGGATACAGCCACGATGCCGTTGTGTATGCACTCACTGAGTGTGGTGTGCGCCACATTGATACAGCAAAACGCTATGGCTGTGAGGAGAAATTGGGAATCAGTATCAGAGAAAGTGGTGTTGCACGAAGTGATCTGTGGATCACTAATAAACTGTGGCCAGAGGACTACGGATATGAAGCTGCAAAGAAGGCCTGCAGTGACTCCTGCTCACGCATGGGGGTGGAATATTTTGGTATGGGTTATGATTGATAGAGGCATGTTAAGCAGTGTTACATCCCCCATAAATTCTTGGGGTTCAGGGACAACAACACAATTACCAGCAATATGAGGAGTCAAAGCAAAAGGCCGTCAAGTTAAAAGACTATTCAGAAAATCCGGTCTCACTGTGCACAAAGACATGTACTCCAATGATATCCTCCACTACAAAGAAGCCATATCCAAAGCCAAATCCACCTATTACACCAGTATAATAAACATCAACGACGGCAACTCCAGGACTCTCTCATCTCATCACCAGACCCCCCGATTCACTCCCCTCCCACATCTATTCTTCTGACTTCTGTAACACCTTAACATCCTATTTCTCATCCAAAATTGAACTCATCCACCAGCAATTCACACCCACTACCTTGTCATATTCACCCTGCACATCTCCATCTGCCTCTGTCCATCTATTCTCTGCATTTGCTCCTCCCTCAGTCTCCCAGATTTCTAATCTAATTAAAAATTCCAAGACCTCCTCCTGCCAACTCGACCCTCTCCCCAAAGTTCTTATCAAAGCCACACTCCCTTCCCTGTCCCCTCTCATCACTCAAATCATTCACAGCTCTCTTGTCACTGGAACCCCCCCACCATACTCAAGAAACCTGATTCAGATCCCACAAATCTCCCTTTCATTTCAAAAATCCTAGAAAAAACAGTAGTGGCTCAACTTCACACCCACCTGTCCTCCAATAATCTCTATGATGAATTCCAATCTGGTTTCCGTTCCCTCCATAGTACTGAAACTGCCCTCATCAAAATCACCAATGATCTCCTCTCTGCTGACTCTGGTTCACTCTCCATCCTCCTCCTGCTTGACCTCAGTGCAGCCTTCGACACAATCTCCCACACCATACCCCTGAACAGACTTTCCACCCTCAGCATCTCCAACACTCCCCTCTCCTGGTTTCATTCATACTTCGCTGACCGCACTCAGTTCATCCAGTTAAAACCCTTCACCTCCCACCCAGTCCCAGTCACCACAGGTGTGCCCCAGGGCTCTGTCCTGGGACCCCTGCTCTTCATCATCTACCTTCTCCTCCTTGGACACATCTTATGTAAACATCACATTCACTTCCACTGCTATGCGGATGACGCCCAGCTCTACCTATCCAGTAAACCCAATTCTACACTCCCACCCTCCTCCCTTGTAAACTGCCTTCTTGAAATAAAACTCTGGTTCACCTCAAATTTCCTGCAACTTAACGGCAATAGAACCGAACTCATTGTGTATTTGTAAATGGTAACCCAAACTAAAATAACACACCCACTTCCCACAATCTATACCTGGATTTTTTAGATCAAGATTGACACAGGAGAACAAAAGATCAGCAGGCTGCACACAGGCCAGAGGTAAGAAACAGAGACTCAGGTGTGCAGCTCCTTTTATAGACTTCCCTCTCTGCTGATTGGCCATTCAGTACAGAACAGCTAGGAGTCCACTGCCTGTAGAAAGAAAAGGGAGGAAAGAAGGCAGCAAGGATGAAAGCATACAAATACACTGTATAGTCACCTCCTTTCTGGCACGTAACCAGTTTTCTGCTTCATCATTGCAGTAGAATCTGTTACGTTTTAACATGTGATGTCATGACAGTCTTAATTCTACAGTGTATATACAGTCATGGAAAAAATTATTAGACCACCCTTGTTTTCTTCAATTTCTTGTTCATTCTAATATCTGGTACCACTAAACGTATAATACAATGAACACAACAAAAAATGCAGCTGATCACATAATACTTTATGTCCTATTTGACATTCTTAAGCTTAATTGATTCCCAGGGTATATAAGAGGCCATTTCATGTCACAAGCAGCACTGCACATGCAAAGGCCTAGAGTGGTTTCCTGCTTACATTCAAGCCGTAGCACAACTCAGAAGTTGTCAGCTCTCACATAATGCCTAAAACAAAAGAATTATGTGAAGCAACAAAGGCAGCCATCTTGGCACTGCTGGAAATTGGCATGAGTGAGAGACAGGTAGCGAAAAAACTGAAGATCTCCAAGACAGCCGTTCATTACAACAAAAAAACAAGCTGAACATGGCACTACCAAATTGCTACCTGGCCGTGGCAGGAAGCGTCTTTCTACCCCACGAGATGACCGTGCACTCATCCGTTCCTGTGTCAGGAATCGTCGTCCAGACCTCCAGGGACCTTAAAAATGAGTGGGCACTGTCGAGAAATGTGACTTGCTCGGCAAGGACAGTTCGAAACCGACTTGTTGAAGCTGGTTTGAAGTCACACAGAGCACGCAAGAAGCCCTTCATCAATGAAAGGCAGAGGAAGGCCCGGTTACTCTTTGCTCGAGACCACAAGGATTGGACTGTTGATGATTGGGCTAAGGTTCTCTTCAGTGATGAATCCAATTTTGAATTGATGCCCACTACAGCCAACTTACTGGTTAGGAGGAAGCCTGGAGAAGCTTACAACCCAGACTGTCTTGCCCCTACAGTAAAACATGGGGGTGGATCAGTCATGATCTGGGGTTGTTTCAGTCTGAGTGGAACAGGGCAAATGCAATTGTGTGAAGGCCGAATGAACCAGGTCAAGTACAGGACTACCCTTGAAAACAGTCTTCTTCCATCAGCTGGAAAACTCTTTCCTGCCTCGAATGACTGGATTTTCCAACAAGACAATGCCCCTTGCCACACGGCAAGGTCAGTTAAAGCCTGGATGGAGAACCACAACATTCGCACCATGCCTTGGCCTGCTCAATCACCAGATCTTAATCCAATTGAAAACCTGTGGAAAATCATCAAACTCAAAATGGAGAACCACAAGCCCAAAAACAAAGAAAATTTGTTTGAATTTGTCCAACAGGAATGGGCTGCTGTGACAGCAGAACAATGTCAGAAGCTGGTGGAGAGCATGCCAAGACGCATGGCTGCAGTCATCAAAAACAATGGTTATGCAATCAAGTATTAACTCTTGTGTGTATCATGTGTTTAAAGCAAACAGAAAAGAAAACATGGAATGCTTAAAAGTAGTGTTTTTGGCGGTACAATGCCATAGCTATTGATGTAAGAATTTAAGTAATTTTGGTTATTATCAAGAAAACCATGGAAAATGAATAATCCTTAGTTCTTAAATTAAACTCTCATGAGCTATTTTTGTTGTTATCATTATAATTGTCCAAACAAATGTACCTTTAGTTGAGCCAGGCATTAAAACTAACAAGAAATTGAAGAAAACAAGGGTGGTCTAATAATTTTTTCCATGACTGTATATATATATATATAGTATGCTGTCCTCCTGTCTGCTGTTGTCTTTAGTAAATCATCATCTACCCCTTTTTCAGATTTGTACCTGATGCACTGGCCAGGGCTCTGGCCATTACAACCTGGCTGCTCCTACAGGGAGTTGAGAGCTGAGACCTGGAGAGCTTTAGAGGAAATGTATAAAGAAGGTACAGACCATGAATCATTGTAATATAGTAATGATAGATTTTTTTCCAATTTTGTGGCTGGTTCAGATGAGTTTTATTTAATGTGCACTGGAGAGAGAAGTTCATAAAAATGCTGAGGAGTCTTCTGTGGTCAGAGTGAGATTGAAAAAGGAAACTGCATTAGTACACAAAATATAAATTGTGTACTCGTCCCAGGGGAGGCTGAGAGACCCAACTCTCAAGTCTGAGTAGTTTTATCCATACTCAACACAACCTCAGATCAAACCTCAGATAAGCTAATGTGTAGCCTGGTCTTACCAGACCCTCGTACTGTCGTACAGAGGGTTTGGCATTCCTGCATTGAGAACCGATTTCAGATGGGAGGCGTGAACTCCCGAAATGATTGGATCTGATTTTATCCAATCGCTAACGTTTGGTCTGTAATGCGCCGCTAGCATTCAGGCTAGCCAAGTCCCTCACCACTAACGGAGCTAACTGAAAAATAAGACGTTTCCCGAACCCCATGAGGAGTAAAGTCACGACATCTTTGCCAGCAATAAAAGTAGTTAAACATTCCTCTTGCTCCGACTTCAATTACTGAATATTTGGGAGCCTAGGCCTAAAACGGACTGAATGGCTTCCTTCACTTCTGTCTCCACTGCCATTGCCAAACTACAACCAGCTAGACTACAACGCAAATGCTGCACATTCGACGTCATCGTTAACACCCGTCCCCCACCATTCGCTGATTGGCCCGTTTGGAATTCATCCTGAGAAATCGAGTCCAAGGGGATCAAACTCAGACATAGTCTGCAGGGAAATGAAAATTGAGCCGAAGATTACAGCCAGGCTAGCTAATGTGTGACTTCTTGCAGAAATCTGTTAATCAATTTAAAATAGCTTCCCTCAAAACAGAGATTACTGTTATGGAGAGATAGCAGGAATACACAAAGACAATATTGAAAGATGAATAACACTAAGAAATATATGATTTTCTTCCACCCCTGTTCGTTACTATAGGGCTGTGCCGTGCTATTGGAGTGAGCAACTTTATGGTCCATCACCTGCAACAGTTAAAGGAAGACTGTAGCATTGTGCCGCATGTTAACCAGGTAGTGTTTTATTCTTCTCAGAAAACTCTCCAAACCCCCCAAAATAGAAAGAATTTGCAATAGCAATTGTACATTGGTTAAAAAAAAAAACAAAAAAAATACAAATGATTTATTAACATGCAGTTATTCGCCAACATGATCGGGATGAGTTACAAAGTTAATGTTTTCCTTTCTAGTCTGATGGAAAACAACTTGTCCAATGTTAACTTCCTGTCACATGATGTCATACATATAGTTGGCAACAAACTGGGACACAGTTGGGGATGTTTACAACTGAATGATCAAAGTAATTGGTAACATGCCTATGATGTGTCTTAATGATGCAACCCACCAGGTGGAGTACCATCCTTTCCAGCAGCCACATCACGTGATAGATTACTGTCGTCTGGAGGGAATTGTAACTGAAGGATACTCTCCTCTGGCAGACGGTCAAGTCCTCAGCAACCAAACTGTTCTCCAGATAGCAGAAAAATACAAACGCACACCAGCTCAGATCTGCATTCGCTGGAGTATTCAGGTTGTTACTTTGTTCAACTTCAGAAATTGCCTGTCTGTGTGTGAATTGTTTTTTTTTGTTAACATCAACGCTATGGTTTTCCCCCAGAATGGACTTGTCACAATACCAAAATCGACCAAAAAGGAGAGGATTCGAGAAAACTGTCAAGTGAGTTGAAATAGCATTGACTATCAAAATTAAGGAAGGTGAAGAAAAATGAATTAGATTGTGATGAACCTATCAAGCAGTCATGAATAGCAAATGCATAAAAATTAGAAACACTGCAATATCATTAATTAAGTATATGTAGGTATTTTTGGCACAAAATTCCTGAGCACCTGCAAAATTATTTTGAAATTCTTCATTCAATGTTGTGCAAAACACATTCACATGTAAAAAAAAAAAAAATGCATATCCACAAATCAGTATGTGAATTTATGCAATTACACTTATAGAGCATTTTCTCACATTCAAAAGGCAGTGAATAAAACTAGTTTGAACCAGCCACAGTATTTTTTTCCTCAACACATCTCTGGACCCAGAATTAATTTTATGAAACTAAGGAGGCTACTGTGGCTTGGGCCTGAAATGAAACAGACTACAAATATAAAGACAAGCATGACGCTGCTCTAGCTTAGTTGAGGTTTAAGGTTAGTGTTAAAACCCCACTGCTGTTTCTGTTGAAGCTGAGGTTCAAGATATTTCTGCCACTAAATGTCATGTCATGTAAACTTCAACCTTTTGCAGTTTATGTATAACAGAGTTCCTTGTAGATTCCATTTCTTCCTCCTTTTCACACTCTTTAAGGTGTTTGGATTCCAGCTGGAGGAGGAAGACATGGAGGCTATGAAGAAGCTGCATGATGGGAGACATATTATCTGGGATCCAACAGATGTGGAGTAACAAGGCATATTTCCTGCAGAAAAAAATCAATTCCTGCTGATCTTTAAATTTTGCTTTTAATTGGTTGTGAAATTGCACAAATTTGTATTTCCTGTGCAGATCCATCTTTCATCTTGAGATTAAATAAATGATTCAATGTGTGTGTTTCTGGACAGAGGATTCAATGTTAACCTTTTAAGCATTCAGTGTGGAGTTTGCATGTTCTCCCCGTGTACTCTGGCGTCCTCCCACCATCCAAAAACATGCATGGGGATTAGGTTAACTGGCTAATTTAAATTGCCTGCGATGAACTGGAGACTTGGGTGTACTTGTCGTAGGACTTGTCACTTGTAATAAGTATAGTATGTCATGAAAATGCTCTAATATAGTATGGTATGCACTGTAAATGTCATTAAAGATCATCGTATAGCATGCCATAACAATGCCAAAATAATTTCATCTAAATGTCATATAAAAATGTAGTTTTATGTCATAAAAATATGAAAGCATGGTATGCTATTAAAAACATAATTTCCAAATGTTATAGAATAGTGTGGGAAGAAATTTAATTATACAGTATGCCATAAATAAGTCAAAAAAGTCAAAGTAAGCATTTGTAAAAATGTCATTGTATATACCATTAAAGAATTAACCAACATTATGAAAGCATTCAACACTAGAACAGGTCTTTCTGATAACTTTTTTGACCTTGTTCATCTTTTGACAATATGCTAAGCTAAAAAATAGTTTTGTTTTTTTAAATTTTTCTCAACATATGTGGTATGAACTCATTCGACACATTTAAATAAGTATTTCTGTTTTTTTTTTTTTTTTTTTAACTTTTTTTTAATTCTTAATTTTAACTTTTATGAAGACTTTCAACATGCTATAAAATAGCTTTTTACCAACTTTAACTTTTTTTAATATAGTCACTGAACATATGACAATAAGGCATTTTTTCACAATTTTCAGTGCCAGAAATGGCATTTTGACAATTTGTTACGAAACCCTTCAACATTTTATAAGTCTTGATAATTTTTAGTTTTATTTTTTTTTTTTTCACTTTTTAGACATTTTTGACAATTTTCAACATGAATTATGAGATCATTCAAAACAATAGTCTATGTGATGACCTTTTTGACCTTTTGAAAATAATCATTTTTTGATGACATTTTTTCAACATGCTGTAAAACCATTCAGAACACTCTAACAAGTCTTTTTGACTTTTTATGACATTTTAAAAAAAATCATTTGATTTTTACATGCTATTGTATGACAGTCTTTCATTCATGAAATCATTCAGCACACTGTTTTGAATGATTTTTTGACCATTTAAAATTTTTGGACTTTTGACAAAGTTTTCAATCACAACTCAAGCACTTTCTCTTGTTGAATTGTTAAAAATAAAAAAAGAAGCAAAACATTCAGAGTTAGCAATATCATTTAATCTTTTCCCCTCAGCTTAGAATCACTGTTGTACATAAGTTACACTTTGTTTTCTCAATTTCACAGGTTCATTTTTTTTCTCTCTTCAAACTTCCAGTTTGACCTCCCTCTCGTATCAAACGAAAAAAAAGCAGATTGTATTATACAAAAATGCAAACCAATTTTCACACAGTGAATTCTCTTACAAAGTCATAAAATGGCGTAATAATGGCTACATCCACATTGGAGGAAGATAATTCTAGACATTCCTTAATGGAGTATAATATACATATAAAAACTTCTTTTTTTTCTTGCTGAAATCAAACCTGTACCTTAATTTAAGAGATATTTTACAAGGGAGTAATCATATAAAATAGCCATTTGCGAATTTCCCCCCAGAAAGTCAGGGAATAAAATGTGAGCCTCAAACAGCAGTAACAGAGTTCAGCGGTCAAGGGTGGCGATGGAGGACTGGTTATGTAAATGAGGGGTAGAGGCAGCAGTTCCACTCAGAAACAAAAACACACAGGAAAGTGAAATGACCATCTTTGCTATTCACTGTCTAGTAACTTACTATCGGCTCTTTCAGACCTGTAGGGACCTATCAGGTAGAATCAGCATTGTGATAGTTTTGGCTGGCTTGGCTTAGAATGAGACACACTGATTTAACACCACACATTCCCAATTCATGGTATTATCACAGCAGAATTAAGCTGGTGGGCCAATTTCTTGCAAATTCAGGTCAAAGATGAACAAAAATATTGTATGAATGTCTCTCAGGTACTCTTGGCTGTTGACTACACCAGGTCAGATGATGCATTGAAGACTGTAAGACTTGCAGGTCAGTAAATTCACTTAACTATTGCAGAAACAAAAACAAGAGAAAACAGCTACAAACCGAGCTAGGTCAACAACATTTCCTTAAAAATAATAAAAGACATTTAGCATTTTTTGCATGTTGTTGTTGTTTTACATGGCATTTTCAAAAGGAAGGGGGATCTATTAGAGTCCATCTGTGTGACTCTAAATCATGCCAATTCTGTGTTAATTGGTATTTTTGATATCACCTCCTGTTCTTAAAGCAGACAAGGTAAAGGAGCATTGTAAGAGGATTTAAGGCCAAACTATCATCGGAGACTTCCTGAATATCCTCTTGGGGGCAGGGGTGAGAAAAAACAACCCCAAACACTTTTCTAATACCTCAAAACTATCACCCAGTACAGCACACTTTGAGAGAGAAAAAAAAAAACTTAGGGTACATTTCTACAACACAATCTAGCACACACACAAAGTCTCCATAAATTTTCCAAAGTTACAGAATTTTGTCTTCTTCGGAAGCATAGTCTATAAAGAACATCTTTGTTTGAACACAAAAGATTAAGTGAACACACATCAATGCGCACAGAAGTCCTTCGTCTGGGAAAGGATAAAGTCTGTGTTGGCAACCAGTAGACAGAAAACAAATCAAACAACAAAAAGAAACAAAAACGTTTTGCTGATTCTAAGTAGAGATCATTTAATATAAATGCTGAGCGAGTAAAATAAGAGGTGGCACATTAATAGTGCTTTAGTATATTAATGTATGTATACATACTCATATGTATAAGTGAGCTGTGTACCTAAACAATAAATGTAGCGAGGAGCAGCCAGAGGCTTGAAGTGTGGTGGGGAAAAAAAATTAAAGAAGAAAAACCCACAAATTAACTATCAAGGTGCTGACGACTTGGAAGAGATGCCCATCAAACAACCCAGATGAGCCACAAAACGTGTCTTTTTGTTTGACTCATCAGTTATCAGGGATTTGTCAAACCGTCACTTTCTCAGTTCGCCCCCACCTGACCAAAACAAAGGCTCAATGTTGATCTTAAACAACTTGACCCAGAGCGTCTCCTCTGTCCTTCAACCGTTCAAACACGAGGGCGCACTCGCTCTCAGCAGAGCTGTACGTCTGTAGCCGATCATGCTAACTGTTTACAGAAGGCAAAGAGCTCCATGTTGAGCAGTAAACAATTGACATGATGGAGAAAGAGCATTAATGGTGGTGATGACGACATCAAAGTGTGAAAAGGAAAATGTGATAGCAAACAGAATCTTGTAATACTCACCAATAAAAATATTTAAATACTGTGTACTCAATGTGATATAAATGAAGTTATAAAATCTGCTGTTTGCAGACAGTTGGCTTTATCAACCCCTCAGTGATCATCATTAATATACTCAACTGTAAACATGATTTCAATGTAGTCTGCAGCTAAAAACGCCACAACAAATATCGGTACATCTGGGGTTTGCTTGGTATTCAACCATTTTATGACACAGAGGACGCGTGTCCAGCTAAACTCTAAAGCCTTCACTTGGTGAGCAACACACCCCAAATCGTAACAACGTAAAGCATGTAAAAATAAAACAAAACTGAACAAACGAACAAACAGAAAACACAAGGGAAGGCAACTTCATAGAAGTTAGGAGAACAAATGACAAGATAATCCCAATGGGGAGGCCTTTTGTGTGGCCAGATGACAAGCTCTGCGGAGGGAAATCCTTATTTACCCAAAGTTTAAATAAAAAAAAAAAAAAGACGCTCATTCACCAGACTCCAAAGGCAGAAAGATGTACACTTTCAGTCTGATGATGTACATTCATCCCCCCCATTTTTTTGGAGCATATTGTGAAAAAAACTCACAAACTAATAAGCTCGGACTGAATGCAGCCTTACGGAGCACAGGCGAAAAGCATAGCATCCAAACCACATCAGGTCACACCACGACCAAAAGAAGCACAGTAGATTCTCTTATAGAAAACATGTTGAAAGCTCATTATCAAAAAGACATGTTGCAATCTATAAAACAGAATGCTTCAATTAAATATAGAATATACTGCTTTTAAGTATGAAACAGACACAGGATGTGTTCATAAAATGCAGTAATAAAATCATACTTCTTGTGGCAGGTGATGACGTGCATGTGGTGCAAAAGTGATTTCTGAAACACCTTGCATCTCATTTTCGGGTCAACAGTGGTGGAATATTGTAATGCTTTTCCCTTCGCAGACCATCTACATCTGGGCAACCATGGTTTTTTTTGTTGTTGTTTTTTTTTTTTGACGATTATGGGGTTGAGTACCAAGTGACACACTTCTGTTGTTTCAATACCTTCATAGTTCATCAGATTTCTAGAGAAGTTTGTGATCATGCTTGTTTTATCTGCTCCTCTGTATCCAACCGTTAATCTGCACGTATGCTGGAGTGCTAAACCAAAAGTCTTATATGGGGAGGATTGATTGATCAGGACTGTGTTTTGTGTTTACTCAGGGTGGGAAAGGTCTATCTTTTTTTAATAAATTACAATAGTACTGTCGTCATCATCACCACCATGTTCTCTTCCTGAAATACCTATTTAGAGCCTTGTTAATGTATTATCCCAGTACAAAAAAAGAAGAAAAAAATTAACACACACAAGAAATGTTATCATATGCTCTGGTTTCCAGGCAAGGAAAGTCATTAAAAAAAGCTCATTCACAGAACAAAAAGAAAGAAAATTCATATCACGGCAGATACTGCTCATCTTCTAAATAGAATGGGTGCATGTGTGCCTGTGCATGCTTTTCAACTGAGCATCTTCAATGTGTGTGTATGCATATGTGTGTGTCTGTGTGTGTGTGTGTGTGTGTGTGTGTGTGTGTGTGTGTATACTGCCTAAGAGCAGGAATGGACAACGCCATTCTTCTGCATTTCTGAGCCAGTCGCACCTGGATCAGAGCACAGGCTCAATGCAGACGTCTTATTGGTCAGTGACAGCATGGACCCGCCTACTGCACTTTCTTGCAGACTGCTGGAGCCGTTTGACACCTCGCTGAATTAAGGTCAGAGAAAAGAAACCAAAGTGAGAACAAGGAACACTGTAAAGCCCCATTTACAGCGCACGCGTAACGGCAGATTAACTGAAGCAGAGCGACAGCCACTGTGAAACGCTTCCATTAAAGACAATAACTACAGTGTTCCCAGAGCGTATCGCACGTTTCCAGTCAAAATAAAATGTCACGCGTGAACTCAGGCTACTTCATTTTAGCAGCACAACTGGCGGAAGGCCAAATAATGGATGAGGAAAGATTTATCATCGAAGTGGAGAAACACAGCATCCTTTATTATGTCCGCCTTTATAAAGACAGCAACAGAAAAGAGAATGCATGGAGAGAAACTGCAGAAGTGGTTGGAGTTGACAGTAAATTCTACTGTAGCCTATGTGTGCAATTCAATGAGTTTTCAAAGATGCCAAAAACAGATAAAGGAAGAACAAGGAAGAGATCAGCTGTAAAGTAATGAGTGGCTGTGTATAGTAAACAGGAAGTTCACTATGCTATGATGTGAATCTCGTGAGAGTGTGGAGCAGCCTCGCATGCAGCGCTACGCTGTACAGTGCTCCCAGTGTAAATTGATGTTGCAAGCAATATGTCCGTAATACTCAAAAAACGCTGCACTGCCGTTCCACGTGCGGTGTAAACTGGGCTTTAGAGATCAGGCTCATAGTCACAATTAGACATATTTTAGTGTCTGTGTTTACCTACCCAAGAGCCTTGGAGATTTCTTCTAGCTGGGTCTTGTGCTCTGGCTGTCCATTCTCTGCAGGTTTCATCTTGTACTGCTGGACATCATGGGCTACTTGGTTTTCCTGATTTGGAGATGGACAAAGCATGCTTTTCTTTTAGACTTGAGCCATGGTCTAGACCACAGTAATAAATACCTTTCCTATCAATAATTCCTTCGATACCCGTCTCTCTTTATCTTAGTGCATGTGGTTAGACCATATCATTCGTTGCTAAACAGCCCAACCCTTCTGCCCACTTACCAAAGCCATCTCACGGGTCCTCTTGCCGATCTCTCTCTCCACCTGGTGGAGCTCCAGGCTGAGCTGTTCACTGGAGACAGCAGGTGTACTTGCTCCCCCTGCTGGCCACTTGGGCTGCTGCTGAGCTGCTGCTGCCTGGCCCTGACTGGGCTGCACAGGCTGGCCTGCCAATGCACTGGCCTCCCTCTGCAGCACAACAGAGTTACTGGCAGCCTGTAATAGTGAGACAGGAAATGAAGAGGATGAGTGTGCAATTTGGAAATTTCTGGCAGTGATCAGAAGAGATGCAGCATGAAATGGGAAAACCTGTTTTTGGAAACAAGATATTTTAATGTTGACTATATTTTAATAAACAATAAGCGAGGTGGCAAGTGCTTTCATTCTTCACCACATCAGTTATCATTAAACATGACAGCAGGGACATAAACACAAAAAAATAAGTCATCTCCTCTACAATTAAAAAGCCTTGTAAATCTTGTAGAATATATCAAATGAATGTAGGTGCTTTGCAGACCTTTGGGTAGTTAAAGTGAATACATACCTCCATGCTTCGCATTTGAGTTTGTTGGTTGATCTGCTGGTTGACCTGCTGCAGCTCAATCTTTAACTGTTCTCTGTCTGGAGCTGCCATAGGCAGGCTGTTAAGGTGAAATAAGAAAGTTACACAACATACACTTAATTATCTTTATGACCCATAAACCTTCATTTTAACACATGTATTTCTGATGCGTTCCCAAAATGTTTCATTGGTTTTATCATATATTCATAATATTCAAGTAAAATTGAATTATAAGAATGTCAGGAAAACAAATGCAGGACTCACCGCTCACTGAAGTGTCCCTGAGAGGAGGAAGCACTCTGGTGGGAAGGGTATGAAGCTCCACCCCATCCTCCATGGCTTCCATATGTGTATTCTGCTGTAAGTGAGGTAGAAAATGGGGGTTACAAATGGTTTCATTCAAATGTAAGATGGTAAAAATAACAGAAGGTAGGATTTTTTTTCGGAAAAAAAAATGTAAAGACTAAACAATAATCCCTCTAATCATTCCTTATGACCCACTGCCTGTCCTCTTTTCTTCATATATTGTTGTCAATGGTCATTGATTTTAGCATGACAAGAGATCAATCTCTCAGTTTAATAAATCTATATATTAATTTGTTGTTCTGAAAATGTTTCTCACCTGGCATGGCCATATGTTTAGAGTTTGGGTTCTGTGGAGTGGAGGCCATAGCCTGCACAGGACCTGTGGTCTGGTAGCCGGTCTTTGAGGTGCGGGAGATGGCACCAAAGCGCGATACAGTGGGCTGGGGGCCAAAAGGGATAATAGGATCGTCGTCTTTGACTTCTGCACCTCTCCGTGGAGCCTCCAGTGACGGTTCCCTCAGACCCTTAGCTTCCGCATTCTGAGACAGAGACAGACAGAGAGAGAGATCTGTTCAACTGCTTACTTGTGTTTCGGTCTGGTTAATAACACTTGGTCAGACAAACAAGTTAAAATAACTCAGCACAAGCTAACATCCTCTCAATTGCTCAGTCATAAGTTCCTCATCTCAAATTGTGATATGGTTACTAACAGAGTTCTCCATCTGAACTCACCATCATGTCCATGGTACCAGGAACCATAACATCTTTGGGTTTGGCATCCTTTGTGCCAATGTAGGAGCCAATGGTTTCGCAAGACCAGGGAGAGTACTGCCCTGCATAGTCGGACTCTCTGCATTTCACCATGGTTTTGGAGCTCTCCTCACCATACTGCAGACACAGGACATACAGTTCAGACTATTGTCACTTACATGTGTGTACAGCTCTTGAATCTTGAAATGAATAAAATCTTATAGTTTAATGTATCAACCAGTCCCTGAGACAAATGAACGTCACACAGTGCTAACCTCTGGAGGGTAGTCGCTGGGGAAGGGATGAGGAAGAGTAGGGGAGGCTGCGAATGGTGGAGGGGAGATGACCTTCCTTTCCTCTAGCTGGGTTAGCAGCTCCTGCCGACGTCGGTGCAGGTAATCCAGGCTGGGCTGTGAACCACTATATGATGGCCCCTAACATACACACACACACACACACACACAAATAATGCTGCTCAGCTGCATAGTATTTATTTTTGTGTTTTGAGACTAGGCTAGCAAACAAGCGAACAGCTAAAATGAAGAACGATAAAAACAAACTCACTCTGACATAAGCCCTCATGGGTGGAGGCTGGGCACCTGGTGTATAGTAGCCATCTGGAGGGTATCTATCCCGGGCACTAGGCTCCTGGTGGTAAAGGGAATTAGCCTGTCCTGCTGATGGCGGGAGCATATCTGGAGCTGCAGGACTCATTCTGACGAGCCCATCTCTCTGCGATGGGTAAGGCTGTGGGGGAGGTGGAGGGCCAGTGTAGGTCCCATGGCGACCTCGGTCATGGTGTTGAGGGTGAGGGTAAGAGAAAGGTGGACCAGAGTGAGGGGCCTGGTAAGAGCGCTCTGGAGGGCCGTAGCCAGGGTAAGGGTCCTGGTAAGGGGGTCCCGACTCACTGGGGGGAGGAGGGTTACGTATGTAGTCCCGAGGGACATACTGCGGTGGCTGTTGGTACGGGTACCCTGAAAATAAATAGACAATTATTAACTTCACTTTCATAAAATTCTTCTAAGTAGAAGGTAAAACAGATTCCAAGCAGTCACACACAGAAGCCCATGATTCATTTACTTGACCCCTACCTGTGGGGTATTGTGGAGGTTCATACTGAGAAGCAGACGGCGGAGTGCGAGTGTCATAGCACATCTCAGGGAGCGGTGGTGGGGGGTACACAGGCGAACCTCTGGCTACCACGGGCATGTGCTTCACTCCAGAGAGGTGGTCCACTGGCATCCTTGGGTGGGCCATGGGATGGGGTGGCAGAGGCATACCAGGCTTAGGCAGCACAGGGTCCAGACTACAGGAATAATGTCAAATTAAACATAACAGGCTGAAAGTCAATGAGTCATACACAAGTATGTGCCAGTGCAATCAGACGGTGTCCAGAAGAAAGATCTACAGACACTGCTGATGAAGTCAGCGTACAGTGAATACTATACTCACACATCAGGTGGTGATCCTGGGGCATTGGGGCTCCCTCCATCTATCTTCATGGGTTTACGCAATAGCTCATATGGGACAGTGTCTGTGCCACGGGCGATGAGCTGGGGCAAACAGGGTCCACCACTACCATTGGTGAGGGGAGAGGGCTTCCGGGTCACTGCTACATCAAGAGGAAGGCCCTCATCGGGCATGAGCCCTCCGGAGCCAGGGAGGCGAGCTGCCAGACGCTTATTCATTTTACGATACCTGCAAAAATAATACACAATGGCAAAATGTAAATGAATTGCTGGGTGGTGTGAAAATTGTTTGGCAAATATCAACATGTAGTATTTAAATACTGCTGTCATGTAAAAAGAAAATCAGACTCACTTCTCCAGTTCTTCCTGAGAATGAGCAAATGTGCAGCTGGCACCACGAGGACAGCCTCCTTTCTGCTTCATGTCACGGCACATGTATGTCTTGTACTTGCTGTGCTGAGGAGGCTAAACAGAGATAACACATATTATTGAAAAAGAGACAACTTATACATGTTATGCGTCATTATAGTTAAAGCCTATTTAAGGGCATTGCCCAGCACAACAGCACACAGAGCTGAGTAATCAATAGGGGTTACATTTAATGCTGGGCGATACTGACAAAATTTGTTCTAACATTTTTTAATCAACAATCTCAGAGTTAACAACAACACTGACAACTTAACACAACTTCACAACTTCATATAATCTCATCATAATGGCCTGGGTTAGTTGCAACAAACCAAAGGTGGTCCAATGGAGAGACTAACCTGTTGGGGGTCAGCTCCTTTCTTGCTGTGGTTCTGGATGAAGTCCACCAGGCCATGCACCACTGTTTTCACTGCTATTAACCCTTTCTCAAGCTGCTCCCATGTGGGAGGGGGAGCATCTGGCGAGACAAAAGATAAGAAAGAAAAAATAATCTATAACTATTTTGAGAGAGAAATAGTTATTTAAAAAACAAAACACCAAATATCATCTAATATACCAGAATCTGTATTTTGAGAGTCAGTTCAACTTACATTTCAAAAGTTGTGAGTGAGTGGGCTGGGAAGATACAGTGGTCACTGTTTGGACTCCAACTTGTGACACTGCATGTAACTGACCTACTCCTTTCACCACTACAAAGCCAACATTCTAGAAGTGCTTGTTTCTTACCGGGACTGGGATCAATGTTGGCGAGTAGTTCCAGGTGGGGTCGCAGCCTGTTGAGGTTGGCTGGGTCTCCAGTCCTCTGCAGCGCTATCGTCAGCTCCTGGACACTCTGAGCAAAAGAAGCTGGGGTCTGCAGCTACACATAAAGCAGAAAAAACAAGGAGTAAATACTCTGGTCCAGGATTTCTTATGCAAGAGCAAATTTTAATATAAGGAGCTAAGAGACTGCAGCGCGCGCACACACACACACACACAGTCTATGAACTATATCTTTGCGTGCCATTATTTGAGAACAAACAAAAATATGTTTCTCTCACACACCTTATCTATGATGGACTGCATGTGTGACTTGTGAGATTGATCTCCGTATAACAGAGAAGACCATTGGTCAGGTGCAATGCGCAGCCCACCCTCCATGGCAATCTGAACAATCTGAGAGTCATGCTCGCGCCGCAGAGCCTCGTAAGTACGGAACTCCTCTTTCAGCTGCATCAGGGATGAATCTTCATCACGTTTGGTCACCTACACAGAAGAAGGAAATGGTGAGTTATTTTCCCATCTATTTGGCTTATTATGCAGGAAGTTTTTTAATGGTATTTGCAAATATTAATTATAGACAACAATAGTAATTTCCACTGGGGTACCAAACACATCATGGTGGATAAGCAATGATTAACAAAACAATTCTGGTATTTGCACAGCCAGGGTCACTCTAATATTGAGTAGGACCACATAATGTACACTATTTGCCACAAAACTTTCTCCTGATTCTCAGTCAGTGACATACCTTGAAGCAGGAGGCCCTGTAGAGGAGCTGCACCACATGGCCTATGCTGGTCTTAGAGGCCTGCGGGAAGCGTGGCTCAAGCCTCTGGACTACAAAGAGAACCAACACCTTCCTAGACAGAGCAGATCCATCCTCCAGAGCAAGAAGGACCAACTTCAGAGCTTCTTCCTGCATGGCTGGGGGAAAAAACAAACATGAATACTGTGAGTAACATGGGACATCCTCAGAATGGAATGGGTTTGTCTCACTTTGCAGGTGACTCGAAAACAACCTACCTGGGCCTAGAAACTGACATCCTCGTGCACGCACAGCAGCCCACAGATTGGAGGAGAGCTGCTGTGGATTCTGGTGCTGCAAGATAAGTTCGGTGACAGTACGCTCACCCAGAGAGCGGGCAGCTCTCATGGCTCTGACTCGGCCCTCCTCCTCCACCAGCTGGCAGTGGACCAGAGTAACCAGTTTTCTCTGCATGGGTCGACTCAGCATGCTCTGGGCCGTACTGCTCAAGCCCACACCTGGGGACAGATTAGACAGGACAACCAATAAACCAAGGGAATATACATTCACTAGCCAGTGTATTAGGTACACCTCGTGTGGTGGAGAGGAGGATGTGCTTGTCCATGCTCCGTCCAGGAGGACATGTTGCTCGGAATCCATCGCAGATAGCTTGATGCTACTTTTCATCCCCTTGGACATATTATCTCCACACAATTTGACATGTATCAACTGTCATCTGGAGTGTCCATGTGTGTTTTTCATAATTGCTACTCTGTAAATGACATCTATTACAGATCTGTCCATATTGGAAGAGGGATTCCTCCTCTGACGTTTCTACCATTGATTTTTTTCCCTGTTAAACTATTTTGGGAGAGTTTTTCCTTGGTTGATCTGAGGGTTGTTTGTGAAGGACAGTGTGTCCTATCCCATACAGACTGTGAAGCCCAATAATTTGTAATTTGTGATATTAGGCTATACAAATAAATTTGACCTGACTTAGCTACAACCAGTGCCATCTAATGCAACAGCTCTGCAACAAGTTCTACCTGCCATAAATGTTCTGTTTTTGTTTGAGCTGTTTTAGAAAGCTGTGTATTCAGCTTTAAGATGATCCTGGAGGATGTTGCTCTGATGTGCCTCTACATCAAAAGAGTTTACCATAGCAACTTCCCCTTTCACAATTTCTCACTTTCAATAACATCTCTTGTAAATCTCACAGCAAAATAAATAACAAGGAACGGCAATGACAGAACTGCACTTAGAACTCATTCTCAATTACAGAGATGCTCGTTCAAAAAAAGACTCAAGACAGCAAACCTTTTCGTTGATAAAAGAACGGGCCAACCCTGCATGTTTTTAATGTTTGCTCTCTGATAAAGCATGTGGGTTCAACATAATTACTATAACAATAGTGTTGAATAATGTCAAGTGGAGCATTACATTATGCTGTGAAAAAAACAATTTCAATTGGTTCAATGAGAAATACATTTAGTTGCACATTTTTAAAGGTCAATCAACTGTTCTCACTTTCTACCAATCAATCACAACAATTTCAGTGCAGCTGTAATGTGCACAATGCATTTACTGCAGTTCTGCGTTGAACAAACTGGATTTAAAGAGACCAACGTGAGTTGTTGACATTTGACTCGATGTCCTGTTATTGGTTTACTACAGATGAACAATACTGTTCCAAGTGCTTGATATGATGATGTGTTTTCTAGAGGTTTTCTCACAATGAAGCACAGATGATGAAACAGAAAGAAAAACTATGACCTCTGAAGATTGTGGTTTTGACAATAAATTATGTTGGCACATAATATCTGTGGCCCTTATTATTATTAAATATTTCCTTCATGCTTACAAGTAAACACCAACTGAAAACATTTCAGTAAGCATTGTTTAACCATTTTTATATTTTTGTTAATAAAACAGGCAAACCGGCTCCACTATTAACGAGAACCTGCATGAGATGTCTCTGAGGTATATGTACAGAAAAACTAGTTCTGCTTTTCAAATTTTAATGACGTCCAATAACCGACAAGACTCCAAATCAAACCAGCTGATTTGAGCATAAATAACAACACTCTTAATGCTACAGATGACATGAGCTAAGTATAGCATACCTAGTGCCAGTATTGATTATTCTTTAAACTGATGACATCTGAAATCAAAAAAATAAATTATCTGACATATCTGCAATGTGTAACTTATGATACCATCGAGTGTTTAACCCTGTTTAATGGGTATAACAACCCAGTGAGGACCTATTTACAACATCATAAGTGGAGCATTTCAGACAGCTCCAAGTTCATGATTTGTAACTTGTCTTTTTTTTCCAAAAAATGTTAGCCAAGAATATAATGTACTGGTCTTCAAAGACACCAAGAGTGTTAATGGATAGGAATAAAGAAAGAATAAATTAAAGTGTGTGTTTCTGTGTACCTCGGGTGTTGCTGAGAGGTTTGAGGTAGAGGGCCAGCTCCTCCACACACTGCCTGGCCTCCTCATAATGCTGTGAGTCCTCTGGACTGGTAATCAAGGCAACTGGCTGAGCCTTTGGAACCTGCAGCAGGACATACACACACACAGAGGTATTAAAGGTAAAACACACCAGAATGTTTAAATTACCCTCTTATCATATTTTGAAAGAAAAGTGACACAGTCGTGGTAAAATGTATAAACCTGTGCATGAATTGTGTTTAAACTGCAGACAGCAGCATATACATGCTACTGAAACAAAACCAGAATATTAGAATAAAGACAATCTTCATTAATAGTACTCTATCAAGTACAATAAAACACATCATGCAACTGGCTTGTGACCTAAACCCTTTTATTACCTGGTGAGAAGAGACTACGAGAGTATGCTCCAATAATAATTCAGTTTTCCCTGGAGCTATGCTAAAAAAAAAAACAAATCTGACTGACAAGAAATGTCATATTTCACATTTTCAAAAATCACTGCACCTGACCAGAATACAAATAGCAATTGTTTAGAGTAAAGCCAGCCACGCCACTAGAGGGAAGAGGCGTTTTCATGCTCAGGCTGTGACATATCACCTCTAAAGCAGACCAAGAATCACATAAAAACCCAAATAACCATCTTCAATTTGTCTTTAATACTAACCAAAACATACTGCAGCTCTGGGCATTATGATAAACTTGGTTATTTTTATGAATGACAGTTGTACAGAACTATCATGTCCATTTCTATCAGGGCATACTGATTTGATTGGTCAGTGTACCGCTATTAACGTGTAGGAGCACACCTTTGTAAGGCACTCAGTGGAGAGAGACATCATCACAGTCATGACCAAATCAGACAGAACACACTCACAGTTGATGTGCTGACGATAACCATTGTTATGACATGTATACCTGGAAACTGGGCCAAGCAAAACACCATTAAATGTGCCTCACCCTGCTGGTCAAAAACACCTCAGAGAAATATAGTACTGATTGTGTCGGAAAGAAATAAAGTCATTGCTCAATGACTGGAGGATGACTCATAAAGGAATCTCCAAGCTATGTGCATCACGTAACTGCTTATGTGCAATGCCATAATACAAACCATAAACAGCAATTACAGAAAACATCATACAGTAAAGATAGGAACTGTCTCTTAAACCACTGCTCCAATATGTCCATTCGTTATTCTTAATCACAAGCTAGCACCAACTGCATAAATGTTGTCAACACGGGTTTGTTATCATCAATTGCCCAAAAGAAAAGTGTACAAACATAAACACGAGTCTTACCTGGCCTCCCACCAGCTGCAACAGGGCTGTGTTGACAGGTAGCTGCTCGATGTCTGTGTTGATGGCTGTCTGGTCAAAGGGACAGGCCTTACGGTGCAACTTGTTCAGGCACATCTTGCAGACAGTATGTCCACAGCCCAAACTGATGGGCCGGCGAACAGTCTCCTCAAACGTCTGTGTGCAGATAGGGCACAGCAGGAACTCTGTCCATTGTGGTGCTTGCACTGGCATGGTTATATGTTGATGGGACGAGTGTGTGTAAATATAAGCTTTAACACAGGAAAAAATCTAATAATAATAATAATAATAATAATAATATATATGGAAGATTCCACTGGAATCAAATTTGTTTTCTTCCGAACTCAATTGTTCTTAAATGTCCTCACACATTGTGGATTTTAGATCACATCGCGTGATGAACACTGTAAAAGAGAAAAACAAAAACAATTAAAATTATGCAAACATTCACATGTCTGTATCTTATATTCCTACAGTATATCAGAGCGTTACCAAAACATGTTTGTGCTGTGTATGGATGAGAAATGCTTTAAAGGTATTAAAGACAGTGGGGTGACAAAGTAGATTTCTCGTGGGACTACTGATGAATAACTACATTAAAAGCAGATAATCGAAAGTCTATTTTAGCTTTGGTTACTCGTCGTTATGCGGTGTTCAGTCTTAACATGAAACAAGTAGGAAAAAAACAAACAAAGAGGTGACACAGCACATATTTGTAAGATAAAGATGAAATCCCCGACGGAGAAGGATCAAAACAACTACTGTGTGGCCTACTTGGAGAAGCTGGTAACCACTATGACTGTGGACAAAGGGTCCTGGAGAGGCTAACAACCAAGTCCTCCTGCGCTATATAACTTATTAGACTAACGATTGCAGCTACAGTTGAGAAACGCAATGCTAAAAAACAACAGTATGTTATGTCAACGACTCCGGTGTCGTGGCTGCAGTTATTCTTATGTTTGGTCATAGATTAATTCATGTTATAGCTGATATGAGGCGATACGTTAGCTTACTGCTAGCAAGCTAAGCTATGGGTGGCTAGTTTGCTAGGTTGGCTAGCGATCAAACGTCGTCCGATTAAAAAACACAGAATTATCTAACATCTACAATTAGGTGGGCAAAATACAGCTATTATTCAAAATGTAACTATGATTATCACTTCATTACAATACCAAGAACATTAATCACCATTTCGGGTATTGGTCAAGGAAATGCTCGCTACAGAAGAACTACGGTGACACTGGAAAGTGGAGCCATTTGACTTGCAACAGCGAGATTATGTAACGCTAGCATCCGAAACTACCCAGCAACACAACCGCATTAAAAATGTACTTAATTTCACTCGGTACGATAATAAACTTGCGTTCTGGTGTTCAACGTCGTACTAGGATTGCGTTTTTATCACATTTTTGAGAGGCAGCAAACAGAAGTACTCTTCTCGTATCCGACTGGGCTCAGGAGGCTAACAGCCGAGTGCACCAACCATACTCCTCCCTCTGCTAACAGTTAGCTTGTTAGCTAGCTACCATTCTTGTTAGCAACAACTAACCATAGCTATGCGTCATAAATGTGACTAAAACAAAACATGCAGCTTCTACTATTAGTTTACATTGGGATAAACAGATACTCGTTGTCGATGGTACTCACTCATTCCAAAAGACTTGGAAGATTTTCATCTTTCTTTAGGAAACTGCTGCGATATTTTCTTGCCATGTCGACTGTGCAGCTTAGCTGCTGCCGAGGTTTGGGGAGGGTGTTAACTCGACAACAGACTCGCTAGCCGGTTACAGCTAGCTGGGCAAGGTGTGTGTGTATGTGTGTGCGTGCTAATGGCGCTCTCTACTGACGGTGGGCCGTATGCACAGTCACAACACAAAACTGAGCAGCATTTGCCGGAGCCTGGTCACATCTGGGGATTGTGACAACTGGCAGGCAGAACAGTGTCCCAATTAGAGTGACTGTGCACGAGCGCATCAGTGTGTGCGCACGCGAGAGATTAGGGGGCGACTATAGTCGGAGGGGAGTCAGAGAGAGAGAGAGAGGGAGAGAGAAAAAGAGAAGAGAGAGAGAGAGAGGGAACAGCTGTTTTGACAAATAAGAATCAGCCGACAGATGTTTTACGATGTAATATTGTATGATGCTATATTAGACTATATTCTCTAACATATCAGCCTGTATCCTTTTATCAGTTCCATCGAAATTGGGGGTATCTCATTTTGACTGATGCCCATTAAGCCATTTTAGTTTTTTTTTTTTTCATTGGCTGATTTGGCTGCTGTGTGCGTGTGTGTGTGTGTGTGAGTGTGTGTGCAAGGGAGTCGGTGTGTGTGCTCTGTAGCTTGCTTACGCAACAGAGCTTCACTCGGCTACGGGTTTGCGAGGCAATACGAAATTAAAGCAGGCATTTTGTTGTATTCCATTTTTGTCAAATCCCACTGATTTCTGAAGGGATTACCGGACCAATCATGATTGAAAGGCCGCTGGCTCGCCTAACACTGCCTGGACCGGGAGCAGTGTAGACAGTGAGAGGAAGCACAGCACAAGGATCTGGAGTATTTTCCCTTTTAATCCGGAGATGAAAGTTACTCCGTCTTCTCGTTTATGTTAGCGACCTACCTGAGGATGCGCGCTGCAATGTCTGCACGATCGGTTTTGGAGCGGATGGTAACTGTCATTTGTGCACTTGCACCAGAATTTTATGCAACTTTCAACGCTGGATTTGTGTTTTAGAGGACTCCAGCTTCACTTAAATATCCAGGTACACCTTTTTATGTAACTAAATCTGGCTTCAGTAAATCTGTTGTGAAGCTCATTTTGTTCAAAATGTGTACAATATATGACACAAAACAAATATAATTTTGATTTTATTACTCAGAATGATGAATACTTTGATGCTCTGATGATTTTAATGACTGATTTGCAAAGAAAGTTTTGACAACAAACATTCATAATATTGTTTATTCGTGCAGGGGCTCAGTTGCAGGCAGCAGTTGCTTATACTCATTCTAAAGGATTATCCTGTGCACTGCAAAGTAATCAGTGGATAAGTCAACGTGACTGAATCCACATTACATATCTCTTCACCAGGCAGATCTGATAGAAAGTAACCAGTAATAGAGATGTAGAACAATTGTAAGCGACCCATAACACAACTTCTCTTTTTTGTCTGTAGGATCTGTCTGGATTTTTTTTGTCTATTACCATCCAATGGAGGAAGAGAAGGCGGCTGATAATATCCTATCAAAATCCAATTCCCCTTTACCTACTGGGATTCCTATTAACTGGGGACTCATCACCGGCCCTGTTCCCCAACCTGTGTTAGCATCACCATCTTTAAGCACCCATCTTCCTCCTCCTCAGAGTTCGGCTGTGCATGCACTTCAGACCAAGGTGAAGTCACTCACACAGAGAAGGACAAGACGGGGAGATCGAGAGAAAGAAAGGGAAAGACTGGACACGGAGGTCTTGGTGAGCAGTCCAGCTGGGCAGATTTCATCCGAAGTTCTTCTCAAACAGAGGCCCAAAGGAAAGGGTCAGGTATTTCTACCAACTCCCTCCTGGAGATCAGGTGCTGATAAGAACCTGAGCAGCAGCGATGAAGAGGAGGAGGTAGAGGTGGAAGTCAGTTTCCAGATCCACAGCCCTCCAGCTGAAGCACTAGGAGAGCAAGTTTTCCATGAGGGAGAGGAAACCAAAGATAAGAGGTCAGAGAGGAGTCAGGACCAGGTCAGTGCTCTGACAGGCCAGCTTTGTGGGCTCGGAGAGGGCACCAGTCTGGAGAGTCTTCTGTCTGATAACTCCAGTAGCAGTAAGGATGAACCATCGGCTCCTCCTCCTCTACCTGTGCTCTCCACCTTACCTGCCACCACCTCTGCTTCTACAACACCTTCCATTTCTTCCTCCACGTCTGCCCCGTCTGCCAGACACTGGGCACCGCCCAAAGGCTTCTGGAGAGTAGTACGCCCTGAAACATTGCTTCTAAATGGTGTTAGCTCCAACAACACTATACTAGCCGAAACAGGCACCAGGAGCGATGTGGGAAGTGTGTTGGATGAAAGTGACGTGTCCTCAGAATTCAAACATTCAGACAGTGTGGAGTGCTACCTGGACAGGTGTGAGCAGAAAGAGTTAGAGGCTGGTGACCTGGCCAAAGAACTGTGCAGTTCAGACAGCTGGGAGAGCATGTCTTCACAGAGTGGGGTACTCTCTGCTGATGAGAAGTCAAAGGTGAAGCCCAGAACATATGCAAAGTTAAGGGAAAGGGAGGAGAGAGAGCAGAGCAGAGGAGAAAGTGCCAGCTATTATGGAGACACAACATGCAGAGAGGAATATAAAGGTAGGTCTCTTGAGGAAAATTGCATTCATGTCAAATGTAAAAACTTAACACTAAAAGATACCATCCACACAGGTTGAATGGCATTTGAGGTGGTCTGCCGCAGCCTTTGTCATTCTACCAAGCAATATGTAACCCGGCTGATTCCCACTGTTGAACAGATGTCATATGTGCAGATGTGCCTGAGTCTGATGCTATTATTAGCAGTCAGAGTGGTGGGGGAAGTGTCCCTGCTTTTGTATCTCTGCTAACAGATGTCTTTGAAACAGATTATGTATCTTCCCATACTATGTCTTTATAATACTTTATATGTGTCCTCTGGGTATCTGAGTGTGTCAATACCAATGTAGTCAGTGCAATCCATCTGTAAATCCTTGACAATCAGGTGATTTTTTTCCTCTGGGAAATCCTTTATCTGGTTGCATAATCTGTGTTTTTTGAATGACATTAAGCATCAGTCAGAGTTAACCTATGAGACTATCACTGAATTTAATAGAATGAAGGTTTAAGTCTTTATTATGATCATACAAAGACCCAATTATTTTAATACCTATGTGTCCCATGTGGTTCTTTCTGCGGTGTTGTTTTCTCAAACAAACACTACACGAGACAACAAAAAACAACTGAACCCTAAACTAGAATAATTTATGAATATATGAATTATGCACCAGTTTAGCTAAAAGTAAAGAGACCAATCCACATTTTGTTGGTATAATACCATTGATGTTTTTTACATCCACATTGTATTCATATCATCTACTGTGCCATATCCCTTTCCTCTCTGTTTTATGTCAGTTGCAGGTGCCCATGGGGGTTTGGACAGCTCGGACTCAGCCATTCTCACTCAGGAACTTGAACCCTATTTGAGGTGAGCAATGCAAAGCTTCTTTATGTGCCTGGCAGGCTTGGTGACATACAACTCCTATACGCTATTTATATTCTCTCTTCAAAGATTACACTCTTACAGCTCCACTCGTGGGAATTAAGACTCCACTTTTTTCCTGGAGTGGATCAGCTAGAATGTTGGACAAATATACACAAATCATACAAATAGAATATACTATATATATGTAAAGAAATATCGATATCAATTACAGTATAATGATGAAGCAGATATTTATCCAAAGAAGATGATGAGGCTCTTAACGTTAATGTGTTCTTCCTTAAATACAAAACAAAAAAGACATGTGAACATGCATCCCATAATCCCACTCACCTGCCCTATTCCTCTGATTTCATGTCACTCCACTGATTATTACTGTTACTCAGTTTATTGGACTAGTTTATTTGATAGAACTGTATTCTCTCCAGGTGAGAAAGCCATAATTTTCCTTTAAGAACGTGAACAAAATAAATAGATTGATAAATGCATTTAATTCTGGTTATCATCATAATAAACTTGTTAAACAGTGGCAGCTACCAATACAAGCACCTAATTATTGGCATGACAAATTATAATCTATTGAAACACTTTATGTTCCCCTCTTGACACCCAGGAGAAAATGAATCACACTCAGTCCATTACAAAGATAATCCACATGGCTGGTGTATCCTGCTATCTTTATCACTGGGCCAGGGGATAAAGACAAGTACAGACGATGAAGCACAATGCAGAGCAGCTTAGCTGCTGGGCATAAGGATGACGTTTCTCTGTGCTGCTCACCACTAGTGGCACGCCCCCAGTCTGTCTATCTGATATTACATAAAACAGCTTAGGAAGACACAGCTTGATTCACTCTCTCTGAGTTAAGTCAATCTGTGGGGAAATATTAAGTCAATGGATATGTCACAACACACAGCTTTGCACATTTAAAGACTTCATCAAATGTTCAATTTCACCCAAACAGCTGACAACTACTTTCATCACATTCAACCCTATCCAGTCCCTTGCTGTTTTCATCACCTAAATGATTTATTTCTCTTCTAATTTGTGTTTTTTTTTGTGATTACTAGGTCTCTCCTTGTAATCAGTGATGATCTTCCTCTGAGCCCAAGACATGAGCAAGCCAAGCTTCTTCTGGAGCGAGCACGACGCAAGGCTCGTTCCAATCACATTAAAGGTGATCGCCCCTGCAGACGCTCCCACTCTGATCAGAGATCCACCGTGTAAGTTGGCTACATCCACTTACGTGGGCTATGGTCTCTTTGGCTTCTTCACTAGTTAGATATATGAGACTATAAATGCAGCATTGCATATGTATGCATGGGCATGAGTTGATGGTGTGATAACAAGTCCCATTTGTTCACAAGTTAATGTTTTTTCTGCAAATTGCTTTGTCGCTACCACTGCCTCTTTTTCTAGTTTTGCTTTATCATCCATCTCTTGCACTTGTCCTGATCTGACAGAGTTAATATGTGCTAACTGAAAATAAGTTTAAGGTTTGGAACTTGACTGTGCTCTGTCTTGTCATTACGAAAACAGAGCGTGCAGTGTCTGGAAACTTGGTGTTATTCTGTTCGTCTAATAGTGTATAATGAAATAATGTAATAGAGTGTGTGTGTGTGTGTGTGTGTGTGTTGATTTCTGAAATCTCATATCACCATGGGACATTCATTCATTAATGTACTTCTGCATTTTTGTAGAAAGAAACAGCAGATTGAGTCTTCCAGTCCAATGTCAGTGCAGAAAGCTGTTCAAACCAAAGAAGACCATGCAGCTCAAACTGGATCTGGTCCCCTCCTCATCCCCAACCAAAAAGACACTTCCCCAGGTGACCAGGGTGGTCGATCCAGAAGGTATGGTTGTTCACCCACACGGGTACGCTTCGAGGACGAGTCAGAGAGAGAAGCAGAGTCTCGCTACTTGGACAGAGTGCAGCGTAGCAGGTCTGGGATGCCCAAGTCCAAGAATAAAGAAAGTAATACGGATTCTAGCAGTAGTGGTTCAGAGAAAAACAGAAGCCATCGGAGTGTCTCCATGCCTCCTTTACAGAAGAAAGAAGTTGAGGGTGAAACCACAACAGTGATAAAAGAGATAATAGTGCTGGTGAAGAAATGTGAGGCATGTGGCTCTGTAGTCAGGGAGCCTCAGCCAGTCTCATCACCATCAGAGCCAAAGAACACTGAGCCACAGCCACCTGAGGACCCACGGGAAAAAGCGCCTCCTCGAGGGGCGCCTCATAACAAACTGGAGGCAAGTACTCGTCCTAAAGCTCCCCTAACTGTCACTTTTGCCGGAGCTTATGTGCTTGGGGAAAATAAAGAGAGCAGCACGGGGTGGAAATCATCAGGTTTTGGGAAACTTAGGAGAAGGAGCAGGAAAGGAGAAAGCCGAATGGAGTCTGGTCATGGCCCTTATGGTCCGTCTTGGGCTCAGCGGCGTAACTCAAATCCCAGGAACAGGGTCAACTTGAGCAGAACTGGTTCTGTTGCTCCAGATAGCCCTGTTGCTCTGGAGTCACATTTGCTGGAGACATCTGATGCATTGAGAGAATCACCTCCCCCGTCGCTGCCCATAAAGTCAGCTCTGAAGTCAAGTTCAAGAAATCGCTTTTCTGCAGGTCAGTCAACGGTTCAGTTTCAGATTGCCTCAAATCAGGGAGGTGATGGATTGCAACATTCTTCCCTCCTGGACTCTCCAGAAGCAAGAAGAGAGTGCACAGTGGCTTTAAGCCAGACGAGCCCTCCGACAAGCAACTCACTGCCCGGTATCAGGCCCTCCACCCTGCGCTACTCCCCAGCCCGGCTCACTGCTGACCTACCAGCTGCTGAACTCTGGGATGCCACTCCAGATGGAGCAGGTGAGTGGCCTTCGGGAATGAGCAAAGCCATGGGTAGATTTTAGGTCCTATGGAAGGTAACGTGGAGAGTACAGTAGCCGTGTTGCTGTCATTTACATGTCATAGAATGATACTGTTCTTTCTTATGGGAGGATTTATTATTCAGGAAAAGCAGTGGTGAAAGAAGCCCTCTCTCCTTGAAGGTACAAGGATTTGGTTGCACATCGCAACCAACAGAATACCCCTCCACTCAGAGCCACCATGCTAATGCAAAACCATGCTAATAAAATGTGTAAGGCCCTCTCTCTGTGAAGAGGACTCACTCCCTATGCATGCTAATACATAGAGAATGAGTCCAGTGAAAGTAATAAATACCAGAATAAAATGGGATAGAAAAGACTATTTAAGAACAATATTTGGACATCCACTCAGTGAATCTTTTTCTATCAGCAGGTCTGAGCGACCCTGGTTCTGGTCCTGAATGTCGCCCAGCCCTCCGAAGCCTTGCTTTGTCCCGGGCTGAGGACCTCAGAGCGGAGCTGTTGAGAGCAGAACATCTGAAAGCTGAGGCCATATGGGAAGAAAACTCTGACGGGTCCAGGTAAGCCAAGATAACAATGCTCTTGTCGTAGCTTAGAAGATAAATCCTTTGCCCCCACCATTCTGTTCCTAAAACTGCTTGAGTGTGCCAGACTTGTAGCAGTTGGGGGATTAAAACCCTGACCTACTGTCCACAGGAAGTTATTGTTAAAAATATTCTGTGAACATCAAAACACACCTGTCCTGTTCTGGTAATGAAGATCCTTACAAAAATCCCAGTCCCTCCTGACTGTGGCTATAATAATAGATGATGGGTCTATGTTACTCCCTAAACTGTTTAACTTTCCTTTCATAGGAAGCTGGATGGACGGCCAAAGCTCTTTCTGCGTCGGTTCTTTTCCTCCATTGGTCTGAACAGCGTTGGTAGACTAGTGAAAGGAAGTCGCTCCAGCAGCATGGAGCAGCTCAGTATACCCACACCCTCCCGGATCAGCTCTGCTTCCCCGAGCCCCACACACAGACCACAGCCTACCATCCGCATGCAGAGGACGCCTTCGCTGCAAACTCTGCACCCTGTGAGCAATAGTAGAAAAAAATTTCATGGCATCTTATGTTTTCTTAAAGGCTGCTGTGTTGCTCGGTAATAATCTTTTGTTTTATTTCACCATCAAATTGTGAATGTTACCTGAAAAGGAAGGCTGTAGGGAGAAACATCACACATCTTTCACTGCTTATTTGCCACAATGGACCAACCAATGCTTTACATCACCAGTCATAGATGCACGATCTGATATCACCAAGTAATTACCAGTCCTGGACAACTACCACAATAGCCCTGGACCGCTAACCCTAATCCTTACCTTAACTCTAAAAACTTTAACATTTGTCCAGGACTGTTAAGTACTTGGTGATATCAGATCATCTGTCATAGATAATGAATTCCAGGTTGTCTGTGTTTCCTTCCACTTTCTATGGTACCCATTTTTGTTGTTTTTTGGCAGCCATATGAGCACACTGGATGTAAACAACTCTCTGTTCCAACCAATCGCAGTTTGTATTTGCATAATTTGTTGTTGTGCCAAACACACATTTTGTTGTTTTAGAGGGGTGTTAGAGCCAAAAAAGTTAGACTTCCAAAAGTGGATCTGGGGAAGTTTGCCAATATGAAAACCACAGTTTGTTACAGTTCTATTTATTTGCCACTAGGTGCTGCCACTGGCCCAGCTGCGCAAAGCTTCCTCTGTGCAGAGCTTAGAGAGAAGAACAGAGCGCTCAACAATACTGGGAGAGGTGCAGATACCATACGGCCTGGCACCCAGGTAAGTGGCAAAAAAGAAACTAAAGAGAAAAACAAATTTCTTAAATTTCTTTAATTTCCAATGACCAGAGCTGAATTTCTGCTGTTACAGTCCTGATAGCCCTCAGCTCGAGCTTCACAGGACCCTGAGTGTTGAAGATGTACTTACCTCCAGAATTGCACGTCCAGTGGGCCGGGTCACCCAGGCTTTTCCTGATGGGACCCTCCTCCTGGAGCTCGTTAGACCCCCAAATGGTCCTTTTGGTTTCGTCATCTCAAGAGGCAAAGGTCGACCAGACACAGGTAATGTTTTTACTCCATTATCTTTGTATAGCCTTAAATGTAGAGCTTGGCTTTGCATTTGTTTATGTTGTGCATTTTGAAAACAGAACAGAATAAAGAGGAGAGAATATGAATGCAATATAATTGGGTTTAGACTTAACTTCACAAAGTGGTAATCAAACATAATCAGATACAAATGCCTTTACTCATGATACAGCTGTTTTATGTTAATTATTACAATTTTTATGTTTCATAATCACGACAGCATTTCTTTTTTTCTGCCTCTTCATGTTTACTCAATCACCCACTCCTTTCTCACACTATCATTTGCCTTCATTTGATCTGTCCTCCCTAATGTTTCCATCCCAGGTGTGTATGTAGAGAAAGTGGGTGAAGGTGGTGTCGAAGGCCCATATACAGGTCTCCTCGGTATCGGTGATGAAATTCTGCAGGTGAACGGAGAGGCAGTAGCTGGACTCAGTCTGGACCATGTGACACGGCTCATGACCCGGGAAAGCACCGCTTCTCTTCGGATCATACCAGCCCGACGCAACCAGCGCTGACTGGGAAGATGAGCGTGGCACAGATCCATGTCTCCTGCAGCCATGGATTACAATTCACCACTGCAAATGCTGCTAGTGGACTGTAACCTATGGTAGATAGCAAGTGTGTGTTTCAGTACAGTTTTAGCTGAAAATACTTACATAATTACAGGGTTAGATGTTAATTTCTTATTAGTGCAAACTATTGTTCAACAAGATGACACTGCAAGAGACTGACCTTACAATGACAAATCAATATATTAGCCAAATCTAAAACCAAATAACTCCTGTTGTAGAGAGGACTCCCGTAGCTAGAAACTATATGTTGTTGTTTCTGCTAATGTGTTTTTATGCAGATTTATTTAAATATGTACCAATTAAATAGTTATGGGTATTAATTAATGATGTATCTGAATTTTAACCACTTTTTAGAACTATTTACAACTCTACAAACTAAAGACAGTAGCAAAACTGTATTAAGTTTGACTTGTATTTGTGACAATCAAAATAAACTTTTATTATGTTCAAATTGTGATTTATTTTGACACGTAAAGTGCTGTGTGAGTGGAATCATATTTAGTTGCGTTTTAAATTTCCTTTTATTGATTATTTTGAATGATTGACACGTGGAAGGCAGTGCCTCAAATGTAATCTTGGCCCCAGGAGACCCCCAAACTAAAGAGCTATTTATAAAAAAAAAAGAAAAAGACAACAGAGATGGATTGCAACTGCATTTCAAATTATGTCTTAAATAAAAGCAATTAATTATCTCTTCTCTTTTTTTTTCAATGGATCATACTGTACTTCCCTGGGGCTCTGCAGGTTCCCTTTCTGCATGTGCTGTATCACACATTACTTCAGGAAATTAATACGTGCTTGCTTTTTTTATTTTGTCAAACTTTTATGAAACACTTTCATTAATTAAGCACACAACTACAAAATGCTTAATCATATTTTATCCACTCAGTTAGATGTATGACCATTATGGAAAAACTTAGAATATAGTCTTCAACCATTTGTGAATTACTAACACAAGTCGTTTCATTATTTTGAGTTAAACCTGCTATAAAACCTAAATCCACTTCAATTGAATTAATTGGGCATGTTGATTTGCAAATTTAAGATAATTAATATTCGACCCAAAGTAATGCTGTGTGTCCTTTAACAACAAAAAGTCGTGACACAATTGAGGTGTCCTTGACAGGTGCTTAGAGAAAACTTTAAAGGGATTATGTGAGGCTGTGTAGTTAAGCAGGATGCAGGAAGATGGTCGTGACTGCTGCCTCAACAGGTCTGTTCAGGGGTCGTGACTAATCTCTATTTTTAAAAAAAAGCCTTGAAAACGTGTCTAAATCTAGTCCATAGCTTTATGTGACTAAATGTATGCCGTTATTTAAATTCATAAATGCATTTGACAAAATGAAGAAAAGCAATGTGGAAAATCCGTTATTAGGATGCATACCTGCTACCGTTTAGTTTGTCCTGAACGTGCTCTGATAACGTGCTGCTCTTTTATCTGATGCGACCAGGAGCCGATACGCTTTTATCTCCCCCAGCCATGAGTCCCCAGGGCCGCGGGGAACCGACGTCCAAGGGCCCCAACACAAGCAATGACATGCAACAGCACATTTATGGGCCTATTTATTTATATATTTATTGATTGGTTAATTGATAAAGTATTGTGTCCCGTCCGATTGAGGCATCGTTATCATAATTACACCCTCGTCACTTTAGCAGTCCATTGTATGTGCAGCTCATCCAGCCTCAAGGCGCAGAAATGGATATGGATTAAAGATGTAGCTAGTCTTTTTAGGATAAAATGAAAAAAAAAAACTAAAAAAGAGACGACCCTCTGCTATCATGACTTATCTTATTGCAGGATAAATTGGCTTAGCAAAAAGCCCTTTGTTGAAAATATAAATAGGTCAACAGCTTAACCTGCGCTTTTGTTTCTTTCATCAAAAAATTAAAACACCTCCACTAGCTCAGGCTACACTACATACTACCTCGCGTCGTTACAGACCGTTGCGCTTTGCCTGTTTGCTTTTTTTTAATGCTTTGCCCTCCACAAGCCTATATAGCCCACGACAGCCAAATAATAATGAATCATTTCATAAATAATGGGTTTAGGGGCTTATCGGGAATGAAGAGGCCGCTGCCGTGCGCTTATCTCACTCGGCCACATTGCGGCCTGTGTTCCGCTCCCCATGCTGAGGGAGCGCACTGGATGCAGCGAGGAATAACTCAGCTGCACACACACACACATACACACACACTCATATACACACTGCTCCACAACTGGCAGAAAAAAAGAAAAACCTCAGACATGGATGACCCACTCACAAAATGGCTCCACTTACACAGTAACATCAACAACACGGCTGGATCGGTAAGTGCAAAAAATACACCTCTTTATTTAAACCAGCGCAACCGTTGTTCCTATAGGCTGTAATTGGTTTGCTGATCGTTCGCGGTGTTACATTGGTATTATGCGTGATTTTTTTTTAGCTTTATATTTCTGCTATTGTCCGATCCGATGGTTGAGACTGAACGGGATGTATTAGCGGATGCGAGGCCTGTTGGAGAATTCCCAGAAATAAAAGTGTTTTTTTTTATTGGCTGTCTATTGTTCGTTTATAATAATATTCCTGGGGCATTTATTGAGTTAAGTAGCTACAGAAACATATAACACTGGTGTGTGTGTGTGTGTGTGTGTGTGTATTCCATATGATGATGTTCGGCTTTAACAACAACAGTCCTCTATGGCCTTCACCGCCATAAAACAAGAAATAGCTACACCAGCTACTCTGACATCTGTGGACATGAAATGATCAGGTCCAAGTGTTTTTTATTTCTGGATTAGGCTACATGAAAGAGGGACTTTATTTCGACGGAGAATGGATAGCAGGCTCTCTTCATGGTGACGGCATATATACGCAATCCCTCTATGAGACGATCATTTCACCTCTAAGAGCCAAAATTATCTTTTTAATAAAAGCGAGTGTGGCATAAGGCAAAGTTCAAACATCGGTTTAAATCATTTAGATATGAGCTGAACGTTATGGAAAAGAAATTGGAAGTGTGCAGTTCAAAAACCACACGAGGATGCTTTTATATTTGTATATTTGCTATTTGTATAACCTGAGTTAACATTTGAAAAATATCACTGGTTCCAAATGTAGCCCACTGTAAATAAATTACTGAGACAAATTCATAACTGTATAGTTAGCATAATGATCATATCCCAGATGTTCTATCTTAAAAAAAAACTTCAGTTCGAAAAATTGTTGATTTCTCGAGATTTAAAACGTTTTAATTGAATCGTCATGTGGACTTGTAATTTCTGTTGTCACCCTTGATGTCAAAATTGTCTGCAGCACCGTTTTAATGAAATATTTTATAATATTGGGCACAAATAGGCTTGCAATTCAGAAAAAAGAAGCTGGCATGTAAAAGCATTTTCAATGTCTTTCTTACGCTATTTACATTTGTTTGATATCATCTGCCGTTGATAATGATGAAGCTAATAATAACACTAATTAATTATAATTCTAATGACACTAATAATAATAATGATTTGCTTCAGTTGGAAGAAAAAGCTTGGCCATTTGTCTGGTAGCTATACTGAGACTGTCACGTTATTCATGAACAAAAATTTCATCGAGGAAATTTTTATTTAGGAAGTAGCGGGCTCGAGTGAGTGGTGACGGAATAAAAATGATGGAGAAACGGCAGCCGGACCTTCGTCCTGGAAGTCCGGATGAAGAGTCCGGTCCTGAAAAGCGGGAGGACTCCTCCATCACCTCCAGACTGAACGGATGCAAGGAGGGAGAGGAGCCGAGGAGAGAGGAGGGGGAGAAGGAGAAGGAGAGGGGAGGGAGCTTCAAGGGGGTTGAGGAGACGGATGACGTTCCTCTGCAGAACACGAGCAACGGGACCAGCATCAGCATCATCATCAACGGCGTTGCCAAGGAAACTGCCTCTCACAACGCCCTTGACCTGAAAAGGGAAGTGCCGGTGATCGAGCTCTCCAGGAGGGACGCTATAAAAGCGCTGGAGCAGAGGACTGAAAGCCATTTGGTGCCGATCACGGAACTTCGCAGACCTCCACCGCTGCCGCTGCCACCGCCGCACCGAGACGACGCTCGAATGGTCCAGCTGAGCCCAAACGCGTTTCCTGTCCCGGCCCGGGCCATGCTCTACAACCTGACGCAGCCTCTTGCCGCCATCAACAGGTAAAAGTGGAGCCAGAAAAGGAAAATATCAGACAGATTCATAAATGCACGGTTTGATTTGATGTTATGAGTGTTCACCACAAGTTTGGAGGATGTTAGATGTTGCCCTTTTAGGCCATGGTCCCCATGTCAAAAATGCTTGTGTATACATTATGTTGACATTATTTAGCATGTAGGCACATGAATGACAGAGAGAATTAGCTTATAAATGTGTGGTGTGTTCCTATGTGTGTGTGTCCTTGGTGCAATGGAGTGTGTGTGTGTGTGTGTGTGTGTGTATGTGTGTGTGTGTGTGTGTGTGTTGGGGGGTGTTGTTGTGTGCAATGAGGGATATGATGTTCAGCCATGTTTTCTCATATACCTGTGCATCTTTTGTCTGCTTTCTGTTGCTGTAGTCTTGGAGGAGAGTCGGAGCAGTACAGCATGTACCCCAGCAACAGGGTAAAGCGCCGCCCGGCGCCTTATGAGGTTGAACTCGACGAGGGTAGGCGCATTTTAGATCTTTATAAGTATGGTAAGACGCACTTCTGCTGTGTCCTTCTGCCAATGTAGTCTCCTAAACATCCCCTCCTCCATCTCCATTGTCATTCATACACTGACATTGATCGATACGACACCTATCTGAGTGTTGCAGAAGATGCCTTCAAATAAAAATAAGTGTTTAACCCAGAGGAATGAATACATTATAATGGGATAAATTAATGCTTCTAATCTGACTGTCAAATATATGCACCTGCATGACATTAAAGTAAGCTCTATTCAGGAATATTTGAGGTTTATGTCATTTGAATCGTCCTCTCCATCACTGCCCACTCACTGCCATATACAGGGGTGGAGGATGGGGGTGCTGCTGCCTCCATGCCAAGGTTTTACTGCAGAGTGGGCTGAAGGATTAAGATAGACTGGGTGTGTTCCAAGGGCGACAATAGCCTGGAAGATACCATTGTTGAGGACGGGAGGCTGGGACTACTTGCAGGGGGGTATTTTGTCATACCTAAATAAATAAAAAGTGCATATAGGGAAAACACAGTGTCCCCATATTGCCGTTCCTGAAGATAGGCATGCCAAATTCTTGTCCTGTATCATATTTATATTGTGTTTAGCAGCACATTACAAAGCCTCTATAGCGTCTTTTCCACCATCTACAAATTTATGGTAGGTAGGACAATTTTGCAGTTTTTTTAGGATGATTAAAGTTTTGTTTTTCCTCCAAATATTTTTTTTTCTTGAAAACCGATGTGCATTTCTTGGCCTGCAGCTACCTCTTCCATTTTAATTGTTGCACTGGTATTGCTCTACCCTTTTACAGACCACATTATCTGTTTCAGCTCTGCATTTCATGTTATTTGTGTTATCCTATCAGTGCCTCTTCTTCTTATCCTCTTTGTCTGTCTGTCTCTTTTCCTCTCTTTTCCACTAGCTGGCCAGCCAAAGATTGTACGTCGTATCTTCACGAACAGTCGTGAACGGTGGCGGCAGCAGAACGTAAACGGGGCATTTGCAGAGCTTCGCAAACTCATCCCCACTCACCCACCAGACAAGAAGCTCAGCAAGAATGAAATCTTGCGGTTGGCAATGAAGTACATCAGCTTCCTCTCCAACCTCCTGGAGGACCAGGATGGAGGGAGGAATGTTGGCAGCACAACTGATGGAGAGACAGGGCTGCTGGTTGGGGTCGGGGCTCATGAAGGAGGCCCTCAGGTTGGTCCACATCAGGACACAGTGGTGGCCTTGGCCAGGGACGATCTTCTGGGGACAATGTCACCAGGCTCCAGTTGTGGAAGCCTGCCTGATGGCGATGCGGAGGGCAGTCCTGAGAGCTTTATGGAGGACCAGGACTCACCTCCAGCTCCAAGGACTCTAACGGCGTCTCGTGGGCCCACACTGCATCTAGCTGCTAGAGATCTGCGGCGCAATGGCCGCCCTTTAGATGGCTCCGGTCGCCGATGATGCTGATGCCAACAGATCATGGGACATAACACTTGGGACTGAAATGAGAGGGACTAAGAAAGAGGTGGATACGCTCAGGACCCGTTAGCTTTGAGATGTCAGTGTAGGAAAGAAAATCAAGCTCCACGCTATGACATAGTGGAGTACGTTACTGTCTCCACACTGCACCTGAGGCAGCATTGATGAATAGCTTGTTTTGATTGGTGAAAAGTGAATTTGAACCAACAAAAGACTTGTAAATTCTGCATGTCTCATGTCTTTGACTGATCTATGGCTTAGAACTTTCCGTGTTTTGAAAGTCCAAAGACAGGATATTCTAAAATAATTTAAAAAAAAAACACAGAAAGAGAAAGAAAAAGCAAACAAAACAAAAAACAAACAAAAGATCAATCAAAAGAAAATTAGCAAATATTTTTCACGTGTAATAATGAAGTTTAAACCAAAGCTTCTCTAATAATACTATTGATTATAATATGGTGCGCCCAACAAACTTGCAGAGTGGAAGTAAATGGCTCTAAAACATCAATGAATAAACCCTACTTAACAAATTCAACGTGCTAGAATAATGACACCAACATTTGCCTCAGTTGGAGGCCTTAAATGAACCAACTGGACTCTGTTGTACCCATGCAGTTACATATGTATTGTATATAGTATTATGTTTCCACTGCACAAATGTAACAACAGTGACTCAAGTTCAAGTCATGTGGTTTAAGATGTGCTGTAGTGTGTTTGTCAATGGGTTTACTGGCAAAATAGTCTTTTGGGAGACATGAAATGAGGAAAGAGTCAAAATATAAAGCGAGCGATGAACGTAGTACATCAAATGTGGTACCATTTACTTCTGTTACACTTTGGTGGTGAGAAAAGGACGCCAAAAAAACGCAACAGACAGTTAAACTTTTTCACTGCCGGGAATGAATATATCTATTTGAATTTGCGGAGGTACAAGTTATGCAGTGTTTCTTAAAGTGTACAAAATATGAGTCATATGATATTATGAAATGACTCATGGAGTCCTTTTGATATGAATGTTTCAGTGTTTTTTAAACTGTAATGCAGTTGTAGTTTAGTGAGGTACACAAATAAATCCCTTCGTCGCCACATTTCACATACACACAGACAGACAGAAACACACACACACACACACACACACACACACACACACACACACACACAGTGTTAATATCATAACAACACCAGCAGTTTTCTGATTAATACAGTTAAGTATTGCTCACTGTTGTTGATTATTCTGCTTTTTCAGCAGGGCCTAGTAGCCTATATTGGTACCTTTGGTAACTATGGTATTTTATGAATTACAGTAAAGGGACATTGTACGTTTGGTAATGACATATTTGTTGTATGATAGCTGTATCTATAAATATATCCAATGTTAAATCAATGAATTTTATACAAAACCCCTGAATAAAACATGCAGAGGAAACACCTTGTATTTGATCTCACTCAAGCAACTTTTTCCAGTTGCTTAAACACAATTTTGCAAACTAGGCTGGTTTTACCAAAACACTAACACAATTCAACAAACCACACACCCAAACTGCAAAATACATCATATATCCAGCAAAATGAAGCACTGCAACCAAAATCAAACTTTTTCACCAGATGGCACACACTTCATTCATATTACAGATTTTTTTTTCACCAACTACACACTGTTGGGCATAATGAAAAGCACTCTCTCACTTTAGTATGCTTTGCCATAATACTAACATAGTTCATACTGTTGATCATTCTTCAGAATGTGCATGTTCACATGCACAGAAATATTTGCAGATACACACACATGCTATTGAAATATTTTTTTTTATACCAAACAAGTCAGTGCAGCATATCTACAGCAGATATATTTACATTGGAGTGAACAAAAAAAAATTTGCTCACAAAACAGTAAGATGAAAAATGCAATTGCAGACAAAATGTGCAGAAAATAATAATAAAAAAAAAGATAAAGAAGAAAGCAAAATAATTAGGCAGCATCCTGCCGGACAGCTGGGTCTGGCCACAATGCCTCGTCCACATCAAAGACAATATCTTCCCAACTGAAGTGTTAACAATTACATAACACCTGTTTGGCCAGGTGGCACATATATTGACCAATGAGATCATGTAATGTCATTTTAAATGGCGGTGTTTTGAAATCGCATTGTTGTGTCTTGTGCAGAGAACTGCCTTCAGTACACTTAAAAAGTGCCATTTCAAATTGCAAAATGTGTGTAAAGCAGAATATGTGTTAAAAGTTTTGGAGATTTGAGATGAGGTTTTGCTCCCTGTTTAAACATTTGGGCTATCCATGTCTTTTTAGTGTGTTAGCAACTGGAAAAAACTGTAATTCAATTCAAATTTAAATTTATTTCAAGTCATTACAGTTGAAATCAATTCACTTCTATCGTTGTACAAGAATGTGAACATATGTTGCCATCATATATGACTAAATATGCCTTTTACACACTTACTCATAATTGACAAATTCCCATTGGCAGGCAGATAGAGTAACAAACCATGCAACTGTTTCACACCTTATCTGTACAGGGTGTATAGCTGAAACCACAACCTCCTCATGAAACTCCCCAAATGGACGCTGGAATCCTCACTTCCTCCCAACAAGTGACAACTTCCTGTAGAGGTTAACATGGCTCAGTGACCTGCAGGATATCCTGCCATTGTTAAAATGGTTTTGACCGCCTCCACTACACTCGTTTGCAAGCTGTTGTGTCTGTACACAATGTGAAACAGCCACACTGTTTGAAACTCCCACCGCCCTAAAAGTTATTCACTTACGCAATCGAAAAGTTATGTTCACTGACGTGTGGTTATTAAGAAGACATTAACAGGGGAGCTGTTGCTGCTTTTCTGAAGTCTACTTCCCTATATTCCATAACTCCACACAGCAGACGTTGCCACCGCTACAACAGTGTATGCTCTCAGGACATTTCTAAAAACTAAAATTGCTTCCAGGGAGCATCAGAGACATCCAGGTGTTTAGGGACCCCTCCTGTGCTCTGGCTGTGCTGCGACTCCACTGAGTCCTCTGGGTTAATGCCTGCCAAACATTTACCTGCTTCAGTGTTCCTGACTCTCCAAAAACACACAGACTCATAAAAAGAGAGGGATGCAGGGAGAGTATACAGGGGATTGAAAGGGAAGGGATGAGAGGAGACTTGTGTATGTGTGTACATGTTTGTGAGAGCAGGCTTGTGTGAGTGTGTACGTGCTTGCTCTGCATAGATCTGTATGTGTGTGTGTGTGTGTGAGAGAGAGAGAGAGAGAGAGCAGGCATGTGTGTGTGTGTGTGTGTGTTTATCAGCTCAGTGCAGATGGGTGGCGGAGTGGCTCTTGCAGCCAAATGATTCAGTATGCTAATGAGTTGTTATCTGTGGTGCTGCAGGAACAATATACTGTCTTTCTCACAGTGGGAATCCAGCCTGCTGGGAGCAGATTACACTGCACACACCGCCAAGGTAGTTATTTATATTTTCACACAGAGTAGTAGAAAATACATAAATTCACACACACACACATACACACATCCACAGATAGGCCTATGAACAAACAAGTAAAATAACATTTTAACACACTTACACACCAACATCACCACCAACAGCAGGATAAATAAGATGGAAATTTGAGGCAAGTCCTTTACCAATTGATGGAGATGCCATTCTAGGCTCTCCTCTTCAACAGATTTCAGTGTTATGTTTCTGTTTGATACTCTTTATAAATTAATTACATATGGCCTTAATTAAAGTTAACGTATATCAGGGCCGGCCCAAGCCTCCATGGGGCCCTAAGCAAAAATTTAATTTGGGGTGACTGTAAGTTTATAAGGGGCCTTTCTGTGCCCCTGTCAATCATGGGCCCTTAGAATCTTTCTCCTTATTCTATCACTCCCACATGTAAAAAAAAATAAAAAAATACTTTTATTATTTTTTTAATCACTCCTGAGGCCCCCTAGAGGTCATGGGGCCAACAGACATTTTAGTGTAAAAGAACCAAAATCAGCAGGAAAAAAATCCTTCCACAAATGAAGGAAAAAACTGATTGTGTTTTATGACGTTCGTTTGGAGATAATTAAAAGTATAATTTTCTGATGCTTATTATGCCACAGTATTTCTCTATTGTTCTGTTATATTAGCTACAATCTTGGTTAGTGTACACTTTGGACTGTGGGTCCCCCTCAGGGAAACTCAGTGTCTTCTGTGGAACGAATTTGACTAGGAAAAACTGCAGTGTTATGCAGATATATGTAAAAATGAGTGATACACGCATACATTCTAACAACTCCTAAGAGTACTGTAGGCTACTGGTAAATGAATATGTCATTCCCAGACGTATGGCCAATTTATGGCTTTATTGTAATTAAACAATGTATGTGTGAGCTAGCCTTGGATAATAATGAAGAGGAGATAATACATAATTGATTGAATGTGAAATAAATACTTTAGTCGCTCAATTTTGTCATTATTAATTAGAATTGTGGTCTTGTCTTCAGCATCTTTATGTTGAAAAAAAGCCTAAAACACACCTAACCTCTGATAAAACCTGAAATATACACATTATTACATAAAAATTGCACATTACATGTAAGATAACATGTAGTAATATAATATTTCTCTTTCAATTCCTGAAGATTTCTGGTCATTTCTGTTTTTTTATTGAGAATTATTCTTGATTTTCAACGTAATACACAATGAAAAATACATTAGAACTAGGTATGCAGTCTTATTGTCTGTTTAATAAATGTGTCACAAAAATGTCTCGTAACCTCACTGAGAAACACACTACTAAATGCAATTTATCATCTAGAAGGATTGCTGTACAGAAAAATGAGTCATTACCGTTTTTAATCTGGACAGAGGTCTTGACTGTTTACACTCTAATGAGTGTAATGTGATATAGCAATTCTAAAAGTCAATACTATTTTTCATTGTACAGTGTGGGCACACCAAGTTGTAATTTATTGGGTGTTCATCTCTATCTGCTGCAGAGGGTTATCCTCTGTATTTGGTGCAAGAGCGGCTAATCTGTTATTATGGATAAGTAATGTCAATGAGGCATTATTCTTTTACCAACCAGTATCAATCTGTGGTCCTTGGGGTGTTAATCACCTTCACCGCTGCCTTCAATCTTTGCTGATAATTAGGAGACACAAGGTTTTCACTCTTTCTGTACCGTAATGATTTACAGGCCTGGTAAATTCCCATTGACTAAATTAAACAGAAACAGGACTGTGCTGAATGAAGAGGGTCTGAATTATCCCTCCCTACTGTGAATGGCATCTGCATTTAAGGTTTAAGTATTTATCTTCTGTTGTTTTGCAGTCCATAAGTTGACAAGAACGTGCAGAGTCTTAATTTGTTTCGAATTTAATTTTGTTTCTTCTGCAACATCCCGTTGTCAGCAACCTTTAATATTCTCTCTGTACTCATCTCTCTGTATTCAACAATACTCTGTGACACCGCTCTACAGAACTTGGACACCTTACACCCTCTAGTGGGAACCAAATGCAATCGTGGATTATTTGCTTCAATTGTTTACAAAATTTGTATTGGCCTCACTGACACAAAGCTTATCTATTCAAATTGCACAAGTGACTAATAGCTTATAAATTAGTTTCTAATTCTGGTTCTAAATAAATAAGACTCTAGGGTCATCCATTTCAAGCAGTCATTTTTAATGCATTGTTACAAAGAGCTGAAGCGTTGCAAACAGCAGTATAATCAAGCCTCATTTTTCTCCAAATACTGCAAGCAATGCATTTGGTTTGATTAGCATGACAGCAGTGAGCAGATACCAAAGCAGCAGCATTTAGCTGAATCACATGAATTTGACAGAGCAGTGCAACAGGCTGAAGGTTGTGCAGAGTCTACAAGAAGTTATTATCAAGGCTCATTCAAGGTCAAAGGTTGCAGTCACATATTTCCAATGGCAGTAGGTTTGTTCTTGGAGTCTGGGTAAAGCAGGAAGCCAGAGAACGTGCTATCATCTTCACTACTGGAGTAAATCCCGTTCCAGTCTCTCAGCGTCTCCAGCCACACCTGGTCGCCTTCATTCAGCTGCATCAGTGCGAGGTTGGATGCCTGATCGATGTCCTGGCCGTACAGAGAATCTCGAGTTCGCAACTTCCGGATCCCATTGACTACTAGGGCAGCACGCACGGGCCGGTTGCGCACTGTGATGTGATAACTGAATAAGTAGACCCCCGGGTAGGTGACATTGAATTTGTTGATTGTTGGGTCCCAGTGCCCCTCCCCGTTGTAAAACACCTTGTCAAACTTCACAGGCAGGCCCGGTGGAGGGAAGGACCTGCTAGGGAACAAGCCCACGCTGAAGGCAGAGCGAATCACTTCTGCACTCTCACCTGGAGGGCCTTTAGGGCCTCGAGGCCCACGCCCACCCTTAGCTCCCCTCTCCCCTCTCATCCCCACCATGCCCCTCCCTCCAGGTGGTCCTGGTGGTCCTCTGGCACCAGTATCCCCCTTCCCTCCCGCAGTCCCCGACTCCCCTCTCTCTCCCTTTGCACCGTTAGTTCCATTCACTCCTGGGGGGCCCATTTCACCTCTCAGACCAGGGGGCCCACGCTCACCCACATCACCTTTCTCACCAGGTAAACACTCGCCTGTAAGTCCCTGTTCACCTTTCTGACCTTTTGTCCCAGCTACCCCAGGGGGGCCCATAGGCCCCTCTCGACCAGTGTTGCCTTTAGTCCCATTCAGGCCAGGCTCTCCTCTTTCTCCCGGGTCCCCTTTCAGACCACTGAAACCACGTTCACCTTTCTCTCCTCTGGGACCCGGATCACCTATAGCACATAATGTGACATGGTTATATTCACATAGGATGACTTGCATATTGACCTGCATTTATACATATTTTAATCTAAACTAATGAAATATGAATAAAAGAGATGATCTACTATGTGCACAGTTACTAATTAGACCACACACCTCTCTCTCCTGGTTTTCCTGGTATCCCAGGGGCACCAGGAAGACCCACGGGCCCTTGATCACCTTTGTCACCTGTGGTAGTTTCGATAAATAAAGTGTAGAAAATGATATCTACAAAGTACTTATACAGGACAGCGTTTTGCAAGAAAGGAGACAAGGACAGACAGATAGAAAAGGAGAGGCAATCAAAAGCTCTCCTGCTGTTAAGCCCCATTGTACCTATATCACCGTTGAGTCCATTGGCTCCAGGCAGTCCTGCTGGTCCTGGAGGTCCTAGGGGGCCTGTTTCTCCCTTCTCTCCTGGTAACCCTGGAAAACAGAGAACAACATGACGAGGGACAAATTTTGACCTCTAAAATAATAATTTTCCTGAAAAATGATAATCCACCTCACCTGGAGGGCCCCTTTCTCCTTGAGGCCCCGGTAGCCCCCTTTCTCCCATGGGCCCTACAGGGCCTCTCTCAGGTGGACAGCACTCACAGAAGTTGAAGAAGCATTCATTGTAGTCGAGGGTATAGTTTCCAAGGGTGTTCCCTGGGGGCGCTATGGCGTCGGTGTGGAACTCAGTGGAGTAAGTGTCGCTGGAGTAGGTGGTGCTGTCTGTAGGGGACATGGAGAAAGCGTCCATCGTAACCTCAGTTGTCTCATCTGTGTGCAGGCTGCTGGATGGAGTTGTGGTGGTGGTTCGTCCAAATCCTCCACCCCCGCTGCTCCCAGCTCGAGGGGGCTTCTTGGTGGTCTGTGGTTTGGGCCAGCGGGTGGTTCTGGAGCTGGAGGTCAGCACGGCCATCAGTACCACAAAGAGAGCGGTCAGGAGGACTAGGCGAACGCAAGGCATACCGAACGCTTGACACAATATAAGCTGTAAGGGAGAAGAGTTGAGGTTTGAAGATTTCAGATAAAACAGGTGCAGCACGATGTAATAAAGCAACAAGTGCATCTTACCTGCTGGTGTAAATAATGGTGCCACTTCACTCCATCCCCTCCAACTACTGATTGATGTAGGCTGCCTCCTTCTTTATATTGTCCCAGTCGCCCAAAGAGAGAATGAGGGACAGAACACCGGGGTTATTAGGAGGTAGGTGGGCTGGCAAGAACAGATTACATGACTCCTGAGGGATATGAAATAAAGCAGGTTGTACACAAGGCAAGACTTTATTCTTTGTGATATGGGATATGATTCCAGGGCCCATGAGCACACACTGCTTAAGTGTTGTTCACACACATGCTTGCATTGTACATCAACAGCAGAAATATAAGGTTACGCAGAAAGATAAACATTTGCATGTAAACATGCAGTATGCACACACACACACATTGTTGCATAGCATATCATATTAGAGTTACCAGGTGCAACACCTCACAGTGATCACACCATCTGGCAGCACCTCAAAGCAGTAAAATGGATCACCATACACCCTGTGGAACAGGGATCGATGTCTCAAAACACACAGAGTGGCAACATCGATCCAGCCATTTACCTCCTTGATCAAACCAATCCGTGGTGCCCAGTAAACCCAGTACACCTCATGGAAACCTGGCCCCACTGAACCAAGATTGGTGTGTCTAATGAATGACTTTTGGATCTAGTTTCAAACCTGACATTAACAAGGTTACACACAAAATCTGATGAGGAGTCATGATACTGTGTGTAGCAAAGAGGCAGAGGATACATACTGACGAACTGAGTCAATTCACTGAAAAAGGCCCTAGTAGAAACAGTATAAGTCTATTACTCCAAAATGCCAGTAGAGAGCAGTGTTGGGACAACGCATCAGTGCTGAGGCCTAGTATCAGATTAATTGTGTCATAATATCCTATATTATGTAGCCTATATTATAACATACAATGAATAAGGCATATGCGTTGGTGATACTATATATGCATGTGTGTCTAAGCTATGTTATGTTAGTCCAGTAGTTTATATTGAAAAAGCCATCAGGGCCATAAAGTAGGCCTATTCTGTGGTAAATGGGAGATAATGTGAAGTGAAACTATATCCAATCTGGATCTGATATCAGTGTGGTATGTCATAATATTATTATTACTATATGACACCATCACATTATACCGCAGCCACCGCCATTGGATGTTTTTTTTTTTTTTTTTATTTTGCAGCTGCGCACACTACATGTAAAGAATGAGCCCATGTAAAAGGAAATCCATTTCCGGTAAATACTTTCAAAAGAAAGCCCCGCCTTTGTAAAACATCTATTGTGCAGCTCAGCACAACTTCTGCTTATGTACTTTAGTAAAAAGCACTTCCGGTCTTATTCCTAGTCTCCCACGGTGGTTTGACACATCTGAAGAGCTGAGTTGTGTGTGTGTGTGTGTGTGTGAAAAATGTTATGTTGATGCGAAGACTGAACAGACAAACATCCAAGAGAGGAAACGAGGTCAGCGGCGTAAAAAAGGAGGACACCTCCGAGTCAGATCGTCAGCTCTCGCCCTCTCTAGTTTGGGTGGGTCTGACCCACAATATCCGTCATCTTACAATGGGCTGTGGGAGATCGGCTCGACTCGGAGAATCCTCTTGCAGCTGTTTGGAGAGCCGAAGATAAGACCAAGACATCGGACCGAGTCAATGACGGTGGCCTGCGCGCTTTTGTCCTGCGCTCCTCAGCCCGGTGTTTGGCTGTCTGCAGTGCACACTGTGTGAATGCGGTAGGAGTAGAGTAGAAAGGGCCTTTAAATGTTGAAATCCAGTCTTTGTCGCACATCGTGAATCGATTTCCTCACAGTTCCGCTGAGCGGATGGAGTGAATTGTGCAAAAGAGGAGAGCGACGGACCGCAGTTTGGTTGCGTGTGATGATAGGAGACACAATGACGCTCTTGTCTCTTCTGGGTCGGATCATGCGTTATTTTCTCCTCAGGCCGGAGACATTGTTTCTGCTGTGCATAAGCCTGGCGCTATGGAGTTATTTCTTCCACACGGACGAGGTGAAAACCATCGTCAAGTCCAGCCGGGACGCCGTGAAGATGGTGAAGGGGAAAGTGGCGGAGATGATGCAGAATGACCGGCTGGGAGGCCTCAGCGTCCTGGACGCAGAGTTCTCCAAAACCTGGGAGTTCAAGAACAACAACGTAGCCGTGTACTCCATACAGGGCAGGCGAGACCACATGGAGGACCGCTTCGAGGTGCTCACCGACATCACCAACAAGAGCCACCCGTCCATATTTGGGATATTTGACGGCCACGGTGGAGAGGTAGGCAGGGGAGACAGGTTGCTGCTGCAGCGCAGAGCAGGTGTAAAGAGACACTCAGGTCATTGGAGAATGCATACAGTACCCTGACATACTGACCAAAACCTATTCTAACTAGAGAGCTGCAACAATGGAGCCATTAGTTATCAACTATCAGATTAATCTGCAATTGATTCTTAAATTTGAATATAAAATTCTCTGATTGCAGCTTCTCTCATTTATTTTATCTTTTAATATTTTCTGATTTGTTCATCCCTCTATAATAGTAAACTAGGGCATTTGGGAAACACTGATGCACATTTTTCACCATTTTCTGCACAACTGACCAAGAGAATAATTGACAGATTAGTTGACTATGAAAATAATTGTTTTTTTGCAGCCATACATGACAGCCTTCTATGACCTGGCTCATTCAGCACCATGCCAGGTTTCTATAGGAACAAACTTATTCTTGCAGATATATGACATATGCCACCTGAGTTCATCCTTCATCCTCACCCCATTTTCAAAGACAACAATTCCCCTCCCCTCTCCATCATGGAGGTCTTTTGTGTGAACGCCTCCTCTCTCCCCACTGCCAGTCAGGGAGTTGATTTTGGATTCATCACAAAGACTTTGTGAGATGGTGTGTGTCTGTGTGTGTGTGCGCATGTGGGTTAGTGATGTGTGTGGAGGTTTTGTCTGTCTTTCCTTCACTCCCCTGTGGCTTGTCAAGGGTCAGCAGTTTCTCATGGCTGCCATAGACCACGTGTCCTGGACGCCATCTGTCACACCACCACCAGCTCTGTCCCTCACTGGTTCCAGTGTAGGACATATTTTCCAGATAAAATACTGTTTTCTAATTTAAAGCCCAACCTTTCCCTTTCACATTGATTGTTGTTTGTTTCTTAAACACAATTTCCCACAGCCCAAGTCTCCATATTGTTTGTTTTGGCTGACCAGTTTACTCTCACTGATGGTAAATAGTTTGGATGCACAAGCAGCAAGAAATGACTTTCACACTATTATTTAGGGGACCTTGGTTTTCATTGGCTATAGGATATTTATTATATTATATTTTTATCAGTTACAGCTGATACACACATGGTCGCCGGGGGTAACAGTGGGCTGGAGGTCAGCGACAATGCTGTCTATTCTGTTCACTTAACAAAGTTTAGACAGCAAACTTTTTGTTGCTGCTGCTCCTCCTGGTAGCACTCTCCTGGTGTTGTTAAGGATGAATTCAGCTCAATTCAGTAAACTATGCCGTTAAATTTTTAATGCAATATTACAAGTTAAACAGATTCAAGTATAAGTAATTCAAGTTCTGTTTTAGTGACACATTTCTGCCTTATATTTTTGAAAAAGCACCTTTTAATCTCTGTGTGCAAAGGGTTACATGTAACTAAAACATGAATAGCACAGTCAAGCACTAGTTCTAGAGAGGAGTTTTTAATCATATCGCCACAATCTGTGGTAGCCATAAACATTCACTAAAGAAAATTAAAGCACTGTTTCTCAAACTAAATATTCACCAACTAGTTTAATGTCAAGTCACACCAGAACATTCATCCCTGTGTCAGAACAATATTAAAACGTAGTCCGTGCTTACTTTTTTTAAAAGAAAAGTTACAATAGTTGCTGCTGAGTCACAGAGAGGGAGACAACAAATATAGAGAAGAAGGTATTTACTCCTCTGGCTCCAGTCTTGTCCGACAAACAAATATTTATCTTTTCTGTCTGCCCTGACGTCTCTAAACATTTCACACTTATTTCTATCCTCTTTCTATTTTAGGTTTCCTCCCTTAATTTACTCAAATGTGTATCCTTGCTCATACATGTACATGTGTTCATATTTGATATCTTTGTTGCCCTTTCCTTTTATGGTTTTATTTCATCTTTCAGTAGTCATAGTTAAATAGAGTTTAGATTAGAAAGAATGGGTCGCTCTGACAGAGACATCATGGACATCAATATACAGACTTCATCCTGAGTTATGCAAAAACACACTGTTTACCTCCCGGGACTCTCAGTGCTAATGATGTTGCTGGGAAATATATGTGTATATCTTAGGACATTTATTTGCTGTGCATTTTAAGCAGTATGGCCCAGCTCTGAACACACACTCACACAAACATCACCGATATTAAATGAAGCGATGCGCCAAACCAAATATGGGCTGACAGAACAGGTCGTCTCTTGCAGTGCAGTGAGCTGTGAAAATATGCAGGAAATTTCTCAAACCCTTCTGTTTTTTTCACCCTGTATTTTTAACCAAGGCAGTGAGTTATGGGCCAGAATTATAAGAGGTCAGCACAAGCCGCTGCTTCCCTTTTAGCATGATTTACCGCCACTATCTGCTGTTCAAGCAGGAACTTTGGCTAGTTTACAACTTAAACAGGCTTTCACACTACTTTGACACATAAAGTTGAATTTATAGCTCTGAGTCTAGGTGCAAAAAGGATTAAATAAAGCAGTAATGTCAATAAGACATCCACAATACAGACTGATTGAGTTTTAATAAATTGGTGCAATATTTTGCATTCACTCATGAAATCCTCCGTGAAATATTAGAGTCATTTATGAAGTCTGTAACCACACTGGCCCTGACATCTCCTGCTGTTTACGATAAATGGAAATTTACACTTGAAGCTTTGTTTTCCTGCCTCACTCTCTAATTAACTAAATGAATGAGTTCACTTGTACTGTATATATGGGAAATAGAGTGAGCATTACACTTTAGTGATCATTGGGTCTCCTTGTCTCGTTATTCCATAAATAATGACAATTTTTTTTCAGTAAATACATAGTAGCCAATTATTTGCGTATTAATATAAATAACTCTTGCACCCCGTATTTATCCTTGCTCAGGTTTTGATCGTTAACACAGGATCATATTCATGAAACATTTTAGTAGCTCAATGAAGGTCTCATACTCTGTTGTAGAACTGCATCATAACACCAGAAAGTGAAACAGTCGATTGAATGGCCCAGAGAGCCTTAATGTCCAGAAGAACTGAACTGCGAATATGAAATATGTACTCTGCATCAACCGGGACATTAAGGTGGTATATCATTTTTCCCTTTTACATTTGATTCAACAGCATTAGCATAATGGAAATCTTGGCAGAGAAAATAAGGGAAGAAGCAGATAAGTAAGTGCAGGAGGAGGAGGATGTTCAATAATTCAGAGGAGAGCACCTGCTGTATGAAAAGCAAAAAAAAAAAACTTGTCTCAATTAAAGTTAGCTCCATATTATCCAGCCATCTGAACTCTACCAACAAAAGCATTACTTACCTGTCAGGCTAATAATTAATCTTAAAATGTGATGAAATATGTATAATTCAGAGCAGATAGTAATAGGAACTAGACTAAAATTCCTGAAGAAATTTTAATATGTGCCTGCACACATGACGCCGGACCCACGCGACGCCGGGCCATGTAGGCCCAGCCTGATGCATGCTGACCTCTCTCAGATCAAGCACGACTGCGGCGTGCCTGTCCCAGGTTCGTGCTGAAAACAAACACACCTTGTTTCCTGTGAAGATCAAATCAGAGTTCGGGCTTTATTTTGAAAGGACAGTCATGGCCACAGCTTCCTGGGTGAGGAAAAAGCTACCCTCTGAAGTTGGGGACTTTTATTTTGAAGGAAACAGCCTGAGCTTCCTATCTGTGTGTGTGATCAATGATGTCACCCACTCTCTGTATCATCAGCATTGACTCATGCATCATATCACAGACAGGGTCCCTTCAGTTCAAATACCACACACACACACAGCTGCTCTGTCACACTATGCTCTGATTATGAGCTGACCTGTCGAATCACCTCTCATATAAAAACTATAAGGAGTAGAGCTGATTTTTGCATGTGAATGATGCTATGGTGATGGAGGTTCATGCATATCACCTACTCCTGCTGGCCACCCCTGCATGGCTTCAACACCCCATGGGGCACCCCTATGGAAAAGTCTAGGCGCGCTCTGGTCTGTCCCCACACTGGCTCCCACTGACTGCCATTGATTTCAAGCTGAGTCAGACCCTGTTGAACTCTCTGAATAACTCAAGAACCGTAAGGAGTACGGGTTTGGGGTTTGGACGAGAGGCGGCAGGAGTCAAGGATGATCGCAGCAGTGTAAATTTTATGTCTCTAGCTTCGCTTCAGAAGGCAGACAGTGGCAAGTTAAACACAAGAGGTTTTCCTGCTTTGTCACGCCTCTTTTCCTCTGAAAATTAACATTGGGCCCAATGGAGAGATTTTTGGAGGTGCTGCCCTAATTAAGGGTCTGGAGCCAAAACCATAAATCTCAGAGACATAAGAGACACATCGCTACGACGGGACCTAAATTTCCAACGCTTTTGCTGTAAAAATTATGTTGGTGGAGTGAACGCAGCCCTCACAATCGCAATTTAAAAATATTTTTTTCAGATCGATTCTGAAACTGCTCTCCACTCTAGGTGTGTAGTTCTCCCACTCTAGTGCACTAATAGACACCCATGTTAAAGGCTGATTTTTGAAGATTTCATGGTCTGGAAAAAGTTGAAATGCTGAAGAAACTATACATTTTTTAATTGAAGATGAATTATGAATATGTTGCCAGGAAAATTTGTTATGCTTTTGAAAGTTGAATGGAGTTTCTAGGTGAAAGCATGAGGGAGCTGTGACTGTTTGTTCTGGTGAAGAAAAAATTTGAAATCTGACCCTTTCCCCATTCATTCCTATGGGACTTTTTCGCGGTTTTTGGGGTCTAGTCCGCCATGGTAACGGCTTTGACGGAGAAAAGTAATAGCACTCATCACACGATCGAGACGCACGCTTTGGATATATGTCATGCCTGGGTGCACCTTACGGCACGGTAATCTGCATTAATTGTCAAAAATGTGTCTATAATAAAATAATAACTAGACAAAAATTCCTGAAGAAATTTTAATATGTGCCTGCACACATGACGCCGACTCCACGCGACGCCGGGCCATGTAGGCCCAGCCTGATGCATGCTGACCCTCTCTTCATCAAGCACGCACTGTATGCCTGTCCCAGGTTCTGTGTTGAAAACAAACACACCTTGTTTCCTGTGACGCTTAAATCAGAGGTTGGGGCTTTACTTTGAAAGGATAGTCATCTCCACAGCTTCCTGTGAGGAAAAAGCTACCCCTCCGAAGTTTGGGGCTTTATTTTGAAAACAGACTTTTATTTTGAAGGAAACAGCCTGACTTCCTGTCTGTGTGTGTGATCAATGATGTCACCCACTCTCTGTATCATCAGCATTGACCTATGCATCATATCACAGACAGGGTCCCTTCAGTTCAAATGCCACACACACACAGCTGCTCTGTCACACTATGCTTCTGATTATGAGCTGACCTGTCGAATCACCTCTTGCATAAAAAAAACTATAAGCAGTAGAGCTTAGATTTTTGCATGTGAATGATGCTATGGTGATGGAGGTTCATGCATATCACCTAATTCTGCTGGCCACTCCCTGCATGGCTTCAACACCCCATGGGGCACCCCTATGGAAAGTCTAGGCGCTCTGGTCTGTCCCCCCCACACTGGCTCTCACTGACTGCCATTGATTTCAAGCTTGAGTCAGACCCCTGCCTAACTCCTCTAAATAACTCCCCAACCGTATGCACAGCTTTGGGGTTTGGACCAGGCGGCAGGCGCCGACGATCGCAGCGGTGTAAATTTTATGTCTCTAGCCCACTCAGAAGGCTGACAGCGGCAGGTTAAACACAAGAGGTTTCTCTGCTTCCTCACGCTCTTTCCTCTGAAATTTAACATTGGGCCCAATGGAGAGATTTTTGAGGTGCCGCCTATTTAAGGGTCTGGAGCCAAAACTATAAACCTGACAGACATGGGAGACACATCGCTACTTAATCGGGACGAAATTTCCAACGTTTTGATCTAAAAATTATGTCTGTGGGGTGTACGAGTCTCACAATCGCGATTTAAAATATTTTTTCAGACTATTCAGACACCGCCTCCACTCTAGGTGTGTGTAGTTCTCCCACTCTAGTGCACTGAATAGACACCCATGTTAAAGGCTGATTTTTGAAGATTTCATGGTCTGGAAAAAGTTGAAATGCTGAAGAAACTATACATTTTTTTAATTGAAGATGAATTATGAATATGTTGCCAGGAAAATTTGCTATGCTTTTGAAAGTTGAATGGAGTTTCTAGGTGAAAGTATGAGTGAGCTGTGACTGTTTGTTCACTGAAGAAAAAAGTTTGAAATCCAACCCCATCCCCATTCATTCCTATGGGACTTTTTTCGGCGGTTTTTTTGGTCTAGCTTCACCATGGTAAAGGCTTTGACGGAGAAAAGTAATAGCAGCCGTGGCACCATCGAGACGCACGCTTTGGATATATGTCATGCCTGGGTGCACCTTACGGCACGAGCCGCATTAATTGCCGAAGAAGTGTCTATAATAAAATAATAACTAGACTAAAATTCCTGAAGAAATTTTAATATGTGCCTGCACACATGACGCCATGTAGGCCCAGCCTGATGCATGCTGACCCTCTCTCAGATCAAGCACGCACTACGCATGCAAGCCTGTCCCAGGTTTGTGTTGCAAACAAACACACCTTTGTTTCCTGTGAAGATTAAACCAGAGTTTGGGGCTTTATTTTGAAAGGACAGTCACGGCCACAGCTTCCTGTGAGGGGAAGTAGTTACTCCTCTGGAGTTTGGGGCTTTTATTTTGAAAACCAGACTTTATTTTGAAAGAAACAGCTTGAGCCAGTGCTTCCTGTCTGTGTGTGTGAGATCAAGATGTCATGCACTCTCTATCTTTGGTGATGGGCAATCAGAAGGCTATATCATATCATCACTTAATCTCTATATGTGTGTCTATGTGGATCCCCATCTGACACACACACACAGCTATGCCACTGATTATGAGCTGACCTGCCTAATCATCTCTCATATAAAAAACTATAAGCAGTAGAGCTTAGATTTTTGCATGTGAATGATGCTATGGTGATGGAGGTTCATGCATATCACCTAATTCTGCTGGCCACCCCTGCATGGCTTCAACACCCCATGGGGCACCCCCTATGGAAAAGTCTAGGCACGCCTCTGGTCTGTCCCCCACACTGGCTCCCACTGACTGCCATTGATTTCAAGCTGAGTCGGACCCTGTCAAACTCCTCTGAATAACTCAAGAACCGTATGAGTACGGCTTTGGGGTTTGGACGAGAGGCGGCAGGAGCTCGCGAGGGATCGCAGCGATGTAAATTTTATGTCTCTAGCTCCACTCAGAAGTCTGCCAGCGTGCAGGTTAAACACAAGAGGTTTTCCTGCTTTCTCACGCTCTTTCCTCTGAAAATTAACATTGGGCCCAATGGAGAGATTTTTTGAGGTGCTGCCCCACTAAGGGTCTGGAGCCAAAACCATAAATCTCAGAGACATAAGAGACACATCGCTACGACCGGGACGAAATTTCCAACGCTTTTGCTGTAAAATTATGTCGGTGGAGTGAACGAGCCTCACAATCGCGATTTAAAAATATTTTTTCAGACGATTCTGAAACTGCTTTCCACTCTAGGTGTGTAGTTGTGTCACTCTAGTGCACGCAATAGACACCCATGTTAAGCTCTGATTTTTGACATTTTCCAGGTTCAATAAATCGATCTGACGGACAAACGGTACATTTTATGACAAGATGATGAATTATGAAAATGTAGTCAGGTAAATTTGCTGCGCTTTTGAAAGTTTAATGGAGTTTATATGTGTTAGTATTAGGGAGCTGTGACTGTTTGTTCGGTGAAGCCCCAAAGTTTGAAGTCTGACCTCGCCTCCCATTCATTTCAATGAGAAATTTTCGCCGGTTTTTGGGGTCTAGCGCCGCCATGGTAACAGTTTTGACGGAGAAAAGTAATAGCCATCGTGGCACGATCGAGACGCACGATTTGATATATGTCATGCCTGGGTGCACCTTACGGTACACGACCGCATTAATTGCAAAATGTGTCTATAATAATAATAAAAAAATAAACTCCCGCCCTGAATACTAATAAGCTGCTGCTGGCTTAAAACACAGTGTTTTTTATGGTGTTTGGATGGATTTTGGTGGTTTTTGATATTTTTTATCATTTTCCATCATTTATGTGTGTTTTGGACTGATACAGTATTCATGGCAGGCTTCGCCTCGCCATGAATGCTAAGACACTTGGGGCCTCCCCAAAAGGAATAGTATGTGTCGTCCGCTCGCAAGGCTGGCTTCGCCAGCCTTGCTCGACGGCAGGCACATAATAAAAAGAAACCCTCGGTCCCTGAATACTAATATACGCTGCTGCTGGCTAAAACACAGTGTTTTTATGATTTTGGGATTGATTTTTTGGGTATTTTTTGGTATTTTTTATCATTTTACATCATATATGTGTGTTTTGGACCTCCTACAAGCATTTATGGCAGGCGAAGCCTGCCATAAATGCTAAGACACTTGGGGCCTCCCCCCCAAAAGGAATAGTAATATGTGCCGCCGTGCTCGCAAGGCTGGCTTCGCCAGCCTTGCTCGACGGCAGGCACATAATAAGAAAAACAGTTTTTTTCTTGTAAAACATTAATGTAATTTGTTATATACACTACATACATAATACACATCATGATGTGCAAAATGTTGGCAACAAAATGTATTTAAAATAATACCACTATAGTTAGGTTCAAGAAAGAAATACGAGGCTTTACACGGTAAAGATTAAGAGCATTGTGAACATGACACAAACGATCAGCTTATTGATCATCTGTCTCCTGCAGCATCCAACTTTTCACGCTTGACACCATATCTCCACACTCCCAGCACTCTCTCTTGAAACGTTTATTATTGGCATGAATGGGCTTACGTACAATATATTGCAGTTAGTTACTGCACAAGGCTGTGACATGAGCCCACTTTTAACACCCTGGCAGTGACAACAGGCTGGAATATTATTATAAGAATAAAGTAGAGTGTAGTTCGATATATCTGAACCTTTAAAGTGAGTTGAAATCATTGAAGCTCTGTGCTTCTTCCTCTGTCTAACTCTCCACCCTTCCCTCCCCCTCCGTCCAGGCTGCAGCTGACTATGTGAAGGCCCACCTGCCAGACTCGCTGAAGCAGCATCTGCAGGCCTTTGAGAGGGAGAAGAGAGAGAGCGCTCTCTCTTATGGCAGCATCCTGGAGCAGCGCATCCTGACTGTGGATCGTGAGATGTTGGACAAGCTCTCTGCCAACCACGATGAAGCAGGTCAGGAGGGGGAGGAGGCTGGTGTGATGTCAGTATATGCTTTCTATGAGTGTGTGTGTGTGTGTGTGTGTTCTTGTACTTGCAACATAGTGAGGACCAGAATTTGTATTTAACCAACAAAGTGAGGACATTTTTGAGAAGTATTTAACCAACAAAGTGAGGACATTTTTGCCGGTCCTCACTTTCTGACAGACCTTTAAAGAGCTTTCTGAGGGTTAAGACTTAATTTTTGGGTTAGGCTTAGAATTAGGCTTAGGTTAGGTTTAGGGTAAGGGTTGGGGTTAGGCATTTATTTTTGATGGTTAAGGTTAGGGAATGCATTATGTCAATGAATGTCCTCACAAAGATAGCAGTATGTGTGTTTTGTGTGTGTGTGTGTGTGTGTGTGGGCATGTGGGCGTGTTTTGCCCAACATATCGGGATATAAGTCTGATAACACACTCACATTGTGGGGACTCACGCTGACAATGTGGGGACTCACTGTACTTATGGGGACAAAGTGCAGGTCCCCATAATGTAAACTGTTAGATTTCATGCTGAAGACTTGGAGAACATTTAATGTTACTGTAAGGTTAGACTTTGGTTAGGGTTAGGATTAGGATTACATGGGTAGTGGATATGGTTAGGGTCAAGGGAAGTGTCTAGGAAATGAATGTAAGTCAATGTAAAGTCCCCACAATACACAAATACACAGCTGTGTGTGCGCGCGCGCGTGTGTGTGCTTTGGGGGACAGTTTATGAGTCAACAGAGAGAAAATAGCAGCTGGAATATCTGAAAACTTGATGAGCGTTTTGGGATATGAAAGTAACCAGCTGAGATGTACAGTATAGTGAAAACACACTGCAGTGTCCCACCCACACATATAAAGTATACAATCAAACATGTCAAGTGTTAGCAGACGCGTCCTCTTGGTGCATGTTACATGTGCTATGATATATTTTAATCCAAAGCATCAGCATGAAATGTTGTGTACCCTGGCATTGGAGATATACTGTATGCAGTATACTGACATTATGGACTCAGTCCAGTAATGTTGTAAGGTACATGCTCATCTTCTATTGCAATAACTTTCTTTCTCTTATTTGTTCTGAACTGTAACCACCATAAGTCAAGTCAAATTTATTTATAGAGCACATTTTAGATGACAGCAGTCGATTGAAGTGCTGTACACAGGATACATCAAAAAATTAAGCAAATAGATTATAATAACAACAATAACATTAAAACAGTAGAATATGAGCAGTAAAAGTTGAAAAAGAACCACAGTGCCCCATCACATGCTAAAATAATGTTATGATGTGCTTTTCCCCTTACATCCAGAGTTTAACAGAAACATGGAACCAGATTTGATTCAGAATTGTTGGAACTTTTACTAAACCAGCTAGCTGGGGCCTTCTTCTTGTTTTTGTCTTTGTCTTCTCTCGTGCAGGGACGACATGTCTGGTGGCACTGCTTTCAGACAGAGAGCTCACAGTGGCAAACGTTGGAGACTCTCGTGGTGTGTTGTGTGATAAAGATGGGAACGCTGTTGCACTGTCACACGACCACAAGCCGTACCAGCTCAAAGAGCGCAAGAGGATCAAGAGGGCAGGTACATGATGAGGGACCCTGTAAAATAAAGCGCATCCTGCATGATCCTGCACTGCACTGTCATGTGGATGAATTCAGCATCACTGGTTGCCATCTGCTGGTATATTTAGGAACAGCATTGTGTTAAACAAGGACAGGGTCAGATTTAGAAATACCTGAGCTGTGTGATTAAAGGATTTTCGCTTTGTTTATCAAGTTACCTCAAATTAATCCAGCATTTAAAATGTCCGTTTTTTTTTCCTATTTCTTCACTTCCAGGCGGTTTCATAAGTTTTAATGGATCCTGGAGAGTCCAGGGAATCCTGGCTATGTCCCGCTCATTAGGGGACTACCCACTGAAGAACCTCAATGTAGTCATCCCCGACCCTGATATCATGACCTTTGACATGGACAAGCTGCAGCCAGAGTTCATGATCCTAGCGTCAGATGGCCTGTGGGACGCTTTCAGCAACGAGGAGGCCGTTCGGTTCGTCCGCGAGCGTCTGGACGAGCCTCACTTTGGCGCCAAGAGTATCGTCCTTCAGTCTTTTTACCGCGGCTGCCCCGACAACATCACCGTCATGGTAGTGAAGTTCAAGAGTGGAGCTGGGGGGAGTAGCAAGGCGGGGGAGTAGGTCAGGGTCAAGGCATGGAGCAGCGAGTGTGATATCACAGGAGGAAGTTAAAGTATGAACACTGAGAACTGTACAAGTGCACACACATACAGATATACACACACATGCAAGAACACATGAAAATATTTAGTTGTGCTTGTAGGTTTCTTATTGAGATAAGGGCATTCAAATACAATACAGATATCAACTTAATGATGAATATGTCAAAATACTCTATCAGTGGAGATACATCAACACACACAGACATCATTTTGTCTTTAACCAGCACACATCAGACTGTGATCAATTTACTATTGTACATACATACATACAGATGAATGGTACAGCTCCACTGGAGGCTTCAACTAGTGCCTATTCAAGAATAACTGTGCAACACTGGAAACTACTGAAAATGTATTTGTCTGCTTGCTGCATTTTGGTGAAGCCCTGAATTAATATATGCATCTGTAATATTTTGGACTTGGAAGATGTTGTCAAATATAAAAAGACTCCAGTGGATCAATACCTTTATTCAACTTGAAGTGATGCTGCACCTAAAATCTAAGTTTTGAGCATGAAACACTCACTGTTGGAAGACTTACTATATCAATTATAGATATAGAAATTTACATTTAAATGAAAATTGGCAAATATAACGATCCATTTTTACTTTGATTTTCCTAAAGGATATTGTTGAAATCAAGTTTTTTTTTTTTTAAGTTGATCAATTTATTGATTGTTTATTATGGAACACAAATATCTTTCATGGCTGTATATATGAATACAACTTTTTTTTACGCATGTGGAAGCAAACCAGTAAATTACAGGAAATCAAATCAATGAATAACCTGAGGTGCTGCAGACAGATTTTGGGTGGACTATTACTTTAACATACTACACATGCGCACAGACACACAAACAGCCATGTTAAAAAAAAAGAAGCACTTTTAAGATGTTTATTTTTTGGAATGGTAAATTCTTACATATCAGCTAATGTCAACACTGTATGTCCTCAGTAATACAAGAGGGTTTTATGGAGCTAATGTAAACCGTTCCGTCAAAGATGTCTCACACCATCTGTTATCAGGGCATGTGCTTTGGCTTATTTATCCATGTTCATGAACAAAGAACACAGTATGTGGACTCTTTGACCTGGGAAATGTAACAGACTCTTCCACCTCTGCTGCCAAGAAACCCTGACTAAAAGGTGACACATGGTGAGCTGTACGGCCGTAATGCTAGTGGCTAGCAATATGATCTGCTCCTGAAGCAATACAACAACCTGGCAAGGAAGATTACACCACACTTGATTTGTCTCATGTTCAACTGTTTTATGTTTCATGACCCTTGCACCAATAGAGAGAATCCCTTTTTCATTTAACAGTTTACCTGATGCCTTATTTATTGTTGGTTTTTTTTTGTTTGTCTGGCAAATTGCCGAAACAGCATACTGTATATTATTTTTTTCGTCCTCATATGTACATGTACAGGAGTTTTCAATAAATTACCCATCTCTTTACTTTGAAAAGCAGTTAATGAGTCACATGTTGAGCTGATGCTCAGTGTAAAAACTATATGTTGACTATCAGTAATTAAACAAAGTCTTTCATCTTTAATGTTCAGTCTTTATTACCTCAAAGGCCTTCCGGTCTGTATGAACTGTGCACAACCACCAGCTCAATCACTATCAACTTATGAAAGGTTCTTATTTATTTTAAATCATATTTATTTATAAATGAATATGAATTAAATTGCTATACCACGTAGTTGTAAGTGTCTTGTTCAATGACACAACAAAAAATAGATGCAGAGGGAAGATAAGCTATGGAGAGGTGCACGTGATGCCTTCTGAATGTTTCCAGGATGCTTCTGTCATACCACAAATACCATTTCATACCATAATAACTCTGTGCTGTAAGGTAACTCAACCCCGCTGCAGGCGATGGTGCCAAGTTTAGTGACGGTGTTTACCAGGTGGAGACACTCAGAATAGCTCCAGCACTGACTGGTCTAAATACCTCAGACGCATGTTCCAACATTAAAGAGTCCAATGACTACGAAGTCAAGTGCGTCACGCCACAGCTTTACGGGAAGTTGTTTTTATAGATTTGGCACTATAAGTGAGACAAGTGGGCACAGGCACCAGAGTCAGAAACTGAGCATTTAGACATAAACACAGCTTTCCCAATTCTGATTTGAGTCTTTAAAGGAATACTTTGAATTGAATCTTGACAATATGGGACATCAAGGCTCCAAATCCTCCATAGAGGCGCGGGTGATTTTCCAGCACGTTGGTGCAGTAGACACGTACCAGAGAATGGACGCGGGTTGTACTCCAGCCTCCTTTGTCCGCATTCAGAAGAAGGTGACCGGTCAGTCGGCTTGTCTTCACTCTTCTCCCAGGGCAATGGTGAAGTCAACAACTCATTCCTGGACTCAAACCCGCTGTGACACTGGGGCGCTGGTGTACGTGATGGACAATCCAACGGGTGGCGTGTGGGTGAAGCCGGGAGAGAAATGGACCAGAACCTGATACAAAAATGAAGTTTCCAAGGTGAAATTAAAAGGAATTCTTCGATGGAATGAGGTGAAGCACTTCTTCCTTGGATGCACTCTGTGTGTCCTTGAGTCCAGGAAGCCTCTGATTTGGGCGATGACACATCCACACTTTAGAGTGTGGAGTCAAGATGGATTTAAAGAGCTGAGCTGACTGAGCACTGACATTTATTGATTTAGTCTATGTGAGACATTCATATTTTCAGTGTCAGACTGCAGGAGAGGAAGACGATGACAGGATGTGACACGGGTCAGTCACTGGCACTGACATAACGTGTTTATTATGGAATCAGTGTCATTGTTATGACTGTGCACCACTGTGTCTATGGATGAATTTGAGTTTTTTAATTTGAAGAAGAATGCAGAGTAGATCAAATGGAAGAGAGGATTTTGGGTCAGTACTGAGAGTTGGAAACTTTCGGGTGTTTAGGCAACTGTGCCAAGGTGAAAAGTGCATCCTTCTGATGACTGACAAACCTTGATTTATTTTTTCATCTTTTTTATTTGACTATCCTGTGTTTTTATATACTGTGAATATATATTTATGGTGGTTTGTCCATGTTGACCCATCTTCAGTAAATCAAGGGTGCCAGGCCAGCATATTATCTAAAGAGAGTTATGCTACTTTTATTCTTGAGGAGATCTGGAAAATTTAAGGTTGTTTTTGGAAAGTACTTCTAAGGGACTCCACTTTGACTTTTCTGTCAAGACGATGTCAGGGTTGGACTATGTAGACTGTTTGAAATGTATGTTGAAATGCAATGAAAGGTAGCCTATGTTTCACTGTAGAAAGAAGACTAACGTTGGTTCAGTTAGAAACTGCATTTCTTTATTTGGCAGGTGACATCTGGATACTGTTCAATATATTTATCAGTTGTTACTCCCTGAGGCAACTATTATTGTTTTGTGTATGTAATTAAAATGCCTAGACTGTGTCAGAATGTGATTTCAGGATCAAAAAATTGATTGTATGGCAGGGTGTACCCTAGTACAAATTAAAAAACCCACAAGTGATTCATTCTCCATCTGTTATTTCTAAGAGTTTCACAGGTTTATTCTTAGAAATTATAAGGTTTCCAGAGACAAAAGACGAAATTCATTCTTTTATACTCTTTGAATAAAATAAAAATGAATAAATAAAAATAACTAAATAATAAAAATAACAAAAACAATGACAATATTGTTTTTACAGATGCATAACTCAACTGATAAGGTGTGTAACAACAAGGGGCATCCTCTGGTTGGACACTTTGCCCTGTGCTTCCTTATCTGTGAGTCTGAGTTAGTCAGCATGGAGCTAATGGCTTATCTATTAAACTGGGGGCAACGCACTAAGCAAACACTGCGTCAAAGAGTACCTCCATTTGAGTTCACTGTCTTTATATCTCACCGTCGTCATGGGACAGCGAGGATCTAAACAACCAGAAGCCCAGGTTCTCCTCCTGGGCTTGGACAACGCTGGAAAGTCCACTCTCCTCTACAAACTGAAGCACAAGGCGTGTGTCAGCACCGTTCCGACCATCGGCTTCAACGTGGAAATGATCGAGGCGAGAAAGAACAGGAAGAACATTGTCTTAACCGTGTGGGATGTCGGTGGTCAGTGGAAGATGCGTGAACACTGGACGAGTTTCCACCAGGACGCAGCAGCCGTCGTGTTTGTGGTGGACAGCTCGGGCCGGGAGCGTCTGGATGAGGCGCGCAGGGAGCTGGAGAGCACGCTGAGGAGCGAGCAGCTGCGGGGCAGACCGCTGGTTCTCATCGCCAACAAGCAGGACGTGAGCGGCGCTCTGACTGTCACTGAAATCAAGGACAAGTTTCACTTGAGGAAGATCTGCTCGGGTCGGGATTGGTTCGTTCAACCGTGTTCCGCATCGACGGGCTTTGGAGTTGAGGAGACCCTCAGAAGAGTGGTCCAAATGGTCAAATAAAACATTCACATTATGTTTAAGATTACTTTATTTATATAAAATGTGCTATTTTAAACCATTGTCGATAGGACGAATTAATTTGAAATAAGTTTGTAAAACTAAACAATAAATCGTTTTAAGAAAAGAGATCCTTTGGTTAAGTCGTTTTCAGCGCGCATGTTAGAAGATAATCTCACTGAAGAGTAAGTGAAAATATTAAGATCCTTGTTATGCCAGTATAAATGATACCACATGAAACAAACACATAAGTTACTGTAAAAATAGTGCAGCATCTCAAACAGAACTCAGTTGTTTCACTGAACATTGGCATTTACATAAACTCATAGGTCCATAGAGGCAGCTCACCGACAGGCTATAACATCACTATAACATCAATGACTGTGTGTAGGGTTTGATGTGAAAAAGCCTTTGCTATAAATGTTGATAATTCACCAGGGGTTTAACGATTAAACAATGGTGGATTTTCAAGACATAGCAACTCTAAAGTTGTTCGTATTAATGGTTTATTACTGATTAATAAAGCATTGACCGTCTATAGATGGTTCATTAACATTAGCAAAGCAATTAACAAAGCGTGAGTTATAAGAAAATGAGTCACACTTGACCTGGCTGATACAGTCCTCGGAACTAATTGAGCAATAGTTGGCCAGTATATTAGGTCAGGCTGCTGCAGGGGGACAACAGACACCATCTTTGTTTGTTTCTGAAATGTCCAGCATCTTGATCACAGCCTCAAACGTCGAATCAACAGTGTCACATAGTGAAAGCTATCCAACTGACGTCCTTGTCATGTAGCCTGTCCCATGTTGGACTCCGCTCGTCCCCTGCTCCCATCCCGCACTGTTTCCTCATATGTCGGCAGGCGTTTGCATTCATCATATGAAGGCAGCTGTGCAGCAAGAGCCGCATCCATCAAGCGGTCCGGCGTGCTGCTCTCCATCAGCGCCTCTTGTGATGTGGTCCCGGTCGGGTGTCCGTTGTGCGGAGGGGTGAGCTGCCTAGATCTGGAGCACAGCATTCTGTGGACAAAGTACCCCACGGCGAAGAGAAGCAGCATGATAAGCACCCCAGAAAGTTTGCGGGTGACCATGGCGATGTTGTAGTAAGTGTTGCCCACGAACTGCTTGCAACAGGTGACGGCGGTGGTGTCGTTTCCCTGCGCGCAGCAGACCTGCTCATCCCGACAAAGGTCCTGTCCACATTTTCTGATGGAATAAACAACGGTGCGAGCAAGAAAGCAAATGGCGAATGCCGTCAGCGACTGGCATTTGTAGAAAAGCATCGTCGATGCGTTACAAAGAGAAGAAATGATCAAGTGAACCTCGGCGGTACAGCTTTGAGATAAGAGGTGCCGGCGAGACGGTTCACTTAATGCGCTGAGATGCGCCTTGGCTAAGACGCTGACGCAGATCCATCAGTAACGCAACGCACGCCCAGAGCACACCAAGCCAGGGGAGTAGGCTACTAAAAAAAAACAGGGAAACTAACAATCCGAAACAACAACATGTCCAAATGTCCACTCTTTGAATAGTTAACACAGTGTTCAGCTATACGCAGGCACCTGAATGCCTCTCAGCAACATATGAATACGCTTATGAGCTTGACATTAACTCCTAAGTCTACTTCACTGTGCCCTTGCTTTATTATGCACTTAGTGGGGATATTGATGACCTCCTGCAAATCGTAAACACAGCCTTAGCTTACATGCAATGGTTATTCATCTAATAGAGGTAAACAGGCGCCTAGCACATCGACCAGTCGTGTTGGAAGAACTGAGAAATGAACCTGCAAGAGGAACCGGGACAGAAGGGACATGAAGACAAACGTGTGTGCACAAGACACAGCTCAAGTTTCAGGACCAGGGACAGCGATCAACATGCCCACCGAGGAGGACAATGAGCACCGAAGAGCTGACAACGAAACCCAGAATAAATAGATGGCAAGAGCACAAAGAAGTTCCATTTGCAATATTAATACTCATGTGCATTAAGGGGTCAAGGCAGGCCCTTCCTTAAAAGGCTGCAATGGTTTGGTATACCTCCATTTAGGCTGATGCTAGACGGGCAAAGAGCCAAACTGATACCGCACACCCAAACACAGCAGTGGTGCTCACGTCAGCCTGTAATAAGCAAGAGTGTAAATATAATTTACAAGTGACAAGAAAAAAAAAAAAACACACTAATTCTTTATTTTTCTGGATGTGGCAGGCAAAGGCCGCATTTTATATTGCAGTACATGGTTAATCAATAATGTGACTACATGAGGAGGCTGCGGCTAGTAATGGAGGGAAGTGCTCGCTAATAGCATGTCTGCTGCTTTTCTCCTCCGATCAAAATGAGACGTCAGAAGGATGCATTGTGTATTCGTGTTAAAAATGGCACAAACAACACACAATGCATCCTTCTGACATCCATTCCTGCAGCTTGGGCCCAATGAGTTTGAGTGCTTAAAACCCCATGCTAATTAAATTGTTTGCTAAAGGCATATCAAGTTCTTGGCAAAGACCTACAGGATGCTGGATTTTGTAAAGATCAGATATCCAATTATTGAGATATTGTAATGCTTGTGTTTAGAGCAGGTGGAAAAACACCAGTTGATGGAACATATTTATTGAAAAGGGGTTGTTGTCAGTTGTCCAGAAAATATAAGAACTGTTTACAGTGACAAGTGAATGTACTTCCACATTTCTGAAGGTTGACAGTAAAGGTCAAAGGCGACATGTTATTTTGAATTACGAGATTAACCTCTGCATTCACAGGGTCTTGTCCAGCATGTTTTTGTCCTGTAGAAAGCAGTGATGGTTGTGCTATCCTTAGTCTCAGGTGGACCTGTTCTTTGAAAGTACTGTTTTAGAATCTGATGGCCTTGTTTCTGTTTTGCTGGATGGCACGACAGTAATAGGTCCCAGCTGCACAGTTCGCTCTGTAAAACAAAATAATTAAAAATGTCAGAGTCTTTCTAAACTGCACTTAAAGTTAAATTGGACATTAATGGACAGGTATATTCAAATAAAATTCATTAATTCACTATTGTCTCCGTGACAGCCATTGAAATTCGACCTGTTGTGACCTCTAGGATAATCACAGCCTCATGAAACTTTCATACAAAGAATGTATTTCCTGCGCCTTCCTAGCTATGTTGATAGTAAGAGGGTTTCTGAGCAGTTTTCACAACAGAAGTGCTGAGAAACGCAATTCTTGGAACACTTTTGACATTAAAAAAAAACAGCTTTCTTTTCCTATGGCGTTTCTAAAGGGCTTGGTGACAGAAATATACCAATTTATTTATGGCTATAACAACTTAACAAGATCATGTTCATAAAGTGGACACATACACAGTACTCTTACATAAATGGGGAAAAAAAAGGAATAATCTGGTATAAAAATCTGTGTGTTGAACTCACCTGCTTTGTACTCGGCTCCTCTCTTCATCAGTCCAGCAGAGGACTGCTGAGGTTTAATATGCTGTGTCTGGTGCATTCCTGGGCCAAACTGGAAATAATTGGCAGGGTTTTGTTCAGGTCTGTTCTGGACTAAACTCCCCTGTGAAGCCTTGGAGGGCCATGCATCTTTACTGATGGTTGTTTTAGGGGGTTCTGAGGGTAGCGGCTCCTCGCCCCGATGGGAGATATCACAGCTTTGACACACCTGGTCGTTCCCATCAACTGACCTCCATCTGCACAAGGAGGCAACTTTGAAAATTAAGTGAACTCAGTTCTGTGAGACGAGTGAGATGGTTCACAGCACCTCATAACATGACAACACTGTGACACTAGGGTGACCATGCATCATGAATAATACCTGTTCTCTATTATAGAGCAGGCTCTGTTTTGAGAGCTGACAGTGGAAACGACTGGAACGGCCTTCACATAGCAGGTTATATAGACCTGTGGGAGAGTTTAGTGTGAAATACCAAGTTCTTCATTAAGGACTCATCTAACTAATGCAAGTTTTACACTGTTTCACCATCAAAATGTTTAGTGCATGCCAAAGACAGGAACATTAACCAACCTGATTGTTGGGCTCCTGGTAGAACCTGAAGGCCTCGAGCAGAAACCTCAGCTTGTGCTCTTCAACTCTCGGTAGGAAATGGGAGCTGGAGTTTGTCAAGTATGTATCAGCAAGACATCTGTGAGGGGAGCAGAAGAAGTTCATAAGAAATCATGAAAAGTAGACTGGTGAGTTTAACTGGAACATTTTTGGTTGGGGGAGGAGGGGCTCACCCGTTGTGCTCAATAAAGTCATATCTTAATGTAGCCTGTGCATCAGGGGTTGCGGTGGCAACACAGTGATCGACATAGACTCGCAGGGGCATGTGGTTACCCATGATGGCAGAAACTTCAAAAAGGATGGGGTCACCCAGGAAGAAAGAATATGATCCCCTCTCAAACTCCCAATCATCTGTGGAGATGAAAATGAGATAACATTCATCAGGAATTGATGCATGGGAATAACAGTAGATGCTCCAACAATTATAAAAAAATTATACCAGTCATGAGGAGCAGATTAAAGTCTATCTGATCCTCAGCTGAGAACCTGGAGACAGAGGGAACCCAGGTGGGACGCAGGGAAATAGCATCCACAGCATACCTCCTGAAAACAGACAGCCTGTTACAACACCATGTCAACATGACTTCTTAGCTCCGTTTGAATGTCACAGAAGGCCAGATGCAATAATAAAGATCACACACACAGGACTTACTTTTCATAATGACATTCAACTGGAATAGATGCTTCATCCAGTCTAAGCAACCCATCAGATGAAGGTTCAGGTGAGTAGACCAACACGTTAGAATAAACAATCTTCTCCTTTGTCGACTGGAAGAAATAATGTTAGTCTTTCAGAATATAGACTACAGACTAAAATCTACACAGCAATATAACAAGACAAGCTTTTAATGCTAAACCAAGTCACTCAATAATGGTCATTCCCATAAAAATGCTTACAGAGAGTGCAGTCCCACAGTCCCTCAGGTGGGTCTGGATGGTGAATTCCGCCTCTCCTGATGGGACTGCTCCACATTCACTCTCCTCACTCACTGAGTCTGAGCCCAGGTGCAGATGTCTGCCGTCCACGTGGAGGCCCAGATCAAACATGTCAGCCCGCACCACGACCCGCATCGAGTCTGGGAGGCAGTGGACTACGACAGGTCGAGGACGCACACCGAGCTCCGCGCTTTGGATCTGCGGCTGGAAGAGACCACGAGTCCTGCTGGGGAGGGTATGGGAGCTTACTGTGGAGCTGGAGGAGTCTCCTCTACTGGATACTAACCGGCTTTCTGTGAGTGTGGAGAGTAAGATAAGGACCATAATAATCCACCACGAGGGTCTTTGAAGACTGCAGTCCATCCTTGGCAGGTTTGTTGGTCAGTTTGTTTGGAAGGATCGCTGGTGTCCTGCGGCCTCAGAAACTTCCCCACAGCTGGAGGTATTCACTGCTGATTTGAGCTGCTCCAACACACCTGGGAGCAATCATTATAACCCTGGCCCACTGCGCATGTCTCTTTATTTTGCCTTAGTGTTGTCAACATGAAAGTATATACAAAGCATATGCCGAATTAAATTAAAACCTAAGATATCAACTTCATATATACGTATTTTAGTAACCCCATGGTCCTTGGTTTAAAATGCTATAAGCACATTTCTACACTAGGTGGCACCAGGCTGCAACTGCACTGAGGTTTGGCCTCAATGCACAGAGGCTAGACAAATTATAAGCTAAATATGATGATCATTTTCTTATTCATTTTTCTATTTTATATTTATTGAACAGTCTGTCAGGACAGTGATACAGTCGAGGGACCTGACTGCTTAGAAAAAAAATCCATGTTAATATAGCTGGTCATTAAGTATCAGGTCATATCAGGTTAGTTCATTAATAATACAGCAGTTTACACAACAATTCAATGTTTTTATACCACATTTTTGTCATATTAAAATGCAGGAAATGGTAACTAAAATAGTTAAAATATCATTGAAATATAATTCCAAACTACAGCCCATACTGTACAGAGATTTGGCCTTGCTGGTCAGTCAGTATCTCATACATGTTTTCTATTGTTATGAATTAACACAGCATTGATGTTAGCTTTATGAAGTATGATCATCATTTTGATAAGTGTTTTGTTGGTGCTAAATATGTATTATTATTATTATTATTATTATTGTCACTCTCTCTCCTGACACTGATCCAGTTTTTCAGTGAGTTGCCTCATGTGTTTTGAATGTCACAGGTCTCCTCTCAACCCCAGCAGACATAAATGTCAGGTGTACCAGTTCTACTGAAAACGGATGAGATGCAAATGAATCAAAAGCTATATTTCACTTTCAGTGAGGTTTTTCAACCACAACCTGCCCTTTCAAAACATCATACACCAAAAGTGTCTGGCAGTGCTAGAAAGTAAACACACATCCGTTTAGATACAGTAGAAGAACCATGACGACACGACAGTCTTCCCCTAATTAAGAAATACTAATTCACCTTGTCACACTCCATGTCAAATATTAGTTTAGTTCCTCAACCATAAACCACACGCTGAATTTGGTTTGAGTGACTTTCACATCCTGACTATCAAAAGACATTTTACTGACATTATTATGGTCACCTGCTAGATGATAATAAGTTGATTACTGACACTGGGCTTTCCAAATCTAACAGAGCTCAACTGGTGGTGTTGAGGCGCTTACAGGAAAACTATTTATCTATCGATCTATCTATACTACTGGCTATGCCTATGAAGTGACACTTCATATTACCCACATTATCTCATAGTAATACATTTTATGAAATGAAAGTGTCAAAACAGCAAATAAATGAATTATAAATCATCATTATTTATGCAGGAAACATATTTATTTGGTGATTGATTCTCAGAACCAAGGGAATAACAGATAAATAGTTGAAAATAAATAGTTCAAATATAATCTAAATAAATAGCATATAGTATACACTTTATAAAAAGTACTTTAACGCATCATGTCGATGTCAAATATAAGTTACCACATAATACTAATACATGTGTTGTTAAAAAGTCGTAAAGCAGACTGAAGTGTTTTCTTGATTAGTTGAATGTAACATGAACTGTTACAGTAGTTTATGTATGTAAAGTGGTTCTGTGTAGCTGCCTGAAACTACTGATCTGATCTGATCTGAGCTCAGCGACTCATTTAGTGTGTTCACCAGAGTTCATGTATGCAATGACTCTGTTGATCGTGATGCTGCGGACCTGGAAGCCTTTCAGCACTTTGCACAGGTTCAGTCTTTCATCGAAGGTGCTTGGACGGTCTACAGCAGCCTTCAGGAAATACAGAGGAGTTAGTAAATAATTTATTATAATTAGACTTAAAATGACCGTTCTTCCAAAATAAGTTGACATTTGTCAAAAGGACACTTCAGGAAAAATAATACACTTTATCTCAAGCCATGGTTATGATTGCATTTAAAGATCGCTTACCTCCTTTGAGGACGAGTTTATTGGTTGAGACCATGTAAAGCAGTTCTGTAGGGATAAAATGTCATTCAGGAACAGTTCGATATTGTGCAATATGTGGCTGCTGATCCAGTTAAATATGACATGTATTATTATAAAAGATATGTCTAAAACCAATGGCAGAGCTTGTAGTAAATGATTTGGCCTAAACAAAAATGAAGCTGAATAGTGTTGGAGTTTGTGTAAAATGATTTACCTCCATGAGCTCTCTGAGGCTCAACAGAACAGTTGGAGCGAGTAAACTGCCAGGGTCCAGCTGAGCAGAGAGCAGTTTGTAATAGTGATGCAGATCCTCCACAATGTTTTTCACACACAACTCCTGCATGGAAAAAAGACAACTGTCATAACAATATATCCACATATACATAGTACACAATAAAACAGTTCAATGCAACAGTTGTTGTACATCATCTATCTTCACAAAGTTTGTTGACACTGTCAGAAATCAATAAATAATTTTATTGATGTGATTGTTTAAGGTGGTGTTGTCCTGGACAACTGGATTATATTGAGAGGCATATCTATTTTTGTTTTTTTTTCATTTGCATACACAATATTAGACACACCTCTCAATATAATAATAATAATAATGATAATAATAATAATAATAACTGAACAGACATCATAAAAGTAGATTAAGTAGCAGAACAATTGTCCCAGATTGCATAAGATTGTACAGGTGTACTTAATAAAGTGGACAGTTAATATACGTCAAATTCTAGTTGTCAAAGGTTGTTTCTTCCTGTATATTTATTTCCTGTGTATATTTACAAACATATGTACATATGTTTAATGTACATTGAATCTAAAATATTTTCCTTTTTAAAGACACAAATGTAGAAAAGCAAAACAGGAAAAAAATATGTAATTTAATATATTTTTATGTAGATTTGTCATGGATACAGAGCACAACCTACCTGATCAAATTCTGATTTAATGATTCCTGAGCATGTTGATTTCTGTGAGGCAAAGACGGTTCAGTTTTAAGTAATACAGAGGTGCAGCTTCAAAAGAACCAAAAGTTCAAGACATCTGGACTTAGTTAGTTAGTTAAAGCAGAAATTAGTAATAGGCATTTTGTTTTTAACAATAATTAATTGTTTTGATCTAAAATAATCTAAAATAATAATAAAAAAATATTTTCATTACTTACCAATGGTGCACAGACAGACGGTGTGCTAGTCTTTGTGTTCAGCTCTACATTCTGCTTTGGGCAGTCGATTCCACTGAACAGGTTTTTCTAGCACATGAAAATATGTTTTGAATTACACATGAAAGACACACTGATGAGTACGGTGTAAAAATGAATATTAGGCCTACCTGTGTGAGTGCATCAGTGATGTTCTGTAGGAGCGTCTGTGCGTGTAAAACACAGGAGTCTGTCATCGGCCCGTTACTCATCACAGGCACAGTCTGGCTGACCTGAGGACAGGTGAGCACCAGGAGCAGCAGCACAGGAGTGTCTGACAAGAAAAAGAGCAAAAAGTAGTTTCCATGACAAAGCTTTGTGGTTTCAGTGACTTTGTAGTAAAAATAAAACACTGGTCATTATACTCACAGAGCTTGACGAGTGCCATCTTGGATAAGACTTTGGATTCTTCGGTGTGACTGACTGAACTCAGACATCTTTAAGTGTTTTATACCCACCGACGCAGGGATTCCCCTCCTCATTCAGCAGTACGTTCACATCTAACTGTAAATTGAAAGTGCACAGCCAAGGATGTGTAATTTTCCCCCATATATCAAATGCTTTGGTGAAACTGGAATTAACACAAGCACTGATGAGTAATGGAGCTTCACACTGTTCATTGTTGACATTTCAAGAGTGAAAGCGTCAAGATATATTAAACTGTGGTCCTGCACATCTGTCTGATATTCTGTCACGTCCATTGTATCAATAATCACATTTAATTGACAGAAAAAACAATACTAAACCAACTACAACATCTTGTCAGATCTGTTTTTTTAATTATAAATGTATTATGTATTTAGAAAAAAATAATGTTAAAAAATATTTGTTGAATATCTCAAACCACAATGTTGCTTCATGTTTTCACTGTATGTATAAAATGTTGACTTGTATTTATTGTTTTACTGTAAGTGTAAGTGTTATTTTTCATTATTAAAAAAAATCCCAAATGATTAAAAACTCTGAGGTGGAAATTATTAACTGATTCTTGTAGTAAAATGCTAATTTTTTTTAAAAATCTTATTTTCAGTTTTTAACTTTTTAATAATAATAATAATAATAATAATAATAATAATAATAATAATCTAATAGCAGTTTGTTTGGATGAACTGATGAGTGTAACTGAGTTTCATTTTGTTCCCACAGTCGAGAGCTGCTCTCCTTTTGCTTGCCGTAATAACACTTCTCCACAAAACTCAATTACATTAAGTGTGAATTTGCAAAGAAACTTCAACTGTACGTGAATGAAAACAGTCATTTTCCCCAAAATCACTTGATGAAACAATTTCTACGTGTGTTAAGGATTTGTTTTGTGATATTCAGTGTAAAAAAAAAAAAAAACACACACACTGCAGATTTAACCAGAAGACAAAAATTACAAACTCTCATGAAAAGCAGCAAAATATAAACCAAATCCACTCACTTGAAACATTTATTACTGGAGTTTTGAGTTTACAATCGTTATACGGTACATTTATTAATGAAGCATATAATAGAAAAACAAGACTTGGCTTAGACTTAAATAACATTCTGAAAGAGTTGATAGTGAAAACACTCAAACTCAGTCAGACAACAAGGCATGTTCCTCTATTTAAATGTTTTAATAAAGTATCTTTTAACATTTACATACAACATGTCCACAAACCCTCTGAACAGATAAAATAGACCTATATTTAGGTTGTGATCTATTCATATATTTGTTTTACATGTTTATGTTTACCATTTTTTTTGCACTGGTAAATCAAGCATAACATAAATTGCTTTATTTATAGGGCTGTCATGCCTCCAACTATATATGAACCAATATATTTTCAAACTATATCTTGACATCTTGGCTTGTACTGAGTGTGTGAAGGCATTTGACAAATAAATAAATTTCAAAATGTTCAGCCCAGCTCTAAATGCCTCTTTAATTTGTAGCAGCAGTCAAATTACAAGACCTGTGTGAAGCTGCTGCAGCATTTAAACACCACTGAGAAGCTACGAGCTGCAAATCAGCACAGAGAGTTCATCATTTTCTATTGCAACAGCTTGGAGAGTAGTAGGTGTTAAATAGTGAGTTCCAGTGTCAAATGCAGTGCTCTCAGTGAAAGCAATGATGAACAGGAGAACGGCGCACGTCTACAGATGAACCGATCAATCGACTTGATTATTAGAGATCAACAAAAGACAAAGTTTAGCCAGGTGTGGTCGTTTTTCTCCAACCCAACATTAACATACATGAGTGTACCGTGCAAAATCGTGACGAGGTAAATCAGGGTTAGGGGGTGCAATTATGTTGAGAGGATCCCTTAATTCTATAAATATGGTATGATTAATCATGTGGAAGTGAAAAACCTGCACAAACTGTGTCCATATTGTGAGATGGCAATTGCTCAGCTCCTTATTCGATGTCCTCTGTCCCTCAACAACATCCTGTGGTGCAATACATTATGTGGTGGCTCTGTGTGTTAATATTACAGTATATATGGTGCACTCATTTCTCTAGAAACAGCTGGCACAGATGGAGTTTCATTAATAACACTGGTGACAGTCCACGGAGCGGGAGGTAAGATGGCGTGCAGACTGACACAGGTGTGGACGGGACGTTTATTTCGACATGGATTTCTCCGCTTGGTGCCGCTGATGGCTGTGAGCGTGCCTGTCGCAATAAAGACAGGAAGTACATTATAGTGAGCACAGGATGGCATTTGTTGTGGAAATGGTGAATTTGACAGATATTACTGATAGAAAAAGAGAGAGGCGAGAGAAAAAGGTAACCTGGTGAGGTCTTCTATGTCCACCAACATGGCGTCCTGCTCTACGTGCAGCTCATCCCTCATCAGCAGCAACTGCACCAGCTCCTCGTTTAGACCTGCGTCAGATCATAGATGTGATTAACTCAAGTCTAAAGGCTCTATTGAAGGTGTAGCTGTGCTGATCAGTGGAAGAATTTTGGAAGCGGAGGAGAATTTTGAGGAGCAGCTTGACCTGTGAGAATGGTTAGAAAATATTTAATCTGTAACTTGACTGAGTTGTTTAAGTAGCAGGCTCACTAACCCACCAGGGCATGCCCTAGCATGACCCGTGTTTCATTATCGGCATTGTTAATTGAAATCATCATTTTTTGTGTAAATGAAATAATACATATGACAATGAAGGTTTGTGACCCTTAGGTTTATCAAACCTGTGCTGTTTTTCTTAGTTCCTGAAATATAAATTTATAATAAAGACGCCACTAAAATGGGATGTGTGTGTGTGTGTGTGTGTGTGTGTGTGTGTGTGTATGTGTGTGTTTTACTCACTCTGAATCTGTGAGTGTAAGTCATTTGTGATGACTTGTAGCTGTCCTAGACTCATGTCCCTCATGTCCCCTCGCCTCAGATTCCTCTTCATCAAGCCCTCGCTGATGTGGGGCAGATGGGGAAGCTGCGTATGTCAACAAAAAGATGGGAAATTGCTGCATGTCAAAATGTGCAAAACGGCTCAGAATGAAAACTAAAAGCTGTATTCAACAGTAATCAAAGTCAACTGCATATTTGTGTATCTGGGTTTGCAAATGTCAAATATGCTGCTCTTTTGTTTCCAGCATCAGGGATTTTCTTAGTCACACACATGATCCAATTAATAACACCGAGTGACCTTCTATTCAGCCAATGCAAGTCCCTCATGTGATTTTAACTGTGTTTACTGTAAAAGGAAGGAAGCTAAGCCATTATGTTTTCTCTTTATTTCCCTTTCACTATGGTTTCAGCAGCATCTTTGATTGAAGAAGTAAAGATCTTATCTTCACACACACATGCGTGTTGATTTAATACACCCTTTGGGGTATTTAGGCATATTTACTCTGCCTTTGGGGACAAACTTTGATTTCCTAAAAACTTACCCTAAGCCTAACTACAACAACTAGCTGCCGTAGCCTAAACCTATCGCAACCCTAATCACTGACCCAAAATCAAGGTTTAAACAACTGGGGACATGGACTAATTGCACATGCTGTCCCAATCAACTGGTATTAAGTCAAGTGTGTGACCTCAATGTGGACATAAGGCGTGATTTTATGACCCTCTCTCTCTCACTGACTAACCAAGTCAGCCACAGGTGAACGTCTGTGCAGCTGGATTTGCCTCTCGACCTCCACCTGCATGCGGGCCATGGGTCGAGCCAGAGCCAGTGCTACCCGGGCCTCCTCCTGCAGCCTCCTCTGCACCCGCCAGAACCCACCGCAGTCATCTAATGGGTCTGAGTCCTCCTCTGCCGTGTCCCGGTCCGATAACGAGGAGCTCTGCTTGCTCTGGAGAGGGAAGTATGTGATATAATGATGTAACAGCCAGTTCTTTTCAAATGTGGTTATTCCAAAGTGTAACAAGAAACAGGAACAGAAACACACATGCAGCACATGCACAGAAACACAGTGACAACCTAAGGTGTGCTGCATACCACAGGTGACAGTGGTGTGTCCAGACTAGTTTCTGTCCTGCTGTCCTCAGCATCACTGTCTTTGTCACTGCTGCTGTCATTGACAAAACACACCTGCAGATTCACCCCACTCTGCAGTCTGAGAGGAGAAAGAGTGAAGAAGGTGAGCGAGGAAATGGTCTTTATTTAGAGACACTGAACTGTCTCCCAGTCAGTAACAGGGAAATTACTTAATTTTTTTTTAATTTTGTTTACAGACAATCCCAAGTTGAACAACAGAAATTCCAATATGTACCAATTTATGGGAATTTCAAAGATTCAAAGATTTTTATTGTCATTGTATTTCTACAATGAAATTTTGGTGGCACTTAAAACTAAACAAAACAAGACGAAACAAATCAAACAACAGCTTGACACATTACTATACAGTATAAAGGTAAAAAAAAAAAAAAACAACATTATTTTTCGATCTCTTTGTATCCCAAAAGACATTTATAAACTGTCCAAAAGCACCAAGAGGCAGAATTGTCATCAAAAATTTTGATGGATGTCTATACTTTATGTGCCAGGGTCCATGGGGGAATCAGCAAACAACAAACAGGAAAATCAATGTTGCTTTAATTCTGTAATTTTTTTTAATCAAATTCACAAATGGTGACTGTAAACACTCACTATCATTTAGCACACACAAATATTATTATTATATTATATTATAAATATTATTATTTTATTAAAAAAGGACCCCTTTTTAAGATGACTTGATCAATAACAAACACTACTTTGTGTCATGACAGCAACAACAGTATAGGCTGATAATGTTTAACTTATAATTGCTTATACTATAATATATAATATGCTTATCCTTGTCTATATAATATGCTTATCCTTGTCTAATATGCTTATCCTTATTAATTGTTAAGTAAAACAATTAATAAGGACATCCCCCCGTTCAGACCTTTAACCCTAACATTTGTTTCATGGTTTGGGCCCCTTAGTTCCAATTAAGAGAAATCTAAATGCTTCTGGTAAGAGTTTGGGAAGATCATCTCTTGTTTCAACATAGATGATGTCTATAAAGCTTGATTGGCATCCCTATGCTTTACCGTTAAACGTCAGTGCCCAACTTCACCTCATTAATATCTGATGAGAGCAAATCCCTGCAGCATGGTTCCAACATCCTGTAGAAAACCAAGTTCCCAGAATACTGGAGGTTCTTACAGCAGTGTGGTCAATGCTCATGGTTTTGGAATGATCTATTAAACAATTTCACATGTGTTACTGTGTCCATATACTTTTTGTGAAGGCAGCAATGTGACCTAATCAAGAAGGAACCAAAGCAATTGAATGCTTGAATGAATTGACCCAAGCCACAAACTTAATGTTGCACTTCAACCTCAGCTTTTCCAGTTGCTCAAAACATTCATTCAATTCCAGATCATGACACTCAAACTGGAATAACCTAACAAACCACAGTTATCTCCCCTGTGAAGACTGGGATGAGAACAATAACTTATACAGCGTCACAACCCAGATAAGGTGGTGTTGGAATTTCCACCCCAAACTAAAGGGTGCACCCTCACCTCCACAAGAGATCACCTGACTCCAGTTGCACCTATCACTGCTGCAGACTCATATCAGGCAACACTTCTTCTTTTGCATTTGGACCACAGACAGGACTGCACTTCCTCAAACAGCAGCCAGCAGTAAAGAGTGGGCTGGCCCCATTGTTTGATGTAAAGGCCCCCTCTAATAAAAGGTCAAGTTGCTGGAGTTCAAAGTCATGAAAAGAAAGAGTTGTGCTGTAGGTGTAGTGGCTTTGGTCAACCAGCCAGTGTCTGATGTAATCCAACTCTTCCCACTGCAGGTGAGCATGTTTCTATATCCTCAAATGTGAAATATCAGTTTTGCCTGAGTTTGATCTGTCGTCATCTGTCACATACCTAATGCACATCAAATTCTCCTCTTAATTTCTATTAATGCACACAAATTAGCAGAATATCCTGTATAGAAATTTAAGCATTAGTAAGTATAATTATAATGAATATGTAAACATTTAAATTTAATGTATAATTAATGATCAGAAATGAAAAAGATATGAAAGAAATGCAGAGTCTGTTGACATTTAACGCTTTGATCTCAGTTAGTGGTACATTTTCAATGGGAGATATCAAAATTTGGCACCATGAGAATTTCGTCTGCTGAACTGCTCTGGTTGATGAAGCAACATATCACATCACACCACAGAGGTTGTCCACTGTGCTACGTCTTTTGCGGAAGTCCATTTAGAAACAGTGAGTCATCTAGTAGACAGGGCATCATTGTGCAATAACAGTGGGTTGAGTAAATAAGTTTATCCTTTGTGTCTGTGTTTGTTGGACTAACAGGAAGAGAGCAAGTGATCACATACCAGACGGATGTGCAGAAGGAAAGAGTGAGGTTTCTCAGAAAGGGAATTGACATTAGACTCAACGATTTACAGCAACAGAACAAAGAAACCGGCGAATGGAAAGATGAGGCATAGTGGTCAATCTCTGTGGTGCAATATGTTGCTGAGACAGAAATTCAGCAATGCTATAAGTATATATATGTACTAATGACACCTTATTGTCCTATAATTTGCTGTGAGGAACTTCAAGTCTGTGTTTATTTTGGCCTATAATGTTTCTTAGCACTGAATTCCTTTAGAGAACCATTCACTTTACTGCAGCAGGATCTGGAAGTTTGTCCCAACAACATCCTGGTTCTGGTTTCCCGCGCCTTCCAAATCTTCTCGCTGATGGTTTACTTACAGTAGGTAGGTCATGTAGAGACATCAGTATTACATTGAGGGTGTTTCATAATCAGTTCAAAGTTCCTTCCAGTGCTTTCAAAGTGAGCTGCTGAATAGCTTCCTCTCCTGGCTGTTAAATAACTGCTTCTATGAGTCATTTAGAGATAAAGCTGTTACAAATGCTAAAAACACTTAAATGGAAAATAGTGAAAAGCTATCCTGTGAAACCATGTATTACCGAAATATCAGCTTTCTAGGAGCTATGAAAAACATGGCCATGGTCTAAGACAATGTGTTGTTTTTTTTCCATCAAATGGGTTTTATGTAGTATTTATGTAGTAGTTATGTGTTGTATTAGTTTGCAAATATGATGGGAGGGTAAATAATACGTGAGTTTTATTTTCAGGCTTTAAAACAGATTAATATTTTCTGTAGATCCATAAGCAATTAAATCTAGGGCGGTTCCATCCATCCAAGAATAAACTGTGGGAGAACATCTAAAGGTCTGAAGTGCCAGCTGTCAGAAGCTAAAACACAAAAATATTGGTACCAGCCTTGAAAAGGCTTCATTGATCAAACCATAATAGACTCTCCCTCTCACACACACACACACACACACTCACACACACACTCGATCCAAACCCACCGGGAGGACGGGCCGTTTTTGCTGCAGCTGGTGTAGATGACTGGCTCGTCGTCATAGAAACTGCCAAGGGCAAGTTTCTGCCTGATGGACTCTCTCTCATTCCTCTGGGCCTGCCAAAGGAAAATACATGAACATAAAGAACATTAATAATCATGCTGCTGTAGTTTAATCACTGCATCTCACAAGAAGAAATAATGAAACTGAGTATGTAGTTTGCTATTTCAATTAAGGATACAAATACAAATGTTATAATGTTATACCAAATCATAATGCACTTTCTGGAGGAGGGACAAATGCGGATTATGTAGTAGATGGAAGGAACGTAGCAAAATCATGCAATCCAATTTATTTCCTTTCACACATTAGTATAATCCAGCTGTGAGCCCACCCAGGATGCTGTCATTGGATAATTGTAGCTTTATGAACACATTTATAAAAATCTGTTATTTGGCCTTCTTTTCTGCTCTACCACAAGCATAGATAACAGGTACGTTCATCACTACTTACATAACACTCCTCCTGCTCTCCTTTCTATCTCTGTCTCTAGTTTACCTTAAGATGCATTTGTCTCTCTCTGTTAGCCCTGTTATATGACAACCTGTCCCTCCAGACAGCAGCCTCCTCCTGAATCTGGATAACATTCAGATTCAACACTGAACGCAAATACATGCCTTGTTTGCTTTTTTGAGTACTTCTCTATTTATTGTTAACTACTCTCTAAGGACTTTGGTAATCACTTGCAACCACAGTACTATAATTGATGTAAGTCCTCAATAACGGTCATCCTTTGGACACTTGTCAATTAACAGATCATCAAGACAGCAGCCAAATCTATCATGAAATGGTTGCTTCACCTGCTGATGGTTCAAAACACTTTGTCATTGTGCTCTCGCTTTGCCAAATTAAAGGCACTGATCTCTCTCTCTTCCCTTCTTTTTGTTTTTTTTTTCCAGAGCAGAAACGCCGTCCTGATTTTATTTTGTCCTCCTTCCTCCACCTCTTCATTTTCCTTCTTATACTTCTTCAGTTTAAATCCTACCCTTTATTTCAGCTTCCACTGTGCAGCTGCCCTCAGATCTCATTTCTTTTTGTTAAGTATGAATATTTTTAGGTCATTTGATCTGTGGTATACAAATCCAAAGTTTTTGTCTTTAAATATTAAACAAAATGTTTAAGTATGGCATGTTTTTCAATATGGCTCCATGGGGAAAGTATTTATATGATCGTGCCCACCTGTCCTGAGACTGTGTGTGTGTGTGTGTGTGTGTGTGTGTGTGTAGACATACTGCCATTGTACACTTCTAAAATTAGATGTTTCAACGTTCTCTCTCTAAACAACCTCAAAACTGGCGCAACACCCTCTCTTTCCATTGTGACGCATCATTAGATGAAGCTGTGATGTAAGAGCATAAATCACAGTTGATCGCCTCCTGCTCATCCTCTTCAAACAGACGCTTCAGATGTCCTCCTTACCAGCAGACTGTCTCTACATACTCACAACCTATTTTATCCTCCCTGAAGAAACTATGTGATATCAGAAACCCCTCATGGTCACTGTAAATTATAATGAGGATGATTTCATTTATAGAATTAAACTAAACATGTTATACTGTATGATTACGTACATATCCATTATTTCAAGTTTTACAGCACAGATATAAACAGGTGGAGATCACACATGAACACACCCACACCCCCTCACACTATGGCTGATTCATCCACAGCAGCTCACCATGTAACACGTTTACCTGTAAATATTATGCTATATATGCTGCACCATCAGAATCACTAACGCACATACAAACACAGATCCACACACCTGGTAAATGCGTTTCTCCTGGTGCACCATCCTTCAAAGCATCGTACTGAAACAGCCGCCCTGCCTTTCTCTACACTGCAGTGAAGCTAGACCCAGGAGACCCCCTCATATACTGCAGCTCCGTGCAGGAGAGCGAGAGAGGGTGGATGGAGGGAGGGAGGGAGGGAGGATGGAGGCAGCAGAGAGGGGAGGGAGGGATGTGGGAGCAGGAGAGGAAAGAGTGGGAAGAGACGGAAGTGGAGGAGGAGAGAGAAAGAGATGGAGGAGGGAGGGGAAGATAGCTGCTCAGTGCTGCTACTGATATCTGTCCCTCCATCTTCCTCCCTTGCTGTCTTTCTCCTCACCTCTCCTCTTCAAGGAAAGGAACACATTGCAGCTGCTGGAAATGCTCTGATAAGAGGCAGGCTTTATAGATTTAGATAAAACAAGGGCACATGATTGGTTGTGGTATGGTGGGCTAAAAGGCCAGGCTAAACATAGACTGATAAATGAGACTGCCAAACCATTAAAGATGCTGATCAATAAGAGCTCCTCAAATACATGTCAGCACTTTTCTGAGCAGCACTGACACGGCATCTGCGTCTGTTCGTCGATCCAAAGTAGAGCAGAGAATTTTTAATTGCACGTGATCTGTTTGTTTTGTCTCCTCCAGCCCTATTCCACATCACAGATTCAAGCGTGATGAGCCGTAAGAGAGAGGAAGCACAAGGAAAACACAGAGAAAAGAGAAAACACATAAACACACACACATAACATACTGTTAGTTCCCACAGTGCTGTGCCAAAAGACAGCAGCAGGCTGGTTCATTTCAACAATCAAATTTGAATCATCTTTTGAATCATCTTTCATCCTTCATCAGGACCAGAGCTCAAATATCCTCAGTCCTATTCCACACCTTCGTCAGTATATACACCAATATAATCATATATTGGATATACAAACATATAGACCAGATAGTCTCAGATTTCAAATGCTGACATGCATGGTGTCTTTCATGTCATCAGCTTTGGATTACATTTTTTATGTCTGTTTTTTTTTTAAATATTATATTCTGAAAAGTATGTTGGACTTTTGCTGAATCCCAGAGGAAGTGCTGTGAAATTTGTTCCACCAAATGGACTTAGAGGGATTAATTCAGCGGTTGTGTGTCTTACATAGAAAGAGAGAAAGACAATGACTCAAGGAGATGCTGGACAGCCTGGTTCGTCCTCCACTGTAACAGACTTCTGCCTTCAGAGCAAAGATATCCTGGAGCTCCTCGGCCCAACTGAGGCTGTTTACCATGTAGCCTCTTCTTCCTCCGCCCAGGTGTTGTTTGCCATCATCTTCACAGTCCTCCCACCAATTGCCTGTCATGGCCTTTCTCATGAATACCTCTTCCTCCTCTTCCATGTCCACATTGTAATCCTGCATAAAGACAAAGTGCATGGCAAATGTCAGGGCTGGGGGAGGGACTAAGTGGCTGGGAATATGGCCACAGATGGACTGAAGATATTCAGAGGTGAGACAGATCTCGCACTGAAATCAACTGTTTGAACTCTGGGTGAATCAATGTTTTTGATCCTGGAAGTATTTCTATGATCATAAAGACAAAATAAACAGATTAATATAACAGCAGCAAGGATGTAAATATTAAATTACAGCATTTTGTCATTTCCTTGGATGATGCTCCAGTCATAATCTGATTTTACAGTCTCAGATACTTACTATTTCCATGTGGACGGTACAAACAGAAGTCACCAAACATAAATTCTGTTAAACCCAGTGAACTACAAAATCAATATCTTCCATCATAAAATTCCATATAGCCTATTACATACATGCATACACATGCTGCATATAGGACTCACCTTCATTGTAGAGTACAAAGCAATTCTTAAGAGAGATGAAATAAACTCAAAAGCAGCAATCATAACAAAAAGGAAATAAACAGTTTTGCATGAAAGAAAAACTGCTTGTACCACGCTAGACAGAGATTGTATGAAGATCACCAAAATGATGCTCAGTGCTCTCGAACTCCACCTAGCTTACATTCAAGAAAACAAAACGGGAAAAAATACAGATGCACATCCTGCTTTCGGTTATCACGTGTGGCTTAGTTTCAGAGATGTGTGTAAATGTGTGTCCATTGACACGGGTTGCCCAGAGGACAGAGCACAATGTGGAAACATATAGGAACAGACAAAATGGAGTGTGTGAGCATGCTCGTTCTGTACTGTATATAGGCATGAAGGGGTTTCAGATGAAATACCTAGAGGCAAAATGAGATTTAGAGATGGCAGCAATGTGAAAAAGAAGACAAAATCATGACTTTTAATCCAACTCCAATATATTTAATTTCAAACATGCTGACCCAGTTCGATAAAGTTGCTCTCATCCCCATGCTGTCATGTATGACCAGTCTCTCTTGGGCCGAATCACAAGAGCCTTGAATGCACAATACACAAGCAGCACCTGGGAGACAAGACCTCAGTTTAGTATTGATTTCAATTCAGAAAATTTAACCATGTTAGGGTTGTATGCACCAGCTTAGATGAAATGAAAAATGAAGATGAAAATCTGGCCTATTAAAGGTTTTTTTTTTTTTTTTACAAATTGGACTTTATTTCTGGGATAACATACTGCCATTTACTCACCCATATCACTTTGGAGTCATTGGAGCATTTTTGACGATATTTGGATTTGATGATATCCATTTAACAGGAGTGAACGCGGCACCGAAATGCGGCCAGTAAATGTCACAAACTTGACCATCTCTCAAACAACAGATGTTTAATAAGATGGGCTACACTATTACGGTTCTCATTGAGTCAGGAGTTGTTCATAACTTGAGAAAATTCAATCTGTAAGTGGACTCTGACTTCATTTGGCTGCATTTCAGGGCCCCTTCACTCCTGTTAAATGGATAGCATCAAATCCAAATATCACCAGAAATACTCCAAATGACTCCAAAGTGATATGGGTGAGTAAATGACAGTATCTTATCCCAGAAATAAGGGCCAATTTGTGAAAACCAGAACTTCCCCTTTAAATGTCAATCATTAGAATGGTCAGATGTGCTTCACCGTTTCCCATAAAGTGACTCACATAAATGCCTGCTGGGGAGTCATTGTGCAATGAATTCATAGCAGAACAAAGCTATTTTTTTCAGGGCAGCTGAGAAAAACTTTTTAAATTATTACCAGTTGCAGCTAAAAAGCTAAAAAATAATAAAAATAAAAGGACACACTACAGTCTTAAAAAACAGCAACTTACATTTGTCGATTTTAGACCACGCCAAGCACAGGATCACCTCCCTCCCAACAAAACAAAATAATTTAATTTCCTCTAACTGCAATCTATGCATGAAATTTAAAGACAGTCTCTTGGCAAATGTCAAATCTCCCAAGGAAATATGAAAAGTCGTTGAGTAAGTGCTGAGTAAAAACATGTTTATTGAACATGCAGTATCACAAGACACCAGCTCCTGAAAGAAGAGAGTTATTTTTGAGAAACTATTAAATTCATACCAATTTAATTTCAAACATGAACAAGTGATTCTTACCATTTGGAGTTAGACATGTTTATGTGGCTTTACTCCAGTCAAAGTGAAGATCGTCTTTGCCGGTTAAGTGTGGGAACCAGGGTGCAGGTTGCCAGTAGTTGAAGCCTGGATGTGGGTGTGCTCGAGCCTGGAGGCCCACTTTGTAGCTAGCTTCAGGAATGTTGTTCAAGTCAACTGGGAGTTTGCCAGCCTTGTTATATGAAATATATGGAGTAAAGGGTTGCTGGTGATAGGGAACATATGGACTCAGTGGGCCTGGATAGTTGTCACCACTGGGTTGTGTTGTCTGGGTACATGGTTTAGTTGTCATAGGAGTAGGAGACACAGTTGTCATAGGAGTAGGAGAGACAGTCGTTGCCTTTGTTGTAGGTTTGGTGGTGGGATTGGTGTCACCTGGCTTAACAGTAGTGACAGTTGGAGGCTGAGTACTTGGGGATAGAGGCTTTCCGTAGAAGTGCTGGATCAGTGGGTTGTAGTAAATGGGGACTCCAGGCATTGCGCCTGGTAGAGGGTAGAAGGGATTATAAGGATAAGGGAAATAAGTAAATGGTGTCTTTTGAGTCTCAGTAGTTGGTGCTGTGGACGTCTTGGCTGTAGTCGTTCCACTAGTGATGGGTCCAGTAGTAGGTTCGGCAGTCGTGGTGGGCTCAGCGGTCGTGGTGGGCTCGGCGGTCATGGCGGTCGTGGTGGGCTCGGCGGTCATGGCGGTCGTGGTGGGCTCGGCGGTCGTGGCGGGTTTCGCAGTGGTGTAGTAGAGGTAGTAAGGGTAGTAGTAATGGTAATAAAGATAATAAGGGTAGTATGGATATTGAGATGTTTTTTCTGTAGATGGCTTGGTAGTTACAGTGGTTGCGTCAGGCTTGGCAGTAGTTATAGTACCACTAGAGTCTGGTGCTGGCGTTGTCATATACATCGAGTAGTAGTAATAGTAGTAGTAATAATACCAATAGTAATATGGGCTCCTCGGATCATAGGCTGGAAAAGCCTGACGCTTGCGACGTGTCAGGCTCCAGGGCCTGAGAGGGACAGGAAGTTTCCAGGGATGATGAGCCGGCTTCAGGGCAGTTGAGGCAGGGTTTGTAGTAGAACTTCTTGACATAGGGCACATGAATTTAATTGGAGTCTCCAACCAACTCATTGCCAACACATAATTTCCATCCTGAATCATGAATATGAAGTAGTTAAGTTGACAATACACTTGAGTACAGCATTGTAAGAATTGCCTTGGCTAATAAACAGAAACATCATTTAGTCATGTTGTATACTTTCACTTTAAAAGGTACAGGGTATAGAATTTGGCAGGCTCTAATTCGTATATATTGTCAGTTAACTGGAAAGATACCTCTTGTGTGACATTGCAGCCGTCATAGGGAACAACCAAAATAAGACCTGGTGCATTTTGCTTCATTGAATAACCACAGGTTTCAGGCACCTGAGCTAAAGGCAGGGGCTGTTTATCACCTGAAGGGAAAGAAAGACATTCTTTGTCAGTTCACCAACACTTACCGATCTATAAAACCTGTTATACAAATTTGGTTCTGCTACAACACCAATGTCTAGTTTTAGGTCAGCAGCTCCAGGTCCAGTGGCTTTCAGCATCATCGTGCTTTTCCCACAATGCAGGGAACAATTCAAGCGCCTCCATGCTGCTTCGACGGCCATGTTGTCACCCAGCAGTGGGGCCAGGTCCAACTTTGCTTAAGACACCCAAAATCCAGAAAAAAAAAAAGTTATTACTGGCCACATCATTTGTTTTGAGTATATGCTGTCTTTCTATGAAGTAGATCAAACATAGATCAATAGACAAATAAACCTCACCTGTGTCATTTGATTGATCAAAGTCACTACGCAGCGATCCATCATTTCCTGTGGCAGCAGCAGAGTCAGATTCTAAATGGGAGTTCAGCTCTTTCCTGTTCAAAAGACTACCTCCTGTCCTTACATCCATCTCTGTGGCCTCACTAGCGAGCTTATCGTGCTCAACTTTCTTACTCAGCCCTCGCAAGCTAAAACAAGTTAGACTCTGGGCCAAAGTGCACAGGACTAATGTGATTGCTATGGTTTGACGTGTTCTTCGTCTCCTTCCATCATCACATGCCATACTGGAAACGCAAGCTCAGAGTGGATGGAAAGCACTTTGCCAGGGCGTGTCTGAGTGACAGCTTTTAATACCTAGCACATACTAGCGCCAGGTAATCAGCTTGCACCTGTGTTCATTTAACTCACAACAGGTGGGCTCGTTTAGAGCCACTGATCACTAATTTAATTCGCCGGTCAATAAAGTCAGCTCTGTTTATTTATCATGAATCAGGAGACCTGTTTGTGGATTTTTGCTGCCAGATTATGTGAATCCCTCCTGTGTGTTAAGTGTAATCTTTGAGAGAGTTTGTTGGCCCCTTTTTAATCTTTTCAATACATTCCTTAATTCTATTTTACATCCAGTGTTAAACTCAGGAATGGTGCAGTGAAATATTGTGTCCTGTGCTTATTACTGCAGCCCTCTTGTTTCAAAGCCATCTCCAATAGTGAATATGCAGACATAAGAATGTTACAGACCTGACATGAGACAACAGTATTTTTTTCTGGCCATAGCTGAAGTAACTAATGGTGAAACATTTAACAGGAGCAACACAACCTGCTTCCTTTTCAGTTTTTGTCACACACATATACGGTAGAATGCATTCAATATTCTCAGCAAAAAATTTTTTTTTCCCCATTTGATTTTTCGCATTATGATTAAGATCATATAATACAAAATACAGAACAGACAAATCTGTAATAATCCTGTAAGGAGGACTGACAATATATAATCTTTAAAAAAAAATCAGAACTTGAGAAGATGAAATTTGTAAATGTGTTCTTCACCATTGTCTCCATTGCTGTAGCTTAGTGGGTAGAGTGAGATACTTCACCCTGATTTTTTTTTTTTTTTTTTTATTTCTAGTAGTTTTATGTTTCTACATTTTGAATCCTGGATGCTGCTCTTCACTCACTCATAGGCCCTCCGTACAATTTCACATCACCTATCAACTTTTGTTGTATTGAGTGTCTATGTCCATTTTCCATTAGCATCTATCATGTCTGCCCATTATGGAAGAAAGACCTCTCCTCTGTTGTTCCTCTTGAGGTTTCTACCATTTGATTTTCCCCAGTTAAACTGGATTTTTCGTCAGTCATTTGTAAAGGACAGTGTCTTATTCTCTACAGATTGTGAAGCCCTCTAAAGCAAAGTTGTAATACTGGGTTAACTGAATAAAACTTACTATATTATGTAAGAAACCATCAGCTGAATGCAGTTTTAACACTTCTATACTGGTGACCAAACCAGCTAGTGTTGAAGTGCTGTGGCCTTCTTCATACTGGCTAAAGGTTGGTTTATTTTATAATTATCTGCGCTTTACATTTGACTGACTACACAATTGCAACCAAATAACTTTGTTAAGTCACCAAAAACAAGTATATCTCTAAGAAAGAGGTGGACCATGATGCCACCATGTGGACAGACCTGGTGTGGGGCCCTACTGACAAACTACAAGTTGTTCACGTAGATTCTCAGCCATCAAGGTCAAGTCAGCTGGACTAGCTTGAGGTTGGTTGAAGATATTTCACCTCTCATCCATCCTTTTCTTCAGTTCAACAGAACTGAAGCCTCTTGCATGAGAGGTGAAATGTCTTCAACCAACCTCAAGCTAGTCCAGTTGACGTCCCCCCCCCCTCTCGTTTTGATTTACAGGTCATTCAGATTTGATCCAGTTTGATCCATTGCATACCCAAAATATGTGAAATCAAAAATCTTAGCCCTGGAGTAGTTTCAGTTTAATGTACAACACAGTTAAAATACTGGGGACATTTGTTATTCAAACCATTTATTAGAACAGTTTCAGCAGGTTAGCCATGAACTGGCATAAATGGAAAGTGAAGGTGGCCATGTGGATGATGATGTGACGGCACTGTAGGCTGACCTGGTTTTGCAGTTGTAGCTGTAGTTTGAGTTGTTTTTGGCTTTGCAGTTGTATATGGGGGATAAGGAGGAATAAAAGGCAGCAAAGGATATGGAGGATAGATGGGCACATATGGATGGTAAGGGGTCACCGGAGGTTTAGTCGTAGTTGGGGTTACAGTTGTAGTTGGCTTCTGGGTTGGATATATGGGATAAGGGGGTATAAATGGGAAAGGATAGGGAGGATAGATGGGCACATATGGGGGATAAGCAGTCACCGGAGGTTTAGTTGTGGTTGTAGTCGTAGCTGGCTTCTGGGTTGGATATACAGGTACAAACGGGAAAGGATAGGGAGGATAGATGGGCACATATGGATACTTTGGTACCTGAGGTTTAGCTGTGGTGGTTGTGGGTTTGGCAGTTGTTGCCTGAGGCCCTGGCCAAGGAAAGGGAAAATAGAAAGATGGGAAGACAAAAGGAAACGTTGTGGATGGCTTCATTGTGGTAGTGGGTGCAGCTGTTGGGGTAGGATAGTAGGGGAAAATATGCTGGTAGATAGGGGGGTAATGGGGAAGCTGAGGCACTTGTGGTTTCTTTGTTGTGGTTGTAGGTTCTGGTGCTGAAGGGTGTTTACCATACATGTAAGGAGGTAAGTAATAAGTGTGGGGATTTGAAACATGTGGATTCTTGCGGGGCGTACGGGGCATCTGAGGCACCTGGGGCACCTGAGGCACCTGGGGCACCTGAGGCACCTGGGGCACCTGAGGCACCTGAGGGGCAGTTGTGGGAGCAGGGGGCGCAGGTTTGGGACACCAGAGGGAGACTGGAATTCCCTGCCAACGCATTGGGAGCACATAACTTCCACCCTGGGTGGAGAAAAATGGAAGAAACACAGGTGTCAAACCAGAACTTTACTTTTTAAAAATAGATACAGAAATAAATAAATGATTTAGTTCATCAAATTCAAGTTATATAGCCCAAGAACAATGGAGCACAAAAACATGTCAGAAAGCATCAAAACATACAAAATTCATATCTATAGTTTTTGATAGATAAACTCTTGTTAGGATGAGCAGTTGAAAAAGAATGGATAGACCACAGTAAATATATTCTCACCGCTCAACTGCCAGGGTTAACTAACGACCGTAAATATCATCACCATCATCCTGTAGTAGAAACCTCTAACCTTAAAAACAGCATTACCTCTTGTACCATGTTGCAGCCATCATAGGGAACCAACATTACCAGGCCCAGAGGGTTTTTCTGCATGTTGTAGCCACAGGTGGAAGGGATTTGGGAAAGAGGCAATGGAGATGTATTTTCTGTGGGGAAGAACATTGTTCTTCATTGTACATTGTGCAGTTTAAATAGATTTATTTATAAAGAAATATTATTTATTTACCTTGTTCCACTGCAAAATGTGAAGCTGCCGGTCCCATTGCTCTGAACCTCATCTGGTCATTACCACACTGCAGGGAGGGCGCCATGCGCTTCCATGATGCTTCATTGGGATTGGCATCGTGCGTTTGTCCTTCTGACCAGCCTGGAAGGAAATATTGAGATTTTTTTTCTGCAGTTGATTGTCAAAAAAACAAAACAAACACAACAAAAAAAAACTCTGGACACCACTTTAATGCAATACAGTCAGAGTTACCTGCAAAGTCAGCTTGATAGGCTGCTTCATCATTGGAGGCATTTGAGGACAACTCCTTGACATGTGACTCAAGGCCTGACCCTTTCCGAAAAACTCTCCCAAACACTATTTCTCCCTCCTGGACACCTGTGGTTTTGGCTGTATCAGCTTCTTTTCGTCTCTCTGTTTTCTTCAGTCGATAACAGTCTATTGTTTGTATCATACAACATGTCAGAATAATAACTGCAACCAAGCAAACAGCACTTTTCCTTTTTCCTTTCATTCTGGTGTGCATGATCTCTGGAAACCTTCAGATTTGACAGACTGTGATCCTCAACCACTATTTGTGCTGCTATCTGCACACAGGATCTGCAACAGCCAATCAAATGTTGAGGTAGGCGGGTTACTCGAATGCTCTCTAATCACCTGTCATTGGTTCCACCTGAGTAAAGTCAAGGTTACCAAGGGTGAGAAGGTTATAATGAGATTATGTTATCAATGATTGTTTTCAGTTCACAACCTGATTAATGTCACACTTAATTAATGAATAATCAATAAATAAAAAAATTAATAAAGTAGACAGGACTCATTGATTCTGACAGAATGAAGGGAAAAAAAGCACCACTCTGCCCTCTTCTGGAGAATTTGTGTTAAAGCATGTGTCAATGCATGAAACAATAGATGGAGAATATGTTTATTATTTCATTAAACCTTTCAAACATTTTCAATATATACTTTATAGACACTCGGTGTCATTTATACAAGGATTAGCCTCCTTGCTGGACCATCAAAGTTCCTTGCTGTAGGATGTATCTGATATATCTGAACTGATCTGAAGGAAAAAATGGAAACTTGAACATGACGGCCAGCAGCTCCATCACAATGAAGGCCTAGAAGAGCTGTTAATGGACTTTGAGGCTGAAGACTTTGTGTTTTTCCTCCAGATCCATTGGAACATCACTAGTCTGACTTTGGTTGTTAGACATTTTGCAGCTATTATAAATAGCAGTCATATATTTAAACTCAAATGAAATAATGAAAATAAATCATTTAGACATTGCTCAAGATTCTAACAAATTGAAATTCTATTTTTTTTTTAACAAAAGCCTTGGCATAAAGTTCACTTCTTTTCAGCATTGATGAAGTATACAGTCAGCATTACATAGTACAGTGTGATGGTGTTTCCTAATATTTCTGCTTATTAAAACCAGTCAGCCGGCAGCCTAAATGATATGCTTTCATCTCCAAGGTTACTGACAACACCAGCATGTGTGATGAGGTGAGTGCATTACCTTGTGTGTACTTAATTTGTTGCTATTATTTATCTTCTATCTTCAATGTAATATCACACTCAGGTTTGGATCAGTAAATCGATTGATATTTTTAATAGGTGTATTGAGATTCTGCTGGTAAAATGTACATCTTATTATCAGATGTTGCTGCATCAGAGCATGATCAAGTAGAGGACAATACAAAATTTTGTTTCATTTTTCAGCTCTGCTTTTTAATGTGTTTAATTAATATTAATATTTCAGCTGCTGTAGTCTTTGATTATTGATTTGTTTACTGCATTTGATCTGTGGTTTTCTGTAAGAGGACACCAGATGGCTGTCCACAGTCTGTCAGGAAGCCTCCCATCTATTGTGTCAGAGCAGCAGGAGTTCTGAAGTACAATCGGGAGTCTGACGACCACAGGATAAACATAACAACCATTCTTCCAGAGGTACAAAGATCTAATTTCTACCAACTGTTGTAAAGTCCCCTCTACAGCAGCTGCTACTTTGTTGTCCAGTCTCAGCCTCTGACAGAAAACCCAGTGAAATGTGAATACTGTGGAGAAAAGGCCCAACCTTCTCTGGATCTAACATGGGCACAGGGACCTGAGGTGAGGGGGAAAGTAAACATACGGAAACAAATTCCCCAAATACTCCTGATGCACTGCTGAACTCTTTTTGGTCCTCCTTTATGTTCTTCTTAGACAGTGCCACTCTTCTGCTGTGCTCAGCGGCGGTGGCTGTGTAAGATGCTGCTGAGGCAGAGATGTTTGGTTGAGGGGAGATGTGACCTGAGGATGGATACTCCAACATCACCAGGAGACACTCCGGCCATAGAGGTAGAGGACCTCGTCCTCCAAGGCAAAGAGATAGAGGATCACAACAAATTTATCCTGGACCTACCGAGTGGACTTGGGTACATATTTGCATCTGTCTTTTATCCAACACCAGGGGCGTCACCAGGTTTTAAGGACAGGGGGGCTTAGCCCCGAGGTGAGGCTAATTTAGGTCGCTTTCACACCTAATCAAGTGGACTCGGTTCGCTTGGAGGGCTGAAAGTTGCAACTTTGTTGCATTTATCACTTTTCCGTTTTCACACTGCAATTCCTGAACCACACCAAACTTTCTGAGTGTCAACAGTCAGGTATGTAACCTCACAGACTACAAACGGGTGGACTGGTTATGGTGTAATGTGCTTCGTTACATTATTTGAGGGAATGCTACAGCGTTAACGTTGCCTACCTATATACTAGTGAACACAACCATCACTAATGCTAACGTAGTTTGTCAGTGATTGAAGCTGTTAATTTTCTAACTTTGATACGACGTGTGACAACACATCAGCACAGAGTTTAAGTACTGTGACTGTTAGTAGTTGTGATTGATTTTATTCAAACATGTCAAATTGTGAATTTATTGGTTATGTTGTTCAGACGATTGAGCTAAGCTAGCTAACTGCTAACGGTGGTCACTTGTTGTTTGTTTTAGTCTGGAGTGCGCGCTGTACTTGCTGTACATGCACTGTGTACATTTGGTCCTGTCTTTGGTCCGGTGACTTTCACACTGCATACGAACTGCACCAGGGTTCACTTGCATACGAACTGGGACCCCCGATTTCAAGTGGACCAGAGTTCGTTTGTTTGTTCTGCACCAGAGTTCGTATGAGATTTCACACCTGCCCAAATGAAGTGGACTATCTGAGGAAATGATCTGTGGTCCGTTTAAAGCGGACCAAAGGAGGACGGTGTGAAAGCGACCTTAGTCTCATATATGTGTGTGTGATATATATATATATATATATATATATATATATATATATATATATATATATATATATATATATATATATACAGTGGCATGTAAAGACTTTTTTTAAGGGCAGGTTTTTGCCTCCCAAGAGGGCACTTTAGCGCATGTTTTTCAACAATGACCATATTTAAGTGATTTATAAATAATGCAAGGTTATATGATTTTTTATTTAAACTCATAAGCTGGCCATTTTTTATTGAATTGTTTGTAAAATAAATAAATAAATGAACCAACACCAAATTATTTAGGGGGCTTAAGAATATTTTTTTTAAAATAGGCCTAATGATGTCACTGTCCAACACACAAATGTAGTAAAATGCTATTGTCAATAAGTTAAACTTTACAGTCATAAAGCCAATGTAATCTGTATCCTTTTATTAGAGAACAATCAGAATTGAGAATCTACGAGGACGACTCAGTCCAACTACCTGCAGCAGAAACTTGTGAGTGATGGACACTTTTATAGCTTTTATACTCCATTTATGACTGTTCATGACAAACAAAAATGGCATAGGGTGTGAAAGCTATGTGACTTTAAATGGCTTTGTTAAACTGATTGTTTGTCCTGTGCTGTTGTTTAGCCGCCCCAGCATCAAAGGTCCTCAGCTTCCGTCTCTCTTGTGCTCCAAGAGAAGGATGTTGGACGGTGTGTCCTTTTAGTGCGACTGAGAATCATGTGGATATAAAAGAGGAAGAGGAGCAGGTGTCGGCTCCATTCTGTGACCACAAGCCACTTAAGTTCAGCATATGTCATCATCAGGTGCTCTCAACTTACTGTCATCAGTAATCAGCTTTTTTTTTTTTTAAAGAAAAAACACTTGATCCTTTGTTCCCAATAGTGCAGTAGCTTATTTATGTGAACCCTCTACACTTACTAAATACCAACATTTTCTAGTGGACATTGTCTGATATGATTCTCATTTGTGTTCACAGGAGTTCCTACAGAAGTATTATTCCAATGGCATGAAATTTCTAACTGTATTCCCTGACGGCTCTGCTCAGGTCTTGTATCCACTTGTAGATTTTTATCACCTCATATAGATTTTCACTGATCAAGAATGTGTCAGATGCTGTAAACTGCAATACAACATGAGAGTTCCCATCCTTATCGTCATGGTAACAGCTATCCCTCGGGCCTCTTGGCTCTCGTTGTCGTGGTCACTGAGGAAAATGGAAGGGTCTGCATCGTGTATGGTGACAGCAATGCTACCCACCAACCAATTAGAGCCATGTTCCAGTCTGATGGCAGGGCGACATGTTATCACAGCAATGGAAACATATGGTATTTATCACTATTTAAAAATGTTTAGAATTAGCATTATAGTGCTAATACATTATTCATTATTTAATATTTAGGTGAATGTACATTAAGCAAATGATTATTTTGTTTCTGCACTAATGGGTGCATCTAATGTGTGCTTTAAAGCTAACCTGTCGTACGTGATGCATGCATGTGTGTGTTTATGTTGCAGGCTGACCTTAAACAGTTCAGGTGGTCAGTGTTTGGATGAGGTGGGTGCCACAGTTCGTCGGTGGAGCTGGAGCAGTCCCAGCCTCACTTCCACTCACCTGCATCCTGTCTTCCTGTCCCTCAACAAAACTGTTGGGGTCAGAGTCCTCAGGAGGGACCAAGTGTTCGTCTCCTTCCTGGCAAAAGGTCAACAGGCAAAGTTCAATGTGGGCACCTGCTGCACTAAGGTCAAGCATTGTTTTCTATATCGCATTTTACTTCTTCTGTCTACATGTTGATGGAAAACATTTTCACCCCTCCAGAGTGAATGTAGAGCAGACAGGACTGCTTCAGAACGGTCAGTATCAAAGGAGGAGCTGTGTGTGAGGGCAGCCAGGATCAGGATCCACCAGGCCATTCAGAATCTCCACCGGCACCTGGCGATGCCATCACACTGCCGGAGATCACATAAGCGCATCACCTCCATGTTGTTGCCCAAAGACTTCTGACAGCTGTGCTCTGCTATGACGTAAAGTGAAGGCACCACATCGCAGGTCTGCGAGAATCTGAAATATATCAATTTACTTGTTACTTGTGTGTGATACTGTCTTTCAGCTAAAAAGACCTGGTTGCTTCGACACACGTCATATCTCTTAATGGTATTTTACAGGGCACGATGGCATTTACATCACAATACTTCAGCCTCAATCACTTACTCATATGGGTCACAGCAAAAAAAAAAACCAAAAACTTTTCCTTTTGTCCATATCAGATCATATTGCCAAGTGATTTCTCTCTAACTTACAGAACTGTGACCTTTATGTTGGGAATATCCTAAATCTAACTTGCATTTACAGCACTGCACCAGTCTAACATTGTATTTGATCCGTTTTGTGTCTTCTAATCAAATCAGTGTAGATCCTTAAGCCCTCTTAATAACATTAGGTTGAGCAGATGGCTAAACAACATGCACCCAGTCTGCTTTCTGTTAAACACTCCTGTCCTTTCAGACTTCCAATCGAATAAAACCTTTATGGCAGTAAAGCTCAACACCACGGCACAGCCTCATGGTTAAATAGTTACAATATCTTTTATTAATCGCCTTCTCTTCCTTCAAGTTATGCAAATATAAAAATTATTCAGGAATCAAACCAGGACACAATTCCTAAATGTTACTTTCACAACAGTGATGACAGATTGAAACTGTTGCATTTCCTACACGGCTAAGCTACGTTTAGAACAATTAACTTAACACTCTACATGTGGCTCAGTGGTACAAATTACATTTGTTTGTTTTTAATTCACATAGATCAATTATATGCAACAGTTTAAAGACTATAAGAATGTTAAATCTCTCTTTAATGGGACCACTGATGTCGCCTGGATGAAATCTGCAGTAGTATGAATAGTACAAGATAATGACATAAGAACATCTGGCTCTGTTGCCATGGATCCCACTCTGGCGTAAGGGGCGGGGCGTCTCCAAGGGGCATGGTGAAGATTGATGGGGGCATCCAATCTGTGCTAGCAGTCTTCCTGCCTTCAGCGCAGACCTTCATAAACATCACTTCACAGCCCAGTGAGAAACCCACCTCAAACCTGGACAGGAAGAGAGGCACAATGACATTATTCCCCGTCTCATAAATAAACCCCCCCAAAAAAAAAAAGAAAAATATATATGCACAGGAGTGACTGTGAATTAAAAACAATACTGTACTTACATGGAGGGGCTTTTAGCTCCAGCCAGGATGTGACGAGTAAGGTTAGGAGTGGTGGTGTGGTCCTGTGTTCATGTGAACATTCATCTTCATCTCGTTATCCAGGATTTGCACAAGCTGCTGCATGGAGGGCAGGTGACCTGATTCTAGTTTGGACCACACAGGCACATCTATGGAAAGACAAAACCCACTTTCCTGTGATTCATTGCATTTTAGTGCATCGCCACACAACTTCATGAACATTATGTTTAATAAAATAAAATGAAAAAATATTCAATCGACCTGATGCCAGAAGCATTAGTTTTCATTTAATATCACAAACTCACCGTTCAATGTGATTTCAAAAGCTCCTGTAGACATTAACTGGTTTTCAATCATATTGCTGAGGAAGAACACCATCATGCAGGCATAAATCTGAAAGAAACACAACAGGAACTTGAGTTTAAATGTTCTGCACAAATATTTCCCCACTTTCTTTTTCCACTGGCAGTCATGTTTGCAATTGCTCTGGCACTGCAAATATATTGCTTTAGTATTGCAACAATAAAAAGGGTGAAAACCCAAAGGTGCCCCATTGACAGGACAATATGAAGCTGCTTTAGGACACTTTGGAGTGATGAGCAACAACTCCAGGTGAGGTTTAGTTGATAAAAGCCTTGCATTTTTCAGTGAAAACAATTCAAGGGTCAAATGCGAAATTTGCCATGCATGACTGTTAGTTGTTAGTTGCAGCGATGGCTAATTAAAATGTTTTTTTTATATGTGTGACCAAGTATTTAAAAAAATCCTGAAAATGTACCTACAGCAGCTTTAAATGCTCACACAAAGCAAGACAAAGTTGTGGCTTGAATAGAAAAAACATATTTTTACTACTCAGCATGCATTTGCAAGTTTTTTTTGTTGGGTACCTGCTCGGTCACAAAACCACATCTCATTCTATTAGTCTCAGCTTTCTATTAAAATGCAAGATTGTTGAATTTGCAGACAACTGAAGTTAGCAGTCATTAGATTCCTTCTCTGAGCCCATGGCATGTCTGTAACTCTGGGAATAACAGGTCCAGGCAACACAATACTTAACAACACAGCCAGAAGCCCCTGAATGAGCTAATGAAATCCCATGGGGTTGAGCTGTACACATACACACACTGCCATGTACGACTGTTTCAAACGCAGCCAAAACAAAGCCCTCCTCCCTTCATCTCTATATTCAGTCCATGCCTCTGTGCGTTATCAGCGATGCTAATCTGCCAAACAAATACTTCGCTGCATTATACTGACAATCCTAACTCCACTCTCTCAATGCTACATGCAAACATGACAGTGACAAATCTCCAATACCATTTTACATGTTTTACAACTCCCATAGTTAACCCTTACCTTATTTCCCTGGCCCCACTCCCAGATGCCTGGTGCTTGCATACCAAAAAGAGCAAAAGGATCCCTGCCAACAATAATCAGCCCAATCACCAGCAGTTTGAACACAGATAGGAACGAAGCAACATGTCTGTGGAGACAAAAAAACAAACAGATTTTTAACAAAATTCTTAGACAACAAAAACTCTTATCATTAAGTTACTGACCCAAACGTTTCAAACCCTTTCCCTGTAACAGACAGCATTAGAATGTGCATGATCCCAAATAGTACATGAAATACAGAATGATAATTACATATTATTCATTATGCATCAGCAATATTATTATTTGAGGGTGTGTGTGCGTGTGTGTTTGGAGCACAGTGCTGAGGGCACTGAAATGTTGCCAAGGAGATTAATACACAAGTATTTTAATAGCATAGCCTACAGTCTATTTATTCATTTGCTTATAGACTTGTGTATTCATTTCAACAAGGAAAAAAAAACAATTTTTGAAGCTGTTTTTGTCTTCATTGCTCATTAGAAAATAACAGCATATGACAATATCATAAAATATCTGGCAAATCTTGAGTCTTGCTCCCCTAACCTTTATTTGAAATGACAAGCAAGAATATGGCTGTAACACTGTCCCACTTATTAACCTTCAACACAAAGCTTGCATCCTGTTGACTACCTTTAAAGTTTAACAAGTGCAACTGGTTAAACTACAACCTGTCAGTGAACACAGGCTTATTTATTCAGAGACTGAACCAGAGACATATGCAGCAAAAACTCAAGAAGAAACACTGTGGGAGTTTGAAACAGGGTGTGAGAGTGTCTCCTTTCTTTAATGGCGCTAATCTCTAGTGTGTTTAAGAGCTCAACTGATGAGGACCTGAGGGCATCAATGATACCACACCTTTAACTTGCAACACCTAGGACAAACGCACAAAACAGTCTCACACTGAGACGCAGCAACTACATTATTATTGCAATATCAGAGCCAAATTTGCAGTATGTATCTGTAACAGCAATAGATCCTGGACCATTCTGAAATAAGGGGAGTACATAAAAGAAAAATATTAGTGAGTAAATAGCATGAGATGCATTCTACATTTCATATTTATAGGGTGAGTAGTTCTGTCTACATCTGTAAAACTACCAAAGAAAAATCCATGGCCAGATAAGCCTGACTGCATGAGAACCACATTTCCTCAGTCCAATCACAGCTAATCCCAGGCAGTTTTCAGACTGCTTTAATAAAGCTGGTTATAATCCACTTGTAACAGGGCAGACAATCTCTCTTACCGACAGAGGGGCACAGGAAGATAATTCTCCCCTTCAATGCGGATGTCTGGGTACCGCTGGTACAAGGCCTGCGTGTACTCCTCAAACACCCGTTTGTACCCTCAGGAAATGCTACGAGGAGATCAACACACTGTTAGAGAAGCAAACACACTGCGTGTACAGTTGCAACATCAAGTAAGAGGAAACAGTCAGTGATCTCAAGGACAGATTGTGAATTTAGCCTTGACGCCCGGCACATGACGTTTGAGCGGTAGTGTGGAATTTAGCAGCTTGTTAGCTCCAATGCTGCATAGCTGAGAAAAGAGACCATTTACAATTCAAATGTATGTTCCGTGTTGTTGTTAACTTAAGTAATTTCGTTAAGCATTTGTATGCTTAACGTCATGTGACGACAGTATTATTAGCATTAACTCTTTGATGTTATCTATGAATACGTATTATTATTAATGTTTGATTAGAGTTAGCTTGTTGGGTTAGCTTTAGCTTAGCAGCGCCGTCGAGCGCGTGACTTTTAAATTAGTATAACGTAAAGGGTATATTTCAAGATGGACAGAGCACGTTATCAGCATTTGAAATAATCCCATTGTCCAAATAAAAGCAAGAAAAAGTCTAAGTGATGTTGAAGTGTAGACACTGGGCGACAGTCTATAGGATTTAACGATAACTCATGTTTGACAGCGGAAGCGGGGCCATGTTAACCGAGAAATGTTGATAAAAAGAGGGACAATTATGGAGCTTTGACAACATTTATATTCCTCGTGAATTTTGACAAGTAACTGAATAATTTCGCTACAAAACACAAACAGCGAAACGTGAGCACTCCTATGATGTCCTAATAAATTCACGCAACCCTTCTGTTGGTTAGCTTGCTAGCTAGCTTTCAGCCTGCGATGTTATTAGCCGGGGTGTTTAGCTAGTTAGCTTGCAGTGACTCGCCAGATTGTCGCTCATTTTCTTACCAAATTTGAAACTTGAGAAGAGGTCCCGTCGCAAACTGCATCTTCATCTTCTTTACACCGCTGTTGTCACCAGACGTGGAGCAGCAAAGCGAGAAAACCCCCAGAGCGAGGAGCGACAGACGGAGCAGCTTCATCGCCATCCGTCCCAGGGTTTGGTTACTCAGTGTGGGGATGGAGGAGCTGGTTAATCGGTTGGGTTGCTGGTTGTTAGCCCCTCCTTGTTCTGGCGTTCATCTAGCTGGTGCTCACTTGTAGTGCCACCTACTGCCGTGGCTGTTCAACTGATCTAATCTGAAATGCATTTTAGCGATATGATTTTTTTTCCCCCTTTCTGCTAAATTTCGATCACGTTTTTATAGAATGCTGTTTTTTTTAAACTCTGTGTTGGAAGTGAACACGGATGTGAATCAAACAAACGATGAACAACTAATAAACATAGCTTAGTGTAAAGAGAAGGTAATTTCCTCTATAACAAACCTAGTTATTATTATAATCACATCAAATAGTGAAGATCAAAAAAAAAAAAAATAATTCAAGTACTATCATACAAAAACAGTGATTAAAAGTGATTAAAAGTTTGGCTTGATATCATCAATACACCTTAAATTTGACCATAATATTCCCAAGCAACAAACAAAAATATGATTTATTCATAATGTGTACATTATATGGCTTTACGTTCAGGCTGGTTAAGGGCTTTATTTAGTAACTTGTAAATGACACCAGGAGATCAATAAAACTGTATATTCAATATCATTACACCACAAACTTTCTTGATGACATTCTGTATTATTAATCTGAACATAGAAAGTAACCAGAAACTTAAGTGAACAAATACATGCACAGAAAAAAAAAAAAAAAACATCACCCTCAGACATGTAGTGACGTAGAGCCATCTAACAACAGAAAACAGGAATACATATGGTATCAAAAAAAAATAAAATAAAAAATTACTACAATTGTATTAGTGAATATACTTAGTAATCTTTCAACGCCATTTTCCATTACACACCCAAAACCCAGATTAATTTGTGTCAAAATTGAATCATTGCATTATGCACCAGGATAAATTTTAACAATCTAGTATCTGCAATTGGAAGTCCTGGTAAGACATGAAAACATTCAGTTAAGTGCTGTTTTTATTAAAAAAAAAAAAACAAACAAAAAAAAAAAAACAGTAGTTCCAAGTAATGTACAACAGGATAGCGCCTGAATGTCTTTATTTATTTAAAACAGTCATAAAACACATTAAATTTATGCTGCTTAAAAACAAACTATTTGAGTGAACACAAATTAGTGACTCGGTAGGGAGGTTCTTCTCAGTAGCTCTGCCTCGCCATTCTCTCCTGGTTCACAGCAGTCTGCAAAGCCATTACTGTGTCTGTAGATGACGGAAAGGACAGAAAAATAAAGAAAAAGCACGTGGAAATATGTTGTTTTGTCCTGGCACTCGTCATGACATTTTATCTGATCAACACAGTGACTTCTCCGGTCTGCATGCAGTAATCACACAGCTGCTAGATTAACTATTTAAAAATAACAAAGAGACATATCCAGCTAGATCAGTAACAAGGTCGTAACCAACACATTCTGGGTTGAATTTTAGGAGTGTCCATGAACACAAAAGCTCCATCATCTGGTCTGTATCATATTCACCAGCAGTCTGGGAAAGTTGAATCATATTAAAAGGTACAACATGTAAGAAATGTATTTTAATTAATCATAAAATGGCCCATATGTCACCAGACATTTAGAAATGATGTTAATTTCAAATACTTATTTCACTGACAACAGTAGTCTAGCCAGGGTATTCTGATTTAAAAAGCCAAGTTGCAGCCCTCAACTGATGTTGATGTTGTGTTTTGGTCTGATGCGTCACCCTCCACCTATCTCCCAGTCACCAAGTCAGTAGTCTATCAGCATCCGGGTTGCCAATTCTGCTCTAGTTAGCACAGCTGCAGCTACGAACGTGTCGGATACATAATGTCTAACGATACGAAACCTAAAAGACCTCGTTATGACTCCGAAATACCTTGTGACAAAGTCCGAAATAAAACAAGGATTTGTATAGGAAATGCCTTTGAAAGATGGAGACGCTGAAAGCGGATGGGCAGCACCACTCCCCATCGGCCACTATCACCACGGACCCCCGCTACCCCACCCCAGAGCTCTGCTCATTTTACCCCAACCTTCCACAGCTCTCCTCCGCTCCATTTTACTCCTTCATTGTGTTGCCCAAGGTGGCTGCTTTTCATTCACTGTTCTATAGTAATTTGAAAGTGACTGCAGTACCAGTTTTGGCCACAATCCTACATACGGTTCCTTTAATTTTGGAATAGATTACAAAACTAACAGTATTTTAAAAAAACAAAAAACAAAAAACAAAAAAAAAACACCCAAGATCAAGCTATGGTTTGTACAAACCTGAAAGTGTCTTTGTAAAATCCACCAGGTCAGGAAGCCCTTCCTCTACATTGTAAGAGGTTTGCCCCATTGCATTGTAGAGCTCATTGGCTTGCTGAGGGGAAAAAGTGATGAAAATGTGATGAGGAGGAAAAAAAAGATAACTTTCCTTATAAGATGTAAATAAGAGAAGAGGAAGGGGAGAGGGAAAAGAAAAAAAAAAAAACAAAAACCTCCACCTGCAACTGCACATAAACCTTCTCCTCCAGCCCTGCGACTTGTGATATGGCATCATACACACTGGTGTCCTCAACAGATTCCTACAACATGACATGAGAGCAAAAAGCAAAAACATGAGCAAAGTATGCAGAAAAAAATACTATGATTTTTGGAGTGACCATGTGCAAGCTGACCTCCTCTATGGAGCTATTCATAGGTTCTTGTGCTTTTGCTGTTCCACTGGTCTTGGCACTGCCTTTCAGTTCCTTCACTCTGCCAAAAATTGGAAAATCTTTCAAGTTTTGTCTTTTCAGGCACCATGCTACTTTGATAAAAAGTTAGTATTTCCATCACAAATAGAGAAAAAATTAAGGGTGTTTTCACACTTGGTCCCTTTCAGCCTTTGAAGCAAACTCAGACCGATGACCACAGGAGGTGATCTCAGTACGAGTCGCTTCAAGTCAGCGGTACTGTTCGCCTAATATGCACATTGTAACACAAAGCACACCAGTTCTCTTCACATGTTTCACTGGATTGTAACCTCCTTTGCTTGCCGTAGATTTGTCACATGACTGTAGCTGGAAAAACTCAGCAGTTGAGAATCCAGAAAGTTGCTTGCGCTCATATGTAATATGGATAACTCTATTTTCCCGATGAATACGTACAAAGCTAACCAGAAAACACAAGAGGGCAGGCATAGCAGCAGATGTTTTGTTCCAAGTGAAAACTACCCAGATTTCAGTGCACTGGGGGTCAGAGCTCGAGAGGACCAGGTGTGAACAGAAAGGGGCTGAGACTCTTTGTAACAATGTGAACACATTACAGAGGACTGATTTTGGGGAACCTATATGTGAAAACACCCCAAGTTTAACATTGTATTAATCATGTACCTGTCAGCGTAACGTAGAGTGTTCATTGTGTATTCACATGAGGTCATGCCTGGAGACACCATAGCAATCTATGGAATTAGAGAAGGGGAACGTGTGTGCATACATTATATACTTATTCACAAACAATTTGTACTGCTTGGTGTGCATCTGCATCACCCACTACAATGTAGTCAGACCACAATACACTGAGGGTTTTAAACGTACCATGCAGGTCCTGGACTTTTCTCCGATGAAGGAATCCCTGAGAACTTTGGTCAAAGTGCTCATTCGGAAAGGAATGTGATCGCTGTTCATTCCCAGCGAACGAATACACTCCTACAAGATAGAGGGGTGGGCACACGGGTACATTAGGTGTGATTTTCATAACCCTGAAAAGGTGCTGTGCAGGTATTCATGCATATTTAATATCTGAGAAGTTAAGCATTTTATTCTTCTTTATAGTCTTCATAGAGTGCCAGGGTTACTTAATGTAAACCATAGCTGAGGTGCAAGAACTGAAGCAGGCTTTTCTCACTTTTCATCCACAGCTACTCATCTATCTGGCTTGTTCACATCTCCACAGCAGTCATGGTCTACCTTAAGAGCCAGCAGGCTGCGGTTGATCTCGGCAGTCTCCACTAAAATGCTGCGGTCGTTGCTACTGACGTCAGTGCCGCGCTCATTGCCCGCCAAATCGATCAGTGAAAATTTGCCGTGTAGCGAGGAGGCACGGTCATTGCGCCGCAGGACAATCTGAAGGATGGCATGAGAGCGGGATGAGTTGGCATTGGCGGAGGTCTGGCCTGATGTTCTGGAGGGAGAAAGTCAAGCCAAGGAAAGGGAAAGCTATCAAATTAATATTATATATACACTGTCTTTCAGGCTGAAGTCAGAAAAATATGAGAATTAATGCCATGTCTTTGTTACTTGTGGGCTAAAAGTTTACCTGAAGTTTCTAGAAAGGAATGGGTTTAAAGAATGAATGAGACACATTTGTACCTGCATGTGCTGCCCAGCTGGATTATCTTGATGACCTCCTCTGCTGTGGACACGTAGACCTCCTCCAGACCGACCACCTGAACCTGCTGTCGGTCATCCTCCAGAACACGGAGCATGGTCTTCTTATTCAGCAGGTCATACACCTAAGTCAAAACAGTTTTCACTTTAAGAAGAACTTGATTATTTATGTCAAAATATTATCAATAATTGTATTCATGGAGGCTTTTCCTTACTTTTCCATTGTAGATCTCAAAGAAGCTCACATAAGCAGAGAGATCCAGGTGAGCATACCTCCTGTGGTTCAAATAGGCAAAAACATCTTGGGCTGGAAGGGAAAGACTCAAAAATAAGTTTTGTTTATGTGTGAAGTGTTTACAATTCTGAATTTTCTGTAGTTGTGTCATATGACTCATGATTGATTCCTGTTACTAGATGAACTACTTCCTTCTGTGTGAAGTGTATCTACCTGCCAAGGCGTAGATTCCTTTAGTGCTATTCTGCTGCCTTCCTGTGAAATCACCTCCCATTGTCTAGGGAGAAAAATGTGCCAAAATGAAATAAATTTCCCCCCAAAAAATTAAAAACACCGGTTCAAGACAAGTCGACACCATTCAGGAAGCAAAGGCTTACATGAGTCTTCCCGCTTCCAGTTTGGCCATAAGCGAAACAAGTTGCCATACCGCCTTCGAAAATGGCCTGCACCAAAGGTTTAGCTGTGAACCTAAAAACAAATAGCATCAATCATAAACTGAACCCTCTGTAGGCAATAATGACATGATTAATAACTACACCTCGAGCTTCTCACACATTATGTTAACATATTTAGGAAATCTGTGATAAGATCCAGCTCTTTGCTAAATAAAAAGGACACATGAGGTCCTTACTTGTAGACCAGGTCATTGGTGGCGGTCTCATTAAAGGAGTAGTCAAAGTGGAAAGTTTGGTTGTCCAAGTACTTAGTGAGATCCACCTTCTGTTTTGGCTCATGGACCAGCAGGGAACCATTTCCAGGGACAGACACCACATCTATCTCCTTTTTAGTAATCTCTGAAATACATAAGAATGTCAAAGCACATTCCATTAATTACTCCTTTAGATTCAGATCATACCGTATGCAGGATAAAAAAACACTCAATATACCTCGCTTGTTTAGGGGCCGTTTGCGAACGCACACACAGATCCTGTGGGGTTCAATCTGTGAAAAAAAACAAAACAAAAAAACAACATGCTTTAAGTAGGATGATCTGATATCACCAAGTACTTAAAAGTCCTGGACAAATGTCAAAGTTCCTAGAGTTAGAGTAAGGATTAGGTGGTCCAGGACTTTTTGTAGTCGTCCAGGACCAGGACAGTCCAGAACTCTTAATTTACTTGGTGATATTAGATCGTGCCTTTAAGTACAGCACACTGGCATAAAACTTCATAAAGCCACATTGTTCTAAGTCCAAACTTACATGGTCAGGAGTTGTTAAGGGGGTTATTTCCAAGGTCTCTCTGAAGTCTTGGATCATCTCATAAAACTTCTGGTTTGGTTGAGAAGACTTTCCAAACTAAAGGAAATAGTGTAAATAAATGGTGAGGTTGACTTATTGTGTTAGAAAGTTCATACAGAGTTAAAATTTTGCAATAAACAAAAATAAAAACATTTAAACAGCAGAATGAGGGGGAAAAAAAAACAAAAAAACCTTTCCCCTCTTGGTCTGAATGTCAGGAGGCTTTGCAACACAAGACATCCTTTTGCTGCCTTTGTTTGGCTCCTGGGGAGTCACAGATTTTCTCCTGCCTGAATCACATAGACATGACACAGAATAACCTCAGATATCATTGTAATCATTGAAATATCCAAACACAGAATGAGTATCAATCACAATGCACCACCTGTTCATATTCCTCATAGAATATAGCGCGTGTGATCTATGTGATCCCTATCACGGACTGAAGGATGCTCTTGTGACATTCTCGTGAAGACATTGATCTCTTTGTTTATGGGACGCCCCTATAGATCTAAATGATGCACATGCTGTTGCTGTGAAAAGTATTACTGACCTTTGGCTGAAGGTGGAGGAGGCATTCTCTCAGGTTCATCGTTTTCCTTTATCGACTCATGGACCAAAGACATTGACTGAGCAGGTTTGGCCTCATTCTTTCTATGCTGCTGATTAGGAAGTGCTAAATAAGGAAAAAGAGAGTACTTGAGGTCATAAGCATCATAAATATTTTTAAAGTACTGAACAATTAAGTAGTGAATGGAAAATACTGCGATACTATTAGTGAGGATGTGCAACATAAACAGTAACAGGAAGGTCTTGCAACTCTCCATCATGAAAAAGCATCAGTTTATCTCATGTTTTTGTTGTTGTTTGTAATGTTCCAGTGATTTTTTTTTTTTTAAATTTCACAACCAACCAGAGTTTGTGAGGACCGATGAAGAGGGGACATCAGGGCGGAAAGTCTCCATGTTTGCCTGAGGCGACTCCGTGGACAGGACTGGTGCTTGAACAGGGGCAGGGGGCTGGAACATGCAAGTCTGCCTGGACTGAGAGCGACTGGCAACTGAAAGGAAGACAAATCCAAGTCAAACAGCTGCAGTATGGCTGCTACTAGCATGTTTTTTCTGGGCTTAAATGCAAACATAGTATGATTTAAGGATAGACTGTACATGGCTGTAGTCTGCCAAATAAAAGTGACCACAGCAATACATTTACCATTCTGAGATGAAAAATCCTTCAGAGACCAAGAGTGCAAAAGAAGTGAGCCATGACAGATTAGCACAGGTGCAGAAAAGCTTTTAGCGTAGCAGGTTATTACACATTTGGTTATGGTTGGATATGAAAATGTTACTGACTGAAGATAAAGAGTTACATTCAGTCAGTTCTGAAAAAGAATAAAGCAGTGCAGCACATCATGTCAGTCCACTCTATCTTCAATAGGTAAACATACTGGTATAAATGCTGTGCATTTGTTATTATTGATGATAATAACTAAGAATTTAGAGAAGATTTATGGACAAAAACAGTACTGCATGCCTAGATTTAGAAAAAGCTGAACATGTGCATCCCTAATCATTAAACTAAAGCAGACGATTCTTTGAATAATCAGCAGCCAGGCCTGAACACAGTTCAGCTCACCCAGAATTGTGATGATGTGTGTGATTTTTTTTTTTCCCTGCCCTTACACCCCGAGCCCATTAACAAAGGAGTGATTAGAAAACACAACTTATTTGCTTTAAAAAGAGAGGAACGTGCATGCCATGCCGACCTGAATCTTCAACTTGGGCGACTGTTGGAGCTGAGGCTTTTGGAAGGAAACACGTTGTTAAGAGCCAAAAGACACAACATGGCAACCCAAAACAAAGACACGGTGCAATATATTTACATACAGGAGACAGGTGCAGGAATCCTGGATGAGCGCAGTCGACCCTCATACTTCTATGGAAGAGACAGTAAGAGCTCATTACCTCTCAGTTATTTAGATGATTTATAATGACAACCCTTCCCACCCAGGATTTATTTTGATCTAATCCAACTCAATCCAAAGGACGAGTACAACAACATTGATATTCCCTGTTATTTATTCAGAGTTTTGTGTTGCTGAGGGGGGACAAAACAAGGTAAAACAGATTATTTGAATATAACCGTGATGTTAAAGAAGCATTCTCAAATTTCCTTTAAATAATGTCTGTTAAGTCATGATCGCTGAAGGAGAAAATGCACCTATAGCCCACAAATTTAAGAATTTAATATTTTTAATGCATTTTTCCCCAGGAATGCCACTACAGACACCCAGTTCATAATACCGCAAATACATGAATATTACAGTTTTCTACGATTGTGACTGTCATATAAATAAAATCATTTGTGATTGCCACTTTTGAAAGTGTAAATAAGCACTGATATCAAGCTGCTCTAATTCTTCGTTATGTGGAAAAATAAAGCTAACACAAACCTTATCAGGAGCAGGAGCAGGAGGGTCAGTAGTGTGGTTGGAGATGGCCTTTATATGGTCCAAAAGCTCTGGATTCAGGGTGCATAACTCATTCACTTCAACCTAAAATGAAACAAACACATCCTAAATTATTAGACATTTTTAAACTTGTTTAAAACACAAAAAAAACATTATAAGAGAGAGAGCGCGCGAGAGAAACAGGCCCATTACTGGTTGAATGTGCATTGGTACCAGTAAATATGCTTGTCTCCTACTCTGCTTTAACATAAACTATTGTACAATGACTTTAATGTGTCTGTATATTCAGTACATAAACAAAACAAACTGCATCATACAATGTGTGGGATTAATAAAGCAATAAATACAAAATACGCTGGGATAAATATTGAATGACTCATGTAACAGGTAGCTTTATACCATGACGTAGTGTAGGTGGTTTTGTACATTATAACTGGACATAAAAAAAGTCATGGAAAACAATGAATGGTGATATTATATTTGTAATGTAAGAAACGTATTTTTCTACGTTTTTGGACTAACTGACCTCCTTTCCTCGACAGATCTTTCTTTCATTCCATTCAACCATAACAGTGTTCTTGACAGCATCCACCGACTTCACTGTTGCTAGATGGATTCGACCTGGTTCACACAACACACAAGTCACCATCAAGCTTTGGCACACAGCGTTATTACTTGAAGGAATGTTCAATAGAAAACACAGCAGCTCACCATCACTGCGACTGATCTTTACAGTGAGTCCAACAAGAAGTCTGGACAAGCTGGTCTCCATTTTAGTGCTTTACTGAGCTGGAAGTTAACAGTTAAAGCAACATTAGCGTTTTTGTAAACAAGCTAGTTTAACTCGCGCTATCTAGCAAGCAGAATGCGGTCGCTATAATACCAAATCGGGTTTTCATCGATAAATTAACTAAAACACATTCGCACCGCTATATTAGTACTCATTTTGTCAGTTTGTTCAATATTTTCTCGCCGACTAACGTCAAACACCTCACTTACCTACGTGCCAAATTCAACGCCGCCAAAGTTTGAAGTGATTCATTTCCGGGTTTTTAAGGCGTTGATTGGTCCACTGGCTGTTTCAGCGGACCAATCACATCAATCGTGTTACCTTCTTCCTCTATAGCTTTTTTGTTTATGCAGAAAAGCAAAATTGATATTATGCTGCCACCACCTGGATCAGCAAGGAATGACCTCTGAAAAGAAAGAAGAAAAAAACGAAAAAAACAGCGGGTTTTAGAATGGAACATTTTTATTGATTGATTGTACGCATGTATTTAAAAAAAAAGACAAAAAAAATTCAATCGCAAATAAAATGAAAAGAAATACAATATATTTAGACCAAATAAATTATGAAGTATAAAATATCAAATCAACAGTCAAAAATTGCTGTGCAAAAATAGTGCAAATTAGGAATTAGGTATTAGACAGGTAGCAATAATAAGTCCAGTTATATTAATATCAGCCAGTGAAGCCATATTGCTGATGGCAGGAATGATTTGCGGTAGTGCTCTTTCTTGCAAGGTGTGAGTCATTATGATTTTAAGCTGTACTATAAACTAGGCATACATGTTGTTAATATCACAAAAAGACTATAGGCCCATTGGAAATGATTTTGATAAAGTTATTATACATTTTGTGACATTACACTTCGCGCCAAAGGGACACATACTGCATATTTAAAATTTTTTTCATGAGAGTGAAGGTTGTAGAAAATATAACTTAAGAGGAAAACTCAAATTGCAAGATTGACTTAAAAGTATGAGTATATCAGTCGGAGGGGTTATTCTATGGAATAGTTTAGATGTAGGCTTAGAGGTTAAACTTAGTAAAACAATGTTAATCCATTTAAAAGGGAGTTTAGAAAAGGGGTGTTTGAAATCATTTAAATTGATGAGATGATTGTAGGGGTTTCGGAGAGTGACTTTGTGTTTTTGTTGTATGAATGTTGTATTTGTGTTGTCTGGGGTTGAAAATATATAAGCTTTGCTTCTTCCATCGCCTTTTCGGACCATGTTTGTTGTTGTTGTTTGTGCCTGTTTGTTATATCGCAATATGGTGTCCTGTAGATTTCTTTGTATTGTTGTATGTGAGATATTAATTTGTTTGTTTTGAAATAAATATTATCAATCAATCAATCAATCAATCAATAGTCTTACTTTGCTACTCTCATGTCTTTAAACAGTGTCTCTAACACTGTAAAGTGATACGAATGACAGAATATAATAATGCCTACATGTAAGCATGAGATCATAAAAAAATAATGCTTGTTTATTGCCCCTGCACCAACCCAACTTTAAGGTATATGATATTTTTCAGATCTGGAGAATATTTATGTCAAATTAAATATTGTATTATTGTATCTCACACCTTTTCTTATTTTTTTACATCATTGCCTAACTTAATGCATCATCTCAGTTAAATGTGCAATTGTGAAATATTTTGCAGTTGGTATTTAAAAAAAAAGAAAGCAGACACATGATAGAAGCCCAGATACATTTTCATATGCGTTATGGTTTTAAACATACTGTACATAAAGAACTGCTGAATATTTACAACAGGAATGTGTAAACTGCCAGAGATATTGCTGTCATACATGCCAAGGTATTCATCCCATTTTTAATATCCCTTATTGTAGGTTAATTAGGCAATGAGGCAAATTAGTGTGGGACTGCTTTATGACAATAAAGGTCTGCTGTGAATGCATGACTTAATTTTTACACAGCATCAAGTGATCAGCCACAGTTGTTCCCAAACTCCTATGCTGTGATTTATTTAGCCTAGTGCATGTCATCCATGTCACGACAAGAATCCTGTGTTTGTCCACATGCTCCCTGTCTTCCCATTGCAAACCGAGCACAACAGTTTAGTCCCCCATGACATCAACAATCAGGGACAGCTGGAGAATGACCCATAATGCAGTTCAGACTTGCCTTCAGCGTGGGAGGCTTCACCCTCCCCAGCCTCCCCATTCCTATGTGCCCACACCCTCTCAGCCTCCAAACCTCCTCTAACTATACACAAGCTGGACTTATGTATACACATTCCCCCACAAGCGAACGCTGACACATGACAAATCAAAGGTCTAATAAACAGCTTGTGCTGAACAATTTTCCCCCCACCACCAAAGGATGAAAAATAAACAAATCCCTGTCGGTTTGGCCCAGCCAGGCCATTTGGTAGGTCTGTCTGTCGATGACTGGGTGGCCCAGAGCAGCTCGGTGTGAGGCCTGGGATGGAGCCACAACTGTTTCCTGTGAGCAGCCCAACCCCCAGAACCTCTCTACAACTGGCTTAGTGGGTGGTATTCCCCTCCTCCTTCTTTTCCTCACATCCCCCCAAACTCCTACACCCTCCTGTCCTCTCTCCTCTCCCCTTCAGTCCTCTCAAGTGCTCCTCCTCCCTTTTCCTCCGTCAGCCAGGCAGTCCGTCCTTTCTCACAGCCTCGGTCTCGGCTAAACACTTCCTCAGCAGCCTTGAGTGTGTTAAACAAGTCTAATGTCTGTGTGACAAGAGTTTCTTGTCCACGTGTTTACTTTATCCTGTCATATGGCAGCTCTATTATGACGTTAATTATAAAATGATGCCATGTGGGCACTTGAACTCAATGTAACTTAATAACTTACCTCAAGTCATTATATATTGTTGTGGAGTGTTTTTTTTTGTTTTGTTTGATCACAACAAGTGACTTTTACCTAAGCTTTCAATATATTTTTTCCTAAATATCACTGTCAAGGAAACCAGCTAAGCCATGGTTTTAAATAAATGTTGCTATGAAACTTTAAACTTGTACTGCTTTTATCATTTATTAATGCAACTACTCGTGTCTTACTGGTTTCAAGTTAATCATTTAAGTGTTTCCATGTGTATGTCTGATATCACATCTGAGCATTCTGGTGGTCTTTCTCATCTCATCACAGCTTCTAACATGAAGTCACAGGGACACACAATGTGAAGTGACAGACATTATGGTGATGAACGTTCCTCACCATAAAAAAAATCATAATCTCAGCTGTACACTGTAACATGCATGTATATATTTGTGCTACAGATAAATGTCACCGTATTTAACAACAGCTGCAGCTTTTGCTTTTGTCAGGTTTTATCGAGAGATTTGAAATCTTGCTCAGAATAGCAAGGATAAGGATTAATAAAGTAAAGCGTTAAGTCCACTGTAAGGACTGTTAGGAAGGAGGGCTCTTGTATCTGTTGGCCTTGAGTCTGTTTAAGGGCTCTCCTTTTTCCATCTGTCCACAAGCACATTTTCGCAGTGCATAGAAATTTGGCAGAGCCCATGTCTCTGTTCCCCTATACAGACTAAATAAACACTCATGCATACAGTACATGAGCTGAACACACTTACGAACCACCCATGAAGGTTGACAGACTTGAGAGGAATGAAAAAGAAAAAAAGAGAAAGGACTGAAGCACTGATTCTTCTACTCTACTTTCAATCAAAGAAAATAATAGAATTATGTCATTCCCAAACAGTCTCCATAGGGTACTTTATGTCTTTAAAGTGGCTTCAACAAAAAAAGAGCGCTTGGAACAAATCTGCACTGTAGAATTTGATTTTGACTACTCACATTGAAACTGGAATACAGACAAAAGGTAAAGGAAGACTGAAGTGAGGGAAATCAACATGATAAGCTTAATAATAATAAGTCTACTGATTTAGTATTAAGTTTACTACCAAAAGGTTTGTATCTCACACTTCCTAGATCAGGATATTTATGTTGCATTTTACAACATGGCCAGCAGAGGGCAACATAGCTACAAATAGAAAGAGCAACACACAGCCAGTTACAGACACTTCTGAACCTGGAAATAAAAACACCAACTGGGCAAATATAAGAATATCACTTCTCTATGTGTACTTTTCTATAATGTCAACCATTTGAGGGTGCGGTGTGATTAATTGTTTCATAACTGAACTTAATGTGCGTCAAACATGGCAACAGTAAGGATCTGAAACATCTCCCGCCTAGCAGCCAAACTGAGCAAATACTGAGCGAGTCTGGAACATTCACTCATTAAAGCATATTAGTATTCTTGGCATGTGAGGATACACTGAAACATGCCAGTGACCCATTTTGGTTCCCGGCCCATCATTTTAAGAAAAGCTGCCATATAGACTAAGCTTACTCTTCAAACACATCATTTCAAGCTGTGAAATAGTTCAGTAAGCTCTGCCACACAGACCTGGCCCCAGTTTGCCCAGCTGGCACATTTTATTTGTTTCTTCAACTGTAATTTTGTTTATTTATTTGGTCTCTGCTGTAAAGAGTGGTTTTGGTAGTGCACACAGCTGCAGTTACACTACAGGAAAGGTCTGTCTGTCCACTGGTTGGTTACTTCTGAACTATCACAGCATTACTGATCAGCTGAAACGGTGTCATAGCAAAACACCACTGATTTATGAGTTAAATAGAATCATTTTAATTAATGCAGAAAGCTGTTAGGCTAAATCTGTTCCATTAAACAAAAAAGATGCAGACTAATTTCTGCACATCACGACCAATTTATCACTACACTAATGTGATTATTAGTTTTGTACTCTTTTTGCAATTTAACATATTCTGTCACGTTTATTTATTTGTATGTATCTGTATGTTCTTTGTTACATACCATGATAACTTCCAATATTTGGAAGTTATTGTTCAGTTGTTGGAGGACCCAATCCTGAATGATTGTGACCAATATAAGCGCTTCAGTTACTATAAAATATATAAAAATATACATATATCTTTAAAAGAAATGTGTATAACACAACCTTCATAACCAAATTGCAAATCAGCAACATCAATATTATCATTTAAAGTGGTATAATCTGACATGTTCAGTCAATAATTAAACCTGTAGGACATTTCTAAGACATTTGTATGACATTTTGGACATCAAGGTCTTTGGGGGCGACAGTATTGAATGCCATTAGTGTTCCTGCTTTACACCCACGGCCACAGATGTGTTCAGCGACACAGTGCAGCTCTTGGTTTCTCCGTTTCTCCATTTGGTCAGTAACCAGTTCACAGGGCCACTCTGTCACTCACAGTTTCCCTGTTGGTTTTCATCAGTTTTCCATTTTAAACCATAGAGCACAGAGAAGTCTGCAAAACAAAATAAAATAAAAAACATGTTTTCAGCCTAAAATTTAATTTAAACCTTTCATATCGAAACTTTAGTGACTAAATAAAATGCATCTGAAACATAGTTTTATCCGTGACTGTGAAATTAACCCATAAATTCTGGGATTCAATCAGTTTCTTTATATGAACCGTAAAGATTGAGATACTGCAGGCCAGCGTACAACCTCTTGAAGGGAACACCAATCGAAACCACAAACCATGAATAGCGCAGAAATGTGTCAGTGTGCTTTTTAAATTAATCCCTTAAACCCACCAGTGTTTCATTTTTTTTCTTTTTACGGGACTCTCCAGAGTAGTCACATGTTTGCTTGCATAGTTCAGGGTACAACATGTGGACTGCAAAGTTCTCAAAGAAAAACTACACTTAAACCCAAAGTTTTACAGCCTTCTCTGAAGCCACAGCGCAGGATTCACCACATCGCCTCCAGTTTATCAAGTCATTTTTGTTTATTATTGAGTACAGAAAGCCTTAATTTTTGATATTACAGAGAAAATAGTTGCCAGTATGCATAGTTAAATGCAAAATGAGCTTAAACATCATAATATTTTCATTTTGTGGAATTCAAGATCAAGATCAAGATCACATCCCCAAAAACTCCTAACTCATTTAATTTACTTATATTAATAAAAACAAAACCATTTCAGCTGCATATTTTCTGGTAAAAAACTCCTCCAGCCCCTACTCATAATAAAAAAAAGAGGTGTTTGTTAAGAAAATCAGCAACAGCCTTCACTTTGAAACAAATGGAAGATTAGTAGTTAGCATGACCAAGAAATGACGTAGAAAAGAAAACTTAGAAAGACGAAAATTACAGAAATAAAGCAACCACAACAGCGGCCACACTGTACGTTCTGAAGCGTGGTTAAAAACACCACAGCAAACTGGTTCATCATCAAAGCTGTCGCCATCATTAAAAACAAAATATCGGTAATAGTCATTTTGCACATTACTACTTAAACTTCACAGTGACTGGATCATTTGATTGTCATGTATTTATGCAAAGCTGGATAGTTTATCAAATGACATCACTTTCCTGTATTTTTTCCAAACATTAACACTTCCACTGGCAAATACTCATATGTTTGGTGATATTTAGTGACTTTCTGAAGTGGACCTGAGCTGGTTGCACTTCACCCTTACCCTAATAAGCCACACTGTAGTGTTAGTTTTATTGTTAGTGCTCCTCAAACGTGTTAATGCCATTGTTTGCCTTTTCCATCGCATAGACAATCATTTGGCAGACCCTGTGACAAACGATATTGAAAAACCACGCGTATGTATGGTGTCAATTATAGTTTATCCTCTGGTTTGCCTAACTTGCTTTAGAGCAAGGCTCTAGCTTATGGCTCCCCAGCCTGCCCCAGTCCTCCTCCTCCTCCTCCTCCTCTCCTCTTCACCACATGAAATGGCTGTCTGTGCCAGCCTAGCGCTGAGCCTTCATTAGCTTTTACTACCCCACTTGGATGTGTTTAGCTTTGCTCCCTTTCTTTGCCTCTCTGTGTGTGTGTCTCACCCTCTGTATGTGTCTGTGTCTGCATATGTTTAATTACCAACCCCCGCCCTCCCTTTAGAGCACCCCTCAATGCCATGCCACCATATCATTACACTGCGGCTACAATTTAAACTTCAGTCACACACCAACATACCCTGGCTGGCCTGCAAATTGTAAAGAGGAGACAGTGGGGTACTGTAGAGAGCTGCTTTAGCCCCTTTCTTCTCCCCTAAAATGGAGTTCTCAAATGCGAACAAAGAAAGTGATGTGGAGAAGGAAGGAGAACATAAGAACAACACACACAGCAGAAGAAAAAAAAAATAATGCAACGCCGCAGAGCACTACAACACAACGCATGATGATTTATCCACAACTACGTCTGGTGTTCAAACTGTTATTGTTTGAACCAAACAAACCACTTATAAACACAAGGCCTCTGCCTTACGAGGCTCATATTTAGGCCCTTCTGTAAACAGCAAAGCACAGAATGAATCAATTAAAAGAGCATTACGCTGGTTCCTGTTTATTTAAAACATGTTTACACTATACGGGCCCTCCCGCCTGTCTGCATGATTGCCTGGAACTTCGTATGCCTCCTCCTCCTCCTCCTGCCACCCCTCAATAGGCCCGGTCACGGCCAAGGTATATCAAAGACACACACACACACACAAACACACACACACACACACACACACACACACAGGGTATGGATTACAAAAACGTTTGTTATGTTGAAGAGGGTTTTCAATAAATATTGATCTCGCTCTTCCTGCGTTTCAGCGAGCGATGATTAGAAGAACTCAGTCGGAGCAACAATCTGGTTCAACGTGAGCAATCTAAGCAGGAACACATAAATACTCAACTCAAGGTGATTTCCATTTTAGAGAGGAAGAAGAGGCCAGTGATGGAACAAGCACTCAAATGTTTTACTTATGCCTCCATTCAAAATGTTATGAAAGCACAAAAGGCACAAAATATACCGAGGCTACGTTTACACATAGCAGGGTATTTTGATAAACGAATATTTTCTTCCCTCCGTTTTCCAAAACAACATCGTGCACACATTATAGTTTTGAAAAAAGTTTCCATTTACTTTAACCCACATAGACACACTTTATTGAGAGCCACTATAACTACGGCAAGCCAGTGAGTGACAGTGTAGGAAGAACATAAGAAGAAGCCATGGAAGCCAATCAGAAGCCCCATTGACACAACAGCGACTAACACGAGCGACTTCCTGTTCCTCCGAGCCCTAAATAGTCTCTGCTCCTGTACATACAGTAATAGAGAAGCTGTATTTGCAAAACACTTAAAAAGTGCTTGCACCAACAGAAATGCTACTGATACCCAGAATGCTTGACTGCTCATAGACTACTCTGATGGCCATACAACACAAAAAATTAGATTTCCTAAAACTCGGTTTTTCTCCATTTACATTGAAACGTGAAACTGGAGATTTTTTTTTAGAAAGAATCGTATTCAGAGGAGAAAACATTGTTTGTGTGTAAATGAAAGGCACAAACGAAGGGAAAAGTCTCTGTTTTTACAAAAATGTATGTGTAAAGAGGTCCTGAAAGTACCAAAGGTTGTGTTGATGCATTTGTGTGTAGAAGTATGCTTTAGCATAAAATGGAAATACTCTGCGGTAAAGTACCACAAACTAGTAAAGACAGATTCAGACAATGCTGTCAAAGGAATGTCACCACAGACATCACCATTGTGTTTCCTCATTCAGCGATAAACAGTGACTTAACAGACAGTTATTTTAACAAACTAAATGTATTTTTGACCTACTCTAAGTCACCTTTCCACATCTTATTAAATCAGGACTGTATGAGGGGTATGCTGACCAGCAGGTACTGTGATTTAGTGTAGACATGGAAAAATGGAGGGGAGAGTTGATGCTTGTTTTATCTTATAACAGAAAAAAAAATGACTCTTTATTATCATCCTAACTTAACAACTTAACAACTCTATAAACATAGCCAAAAAGAAGGAAACTCATATTTTCACTGATAAACAACTGATGGCAGTAAAGAGCCCAGAGTTGAGCTGCAGGTACGTCAAATGAATCACACCTGAGCTCAATCCCATAATTGTGAAGGCCAGGCTCCTCCCACTTCCTGCTCCTCCTCCACACTCATTTTTCATTCATTCACAACACTCACTGTACCATTAGCCAGTTAGCTTAGCTTAGCACAATGACTGGAAGCTCTGTCCTGGTATAACATGCTGTGTGACATAGAGAGCTTTAGATGTGTTGGACTGGTTTTATTTTACTCCTGTTTCCAGTCTTTGTCCTAAGTTAAGATAACCGTCTCCTGGCTCTCCTGACAAATACTACGGTGCTATCAATCCTCCCGTCTAACTCTTGAGGGAAAAGCAGACAAGCATGTTAAAGATACTTGGGATCAGATACTTTGGAAATCAAAACAAGCATAAAAAAACTGTATTTCCCTACATGTGCTCATTGAACACCTACATTACTCATCCTCTCTGAAGTTTAAGCTAAGAGAGAAAAATGAGTCCTAGGGAACGTGGAAATGAGGTCACTTGATGGGTTTGAATGTTAATTAAAATTCCAGTAATGGTTTAAGTTTCAAACTGGGGACTGACTTCTGGATTACTGTGGCTTTAATTTTCAAATCCAGACATATCTCAATTCATGCTGTCTCTCCTTTTAATATATATTTATCACTGTATCGAGGCTTGTGAGAGTTATTCTATTGAATCAAAGCGTTGCTGTGGATGTGGAGAGAGACGAGCCTCATTCCCCGGATTTGTGTGGTATGTCACCCTGAAGTCTGCTTTCTCACTGGCTTTACAGCTAATTCCCCCATTCTTCTCTGCTGCGCTTAGTGCAAAAGTACAAACATACACCACCCCCTGCTTCACATAGACACGCATGCCAGTGCATGTTTTTGCACACACACACGCACACACACACACACACACACACACACACACACACACACACACACACACACACACTTTTCTTTACTAATCAGCCCTATTGAATTCCAGCAACAATGGACGCTCATCCTCAGGCCACCCAAGCAGTGCGCACACACACACACACACACACACACATGCATCACCACAAACTCCAGCATCACCAGATCATGATTTCAGTCTTTTGTTCCGTCAGTGTGTTTTCTTTTCCTCCATTGATCTCACCTTTACACACAGGTCAGGAGTTGGCACTGGGAGAGGGTGTTATCTGGACTATCAGCTGCGATCTGGGCCCACACACTGTTCTCATACACACACACACACACACACACACACACACACACACACACACACACACTAAGGAGGAGGCGAGCACAAAGGACCACAGACAGAAAAGTTGTACGTTCATGCTGCCCGTGATTCTATGATGCTCGCTCTTACGTTCAAACTGTGATGCTCCATTACCTCTGTATTCCATCACAGATGTGTGCATCCACTTATTGAGAAATTTTGTCACTCTTTCTCTGTGTTCTCTGTGCTTTCACCTCTGACATTCATGAAAAAACAAACCACAGAATCATCTGACCTAAGAGGTCTATCATGCACTACACCCTCTAATAGACTTTATATAAAAGGGGACTATACATATTATCCTCAGGCAAGTTTACCAATTATTATTTCGTTAATATGTAATTTAATTTATAGTTTATATTATAATTAATTAATTATAATTCTAATTATAATTTTAATCCAATCCCTTCACACCATGATCTGAGGTCAAAGGTCAGACATTTAGAACAAGCCCTATCAGGAAATTTTAAGGTTGACATCAGGTCTCTCTGTACTCGTTACACCATCCTATCGTCCATCAAAATCCTGAATATCCTCTTCCTAACCCAAACATAAAGAAAAGTTCAGGTCAACGCCATAAAACTGTGAAGTTATCTCTCTTTGCTTATCTGACATACCTCTGTGCAATGCTTAGTGCCAGAGGGAAACTCAAATACACTGTGTGTGTGTGTGTGTGTGTGTGTGTGTGTATGTGTGTTAAATCTATTGAAACCAGCCTGTCTCTCTACATTTGTTTCTGATTATTGCATTAATTTCTTTCTTGGGCATTTAGGAGAAAATGAATGGGTGCCTTCCTATTTTTATGTCTTGCCTCAGTGTACTCTTCAATTAAAATGTTTTCATATTATAACCACATAAAAGAGAATAAGTGTTTTGATTTTAAAAATGTGGTACAGTGGCTTAGTGATTAGTGAGACACACCAAGCTAAGGTTGCCTTTTTTTGATGAACGCTGCAGTTTTGTTCTGTGCTGCTTCTAATGCGCTCCTCCGGTGGGCTACTTTTGAAAAATGACTTTGTTCATGGTTGTGAATGGTATTCTGAAGAGTTTTCCACCAATTGCATGCTGGGATAGACTCCAGCCCTGCTCTGACCTATAACTGGACAGCATGTTTTCATTTTCTCGTCACTGAGCTGTGACATTAAATACAACATGTGCTCCCAGGATGACATCACTTAGGGGCAAATTTGCTCTTATTAACCTACAACTTTAAAACTAAATCAATCTGTTCAGCGATGTTTGCTGCTTTTCAGAGAGGGAGTGCATGCGAGATTACGCACTAAACTAATAGAATTTAAGTTTAACTTGATGTATGGAGCCAGGTGTGTACTGTGAGCTTTTATGTGTGTGTATGAGGTTTGGTTTAGAGGTGGACGTGCATGACAGTAACTTCAAAAGACTGAGGTATCAGATTCAGACGTGGGCTGCTTTGCTTGGGCTGACAAACGAGGAGCTGTTGTGTGGGAAGCGAAGGAATTTACAGCATCTACCTTTCATCTACACAGGTGGGCCTGTGTGTGTGTGTGTGTGTGTGTGTGTGTGTGTGTGAGGAGGCAAGGGTTATATACTGCATGTGTGTGAGTCGTTTGTGTTTGAGTGTTTAAGAATGTGTAGCGCATATCGCAGTGATACTTGTGTGAACGTGAGTGTGTATGCATGTGTGTATGCTTGTGTGTGTGTGTGTGTGTGTGTGTGTGTGTGTGTGTGTGTGTGTCTGCATTCACAATGGCAGAGATTTAGACAGACGAGTCACAACAATGATCCAGGAAGCCAGTGATCCCAGACACTTTCCAGGTGGGTCAAAGCTCCAGTTCACTGGTTCTCAGCGTTAATTCATCCCTCATGAAGTGTCTTGAACTCCGCTGTGAAAAAACCCCCACATATTGCGAAATGCTTGCAGAAATCAGTTTAATAAAAAAAAAAAAAATCTTCAAACAAGCAGGGGCAGTGAAGTGTGCAAGTAAAACATATTTGGAGGGTTTATTTCCTAACCCAGGCTTGTGGGGCTTTTTGTGTGTGTTTGGAGCATTGTGCAATATGAAAAAAACTCACCTCAGGCATAATGAAATAACAAAACACAAACTAAAAATCTAATTTTACCCTGCAATGAGTTATCTATTTAATTATGTTATATCTAAATCATTATAATGATGTGTCTAGAGGCAAAACTCACGAAACTGTGGGGTGTTCATCACAACCCACAGTGTGAAATAGACAAACATAATAAATATAACATTCTTCAAGACATAAGAACAGGGTAGGGGAGGGCTGAAAATAGAAATATGAAATGTATCCTGATGGTGGAGGAAATGTGACAAAATGCAGGCAGCAAGAATATAGTAATCTGCTTATTATGTTATGACTTTATGAGTGTGTAAAGCTGACATTTTTTGCCTGATTGTGGCACAAGAGGAAATCATAGGGTTAAAAATGGAAATGGAAATTCTCTGGTGACAATGAATGTCAGCAGCAAACATTTTTATAGAAATCTGACTATTAGATTTGCAGATAACTAGTGGTAAGTTTAAGCGTCAAGGGAAACAGTTTGATAGTAGCACTTGACAAGAATAATCATGTTAACAAAATGCTGAGAATCATCCTGTGATGACCATGCAAATTCTCCAAACGAGCTGCCAAAAATCACATTTAAAGTTCAGGAGGAGACTTGCTGATGTATAAAATTAACCAGACTTTGCACACCAACTTCATAAGATAATAAATTACATATAACTGTTTTACAGGTCAATATTCTGAAACTGTTTTGATGCAACATACGGTCAGAAATCCAGAAATCAGTTGATTTTTGTGCCCTGGGTTATCAGCATGACAAAACAGTATTGTAGTTCTTATAATTTATATTGGATCAAACAGCATTTATCTGTGTAAATTGATATCTTAGCAAGACTATACTTTCAGTCTTTTGCTGTTGCAGTTTCCTTAATAATGGAGGCTTATTGATCATCATGTGTGTATGGTTTGTTCTGTATGACTTGAATGGGAACAGTTTGGGTTTGTCCATGATTGAGCATCTTACTGATTCCTCTGTTCCAAGGCCTAAAAATAAACCTTTTGTTTGACACTCCAACAATGCACCTTATCCTATTAATCAGTATATTTAACCAGCAAACACAGTTCTGTAAATTTGCTCATCTGCATTTGTGATAACAGGCACTTTATCTCTTTGCAGGGTCACTGGTAAACACACACAAACCCACATTCAAAAAGATTGGCAAAGACAACTGAAGCACTTTTTTCATTCAATTTATTTTGTTAGTTCAATTTCTATAGCAGGTGAGGGAACATAACGGTCACACAAGGGTTTTCTTGAGCATAGTTTTCAGAAGTCACAGTGTTTTAGACAAGAACATCTTTTTAAACGACAATGAAGGGCCAAGAGGAAAGTTAAAAACAAGATGTAACAGAGACACAATCCTCCACACCTCCTTCTTCATGGTCCTCCAACTGCCCCCTTTGCTCCACCAAAACAAAAAAAAAGGCCTCTGCTCTAAAGTGTTGACAACCCGTCCCTCCCACGACCCCCCATCCCAAAATGCAAACAAAAAAAAACAAACTCAGCAACAAATAGATATATTTATATATATAATATATATATATATATTCACTCTTTAAAAATAGAACTTCAGTCTAGATACTAACATCTGTACAAACTACAAAAATAAAATTTTAATATAAATAATTTATATGGCATGACATTAAGATTTTTTTTTTTTTCGAAATAAACTACAAACCAATGCAGGACCTCCCCCCTCAACCCCCTCCCCCTCCCTTTTAAACTCCTCGCCGCTGTCTGACAACACCTGCTGGCGGTCTACGGTCTGATCGAACTGTAAATGGTGCTTTGCTCGTTCTGCTTAATTATTCACAACTGCACAGTAGCTACTTAACTTTCCTTTCTTATGTACAAAAGAAATCAAAGCTGCCACTTAAAAAAAAAAATGAAATTAAAAAATAGATCCGCAAGTTTTTTTTTCCCTGCAAATTAACCTGGCAGTGATGAGACCAATACTGAACAACAATATCAACAACAACAACAACAACAACAACAGAAACATTGTAAAGCAAGTTACATGAAAAGCCTATGAATGAAAGAAAGTGGAACGTGGCATATGTGAGGTTTGTATTAGCGAGAAGAGTGAGACATTAGACAGTGAATCAGAGCAAGACTGAACCGGTTTACACAATGTAATATTTGCACAGGGTTGCTTCAGTATGGACGTGTTACAACCCTAAAAGCAGCCAGCAAAGGAAAAAGGAGAAGATAATAATATTAATAATAATAATAATAATAATAATGTAAAAATCACTCCCTTTGCATTGGATTCATAATTCCCTTTCAATAGAACACAAGAGGGTGAACAACTGTCAAACACAAAGTGACAAATGTGAACTTCACCCACTGTAGAGCTTACAAAAACTGCAGAAGAAAAAAAAAATCACAGCTCCTTCAAGTAGTTTAAAACTGCAGAAGACGTTGGGACACCCAGATAAAGATTCAACATGATGAATCAGGCGTGACCTGATCTGACTGGTCACATTCAGCAATATTCAGATAGATGGAGAGATGATGACGAGAACTGATGAAGATCAACTTACCGCTCCGCTCTGGACGAGACAAGGCATATTTACACCAAAGCCAGGACATAATACTGAGCGCTGAATGCTGAGACAACAAGGGGACAAACTGAAGGCACGACGGTTACTACTGTTAAGAAAACAGTTCCTGCTGTGTAATTCTCTGCTTATCTCTTAACAGTGCACACTGCGACAGAGAACATCTATAACTAAAATCCAACAGTGTGTCACATGCAGAATATATCACAGTATAGTACTGTGTAAAACCAGAGGGGGAAGAGGGGGTACTGCATTTTTTAAGGCAAATCACTTAAAATTATTTTGAAGTGTAGCAGCAAAAAAAAGAACAAAACAATACAAATAAACACTGACCATGTATGTTCAATAGCCTAATATCTTAATAACATCTCACTTTTTGTGGACACTTTTTACATATAGCACATTTCTTATTCTATACACTGTGGGGTGCAACAACAACCTCCCCACAAAAAAAAATAATCTTTTACATCTTTTACATGAGAGTATACCCAAGTTATACAGTACTCTTTTAAATAGCTTCCTTCTTTTTTAGTATTAAAATATATACCTATAGATTTATATAATTCTTAAAACGTCTTTTCTTTTCTTAATATGTCCTTGAAATAAATCCTCTCCATTTTGTGTGAAGTCTATGTACAGCTGAGAGTCCAAGACATCAAGGTGCTCTGGAGAAGCAGCCAGAGACTATGTGTGACAGAGTCTAGCAATCTTTGGCTGCCTGGATCCTCAGCCCACCTGTAGCACAAAACAGAGAAAAGAGAGAAAAGAGGGTCAGACATTGCTTTATGGGCATTCAAACAAAGAGAAATGAAGGCAGGTGAGTCGGGTAAACTGAATTTCACTGGTCACAAGCTCACCTTGTGTCTTGCCCACTTGATGCTCTGTCTGGCTCTGTGTTGTTTCCAAGTCCTGGAGCTCTAGAGAGTCTCTCTTACATGAAGAAAAGTTTGTTTTGTCACTACGAGTCCTCTTAGCAGCTTCAAAACAGTCCGACTCGCTGTCCGTGTCAAAACCTTCATGCATGTAGCCTTGGTACGCGGCGCCCGGCAATGTCGGATGCACAGCCACTGTCACGGAGGCGGTGGCCGTTACCATGGTAACGGGACCCCCCGTTGAGCCTTGTTGCGTCGGCAGGGCAGAGTTGCTGCTGCTATAGCTTGGCCCTTTAGTCCTGTTTGGCTGAGGCCCTCTGCTGTTCTGCAACCTGGGGCCGCTTTGACAAGTCCTCCCAGGGTAGTGAGGTCTGTCGCTGGGTAAGTGTTGTGCCTGGAGCCTCTGGAGGCCCGGCTGCTGCTCCCGCTTGTTTCCATCCCAGCACGTAACCTGGGAGCCGAGAGGTGACTGTGCGTTGTGGGAAGAGTCAGTCAACGGTTCTATCCTTCCACCAGTGCCTGTTGCATTTTCTTTGAACGGTTTCACCACCTACAACAAATGAACTTTATTTTACTTTCATGAAAAAAAACACACACATGGATTTGAAGAACATTTTAAACACACAGGAAGGGTTTCTATCTTATCTGTGCGGCCATGCAGCGTACCGTTAGCTTGGGGAAGCTGGGGTTCTTGCTGGCTTCTAGCAGTATGTGAGATGATGATGGTGGAACGCTGGCGTGTGATGCAATGTACGCGCTGCGGTCACAGTACTTATAATCCTCCTCCCCGATCCCTGATGTGGTGGTTAACTCCGAGTAATACTCTGAATCTGATGACTCAGAGAAAGCTTGTTGACGAGATGACCGTGGGTTGTGGTGGCCCGTATAGTACCCATGGTGTGTCATGGGTGGAGGCAGTGGGGGTTCAGGGGAAGGCGTTGGCAGGCGGCTGGCATTGTCAACCGGGGTGACTTCAGCCGGAGGGCCCATCATGGACAAGAGGACAGGTAGCAGAACCAAACCATTCAGCATCCCCAACACAGTGAGAATGGCCAACACAGCAAAGAAATACCTGAAGGAAGGAGAGACGAGGAATGTTAGTTTGAGGATGAACCTGAAGAAGACACACTTAGTCATCTCTCTTTTCCTGTAGCTGGTAGCAGCTGCTAATTGCTCGCTCAGTTGGATTTTATTTGAGGTCAGGATACACTGTGTTTACACTGTGCTGGTCTGCCTGACCCATCTCTTCTGGCCTACTGCCTATGCACGTGCACACACTCACACTCACACAGAGCCACAGTCCTTTTAATCTTATTTTCTTTTGCATCTTAAGGTTTTTAGAGATTTGGCTAAAGTTCAGATGGATTTAGTGCATCGTCCAAACTCATGACACTTTTACACAAAGTTGACAAAATTTAACATTTGACATGCATCTTAATTTTAAGCAATTTTCCCTTTTATGTGACAAAAAATGCGGCCTGATGTTTTATATGGACAAGAACACATAAACACAAATGTGCGTGCACAATACCAAACACACACACACACACACACACACACACAGTTGGCACATGAGGAAGAAAAGTAGCTCAGGGGAAGAAGTCAGGGAAAGCCCAGTGTTTGTGTATCAAAGGCAGGGAGGGCAAATCTGATTCCCTGCTCAGTCCAACTAAAACATGCTTTGATGCCTCCACTGCTGCTACAAGACTTTCTCTCGCTCTGTTTTTCACTCGCACAGCGTGTGTGCATTTTTTTTTTTTTTGTGCGTGCGTGCATCACAGTGGAGCTCTGAGGAGGCCAGGGGTGGAGGCAGGCCACAAGAAAGAGCTCCCCAAGAAAATTAGAGAGGACTCCACTTAAACACTAACAGAAAGCAGAAAGCGAGAGACAGTGAGATGCTAACCACCAGCCAGACTTAAAGAGGTAAAAGAAAAAGGGAGGGGGAAATGATTGTTGGAATGAATAGGGGGAAAAAAGCAGACAAGGACATGGATAATAGCTGCTTGGTGTTCTGGAAACATGCCTCTCTCATCTGAATTGACTACTACAATGATTATTACAACTACTTAACTTGACTAACTTGAGTCACTCTCCAGGAAAAGGTTCACAGTTCGCATGTTGGGTGTGATTTCACAACCCATTCACAACCATAGCCCTCAACTCTCTAAGGCATTTTCCTCTTTAACCTCTGTCTTTGTTTCCTTCCTTCATCAGGAGCATAACACACTTCATCCTAACCGCTTTTGACAAAAAACCTAAGTGAGATATTTTCAATTTCTTGCTGTCTGCTCAAACCATGACTATCTTTGAATCGAACACAGATGTTTGAATCTGAAATCACAGATAGGATGTCATGCTTTTTTTTTACGGTACAGCATTGACCTTCACTATTCTGCTGACTCGCTTATTGTGCTCCAAAACAACAACTTCTTTACATGGTGGAAAAAAAAAGAGAAGAGTGAGACAGAAAGAAAAGAGAGTGAGACGTTGGTGGGACCTCCAACAGTGTTTCACTGTTAGGAATTCTGTTGTTTATATAAACTGTAATCTTTTCCATTCGTTGTCAGGGCCTGGGGAGCTGAGTGTGTATGAGTGTGTGTGTGTGAGAAAGAGAGCGTAAGTGTTTACATGCCTGTACATATGTGCATTTCTCCTTGTGTGTGTGTGTGCGTGCGTGCATGCGTGCGTGTGCGTGTGTGTGTGTGTGTGCATGAGAGAGACGACTCTGAGCAGGGCTGAATTAGGTTTGCTGTTTATTCAGTGCGTTATAAGGCCAGGAGATGTTTACAGCAGTATATTTATGCTGCTCCCCAGCTAGCCAGCTCTGCCTTGCCCCATTCACCCGACCACAGCTACAGCTACAGCTAAACAAGACCTCCAACAGAGATGCTAGACCCTTCTGTGTCTCCTTCTCACCCCGTCCTCTGAAAACGAGCTCTCTGAGAACCATGGGAGAAAAGAAGCAAAACAAGACGCTAAAAAATGTGACTTCGTTTTCCCTCTCGATCGTCCTATTTACTCTCAATTTCTCCCTATTTACACCTCTTTATCTTTCCAATCCAACACTGTGGAGGATCCATTCATCTACCCACCCACCAAGACCTCATATCCTTGCGAAGAAGCCACCCTCGGAGTGCTTCTCCTCCTCTCTCTCTGCTTCTGTCTCTGTTTCTGCAGAAAAACTGTGCTTTTTATGTCATGGAGGCCTGTTGCTGTCTGTGAGCTCAAGGTTGTGGTTTCGGGTTTGGGCCGAGACCACATTCGGCTGAAAAACATTGAGCTATTCGCCTTTTTTTCCACTCTGACCATGAAACAGTGGTAGCAAACGCATGCACACACACACACACACGCACACACACACACATGCGCACACACACAGAGGGGAGTGATGTCTTTTTCATGGATTTTAGACCATCTGACTGGCTGACCTGTTCAAATTTAGCTCCACTTTTTTATTACGGCACCCGACGTGGGGGAACAGAATGCCAAACGGATGATAGGAATTTTAATAGATTTCCTCTTGTAAGAGTGTGTTTGTGTGTGTGAAAGAGGGAGAGAAACATCACCCAGTGGGTAGCAGAACACTTCCATGTTTACGAGCAGCTGCTACACACCCTTGATGTTTTCACCATTTGTTGTGCTGTGAGGTTGGGGAGATGGGTGTGGGTGCGTGTCCCGAGTGACAGAACCAGGTGCATATTTGTCACTTTGTGTGTGTGTGTGTGTGTGTGTGTGTGTGTGTGTGGGTGGGTGGGTGCATAAATAGGGGTATAACATTTCTACCTGCATACACCACTGACCCCCCACAAGGCTTCCTCCCATCCCCAAGTGAGGATAGACAACTGGCTCCACACGCGCACACACACACACACACACACACACACACACACACACACACACACACACACACACACACACGAACACACCATGGTGTAAAACCAAAACACTGCTACTTCTGGAGGTAACAAATGGGCTGTGGCGGCAGCAGACACCGTCACTGTGTGAGTAAGAACCGTCACTCTCTCACACGTAAGCACAGCGTCAGCACATACATCGCCACCCACAGATGCAGGCAAACATAGCTTCTCACCTCATGATGAAGTCAAACTCTGACCCCGCCAGCATGAGAACGCCCAGCAGAGTGGAGATCGCTCCGTCGACCACCGGCGCAAACATGTGCTCCAGAGCCACCGCCGAGCGCTTGTTCCTGTTGCCGATCGCTGTCAGGAAGCCCTGCGGCACAGAGGGAGGAGAAATGAGTTGGAAAACTTGCCAGTCACACAAAACTTGTACTTGTGGTGACGCTTGGCATTTGATTTTGTTAGGGATCACTATGTTACACTACAAGACAGTGCACCAAGCCAGAACGCTGCCAGCATGAACCAGGAAGCCAAATGTTTCCCTGTAAATCTTATATTACTCTATTACCTTTTCACTTTCCATTTCAGGCTTTGAGTCGACTTTGAAGCAACTCAAATGTTTGCAATGCAGCTCATTTCATTATTTAATCAATAATGAATAACATTAACACAACTGGCTAAGTAGATTTCTTCCCTGAAGTAGGCAAACCCTGTGGCCACATGTCTGCAGAAGATATTTAACATTTAGTCCAAAGCATCAGGTTTCAAGTAAAGTAGGTGTTTAATTGTAGGAGCTCAGTCCTCCTAACAGCTAATCCATGTGTGTGCTCTCGCTCTGAGTCTTAACTCACCAGAGCGATGTGAACGGTGAACTCCACTCCGATGCCCACAGAGGCGATCAGAATGACTACAGGGATGGCGCTCAGCTTGATGCCGATCAGACCCATGATGCCAAACAGCTCCACCGTCATCATGGCCAAGATGAACACCTGAAAAGAAGACATGGGGGAAAGTGTAAGAAACTCATTTTCAACTGCCAGCATTTGAGAAAACAAAAAAAATCAATAAACGCATGTAAGCAAAAAAAAAGTGAATAGCCTTTCCTATAGTGACTGAGTTGAAAGTCTTTTGCCTCCTTCACCCCACACAATCTTTGACCCTGTGCTCAGTGTCTCAACCACACAGCATCAAATTACCCACCCTGAGGCTATTACCCCCCTTCTCTTTCTCCTCTTCCTTCTCAGAGGTGGCTGAAATGACTGACAGCGCCCAAGACAACGGCGTCATGACCAGTCCACCATATACATCTGCGTGTGTTTGTGGAAAACAAATGACCTTGCAGCCTCTTTGCTTGTTTTATCGTTTCCGATATCTTAATGCAACATCTTGCAGTGTTTCAGTTTACTAATGTCTCGGTAGTAAATGTGCGATGTTGCTGTAAACCGCAATGCAAACAACAAGTCTTAGAAAACAAGGAGGAGGAAACAGTTCCCGGCCAACGGGGGCTTTTGATCACAGCAGGGGCGCTGAGCTGGGGCACGGTTAAATTGGAAATGATAAAAGCCGTTTTACTGCTGGACCACATACAGACAGGGTGAAACCTTCACAGGCAGGATGATGCTTGGAAACATACAAGCATATAGCTGTGCCTCTCTTTCTGTCTGAGACGGCGTGATGTTGCTGTCTCAATCAGTGCTGCTATGGGCTGCTACTTAAATTAAACACATTCCAACAGAAACTGGCACTGTTGTTGTGCTACACTTCAGCCCCCCCAGAGGTCAGGAATATGTGGATTTGTGTGAGTTTGGGGGGCCCTTCAGGACCACCGGTCCCACCAGCTTGTGTGTGAAATGTTTTCCAAGCACTGAACACTCAGACGGTCTCACACACACACACACACATGCACACACCCCCCTGATGGATGGGTTGAGCAGGCCAAGGTCGCAACTGGGCAGATCTGTCCTGTCCCAAAAGTTCTCCCTCGCCGTCTGACAAAAGCAGCGAGGGAGTTGGAGGTAGAGGCTTCAGCAGGGCAAAGCCTTTCTTGCTCCTTTGCATTTCCTTTTCTAAGGCCGGCCCAGCCTACATTAGAATGACAAAGGTCCCTGTGTGTGTGTGTGTGTGTGTGTGTGCGCACTGGCCCTCCACAGAGAAAAAGGGGCCCCCTAGACAGCGTTATTGAGCTGTGCTTAGAAGGGTGAGAAGAAAGTGAGAGGAGGAAGGGGCTAATGATGTTGTTGAGGTTGCATGAGGTGGAAAAATGCAGGAATGTAGGAGCAAACAGGAAAGATGAGGAAGAGGTATGATGAAGAGATGGAGGATGCTTACAATGATGCCAGCAGTCCAGGGGTTGAGCAGGAGGATCGCACAGACCAGGAAGGTGCAGGCCAGCACCACGCTGATCGCCAGCAGGAACCAGTGTCTGAGGCCAATGTACTGCTCCCAGAACAGGAAGGGATATCCGTTAGGGTAGTTCAACACGCCCTTACGGCTAAACTCATCACAGATGGCCCGCACGCTCTCAATGGCCTCGACAAAGTCACTGGCCTGGCGAAGGCCGTTCAGGTAGAAAGGGAACTGAGCAAACTCCAGGGGCTCTGCAGCTGGGACTGCAAGAGAGAAGAAATGTGAGATATCTGCCTGTACTGCCAGGTGCAAGCTCTCTGACCATAAAAATGCATTAAGATGAGATACTTACTGCGCAGATTCTCCCCTGTAGTGTCATACTTGTCGTGAATCCATTCTCTAGGATGGGGGTAGAAGTTGGCCTGGGAGGCAGCATAGCCCAGAGGATCATTACTGACCCACACTGTCAGGTAAATGTAAAACACCTCAGCAGGGATCAAACCCTCAGCGTCCACCAGCCGACGAGAAGTCAGCTAGAGAAAAGGCATTCAAAAATTCAGATTTAATGGGTTGGGTTTTGGCAGATTAAATAAAAAACACAGCTGATAATGTAGTTGTCCACAATGCCACACATAGTGTCTTAGGATTGACATGTGGATTCTGGTTTAAATTATTTAGTGCAGCTCTCGTCCACATACCTGGCTGTAGTTGAAAGGCTCTTTCTTGGAGCCAGTCTGGATGAGGAGTTTGTACGCCAGCGCGCCGTCCTCTGTGCCGTTACGATAGCTGTCAGAGGTAATCCTG